>CAUHTR010007678.1:151993-309515 GCA_959609185.1 Schmidtea polychroa
CAATATTTTTGGCATGTCTAGAAAAGAAAATTGCTTCTTTTCAATATGAAAATTGTGTATAAAAGGTATGTTGATGATATTTTTCTAATATTTGGAAATAAGGAACATGTGAAACCTTTTTTGCATTACATGAATGGATTGCAAAAGAACATTAAATTCATATGTGAAACTGAGAAGGATTCATCCATAGCATTTCTTGACTTGTTAATTAAACGTAAAGATGAACAATATGAGACAGAAATTTACAGAAAACCAACAGATGCCTCTATACTACCCAGAGAGTTTTTGTGAATTTAAATATAAAAGAAACATGGTGAAAGGATTGGTTTATCGATCATGGTGCTTATCTTCCACTATTAAAAATTCAGTAAAAAGTGTAGATAATTAGTTGAATTACTGGTGAAGAATGGCTACTCAAAACGTTTTTTATTGCTAACGTTGAAAGGGACGGTTGATGTATGAATAATGCTAAGGATCGTAGTATGAATGAATGTAAATTGACTGATATGTCGAATGATGTAGTGATTATGAATATTGATACTAACAAACAAGATGAGCTTAAATATACGATGGTATTGCCGTATTCTGAAGGATATAAAGATTTCAAAAGATTGGTAAACAGCTGGGTACATTGAATTATAAACTTGTTTCAAAATCGTGCAAGGTACGTAGTATGTTTGTTAGTAAATCTCAAACGCCAGTTGGATTGTGTTCGGATCTCGTTTATCAATTCACATGTAATGGGTGTAATGCCACATACATTGGAGAGACTTCCCGTCATCTCTGTACTCGAGTTCAAGAACACTGTCGACCGAAATGAGTGTCCAATAAAATAAAGGATCACAATAAAGTCCGTATGAGAGAATTAGGAATGTCTGATTTTAAAATCTTATCAAAAAATTTTGATAATTGTTTTGAGCGTGTGATTTGTGATCTGATAAGAACTTTTAATCCTAAAATCAATGTGCAGAATACAGTGAATACTTGTGTGTTGAATGTTTTTAATTTTTTAAAGTTTTGTATGTTGATGTATATTAATAATAGTTATGTTAAATAATTAAAAAAAATAATTAAAATAATATTTTTAATAATTTTAAAAGTTTAAATATAATTGATTATTGAAAATTATTTTTGAAATGAATAATTGTTAAAAAATTTTATTTATAATTTAAAATTTATATATTTTATAAATTGTTTATATATTATCAGCTTCAATTTCGATAACTTTTCACTTTATTCCACTTCCTCAGGTTTGCGCATTTTCCCATTTTATGTCTGTTTGTACCCTTTTATAGTTCTGTTTTTATCATATCTTTCTTTGCCATTGCTTCTCTGCTTGACCGCCATTCAATTTCGGCTTTCCTTTTAATCTGAACTATATATATTCATCGTCGTGAATGTAGGTAACCTGATGATGATAGTGATGATATCGAAATAGATAGTGAAAAAGATGTACGAATGGCGATTATTATTATTATTATTATTATTATTATTATTATTATTATTATTATTATTATTATTATTATTATTATTGTTATTATTATTATTATTATTATTATTATTATTATTATTATTATTATTATTATTATTATTATTATTATTATTATTATTATTATTATTATTATTATTATTATTATTGCAAATATTAGTGAAAAACCTAAAATATTCATTTTTACACACATAACCCATTAAACTTTATTTTTGCAAAGTACTCATTCAGTGAATCTTTGTTTACCCCTGTTTTGTCTAAATACAATAAATAACTAGATAACTTCAAAATGCAATTATCATAATTAAATAAATTAATCAAATATTTAATAGAGGAATGTTTGAAAATTTTGAAAATATTTATGATTTCCTTATCAGTGTAAGTATCATGGTTTAATGGGTTATGTGTGTAAGAATAAATATTTTAGGAACAATATATCTTGTCCATTAAATATATATATATATATATATATATATAGTGGTGGCGAAATTTAATTATACTTATGAAAAACTTAAATATATAAATGAGCTATGACCATTCAGTGATTACAACTTAATGTAACTATTCTTTTTACTTATTTTGTCTTATAAAGTGTCTAAACGTATCAATAATTTAAATAATGTAACTTATATGACTCATTTTTAAATATGTTTAAAATTTTAATGGCGAAATTTATTTATACCTCGCGAATTGAAATAGAAAACCTTATCAATTTATTATATTTCCGTTACAACGTAAGACCTTAGTTAATCTACATCTAAATGTTTTAAATAAATCCACAACCACCAATCTTTTTCTCTGGTTAATTTCACCGACTGCATGCCATATCTTTTGTTCCAAATCTTTGTTATTTTTAGGCTGTAAACCCTCATAGACAAGATCCGATATCATTTTCCATATGTTTTCCATTAAATTCAAGTCTGGAGATTTTGCAGGCCAATGTAGAGTTTCGAAACTTTGATTATTCAGAAATTGTTCTACTGAAGAGGATTTGTGGATACTGGCATTATCATGAATGAAAGAGAAAGAACCAATCAAATTCAATTTCATGCATGGCACAGCAAATGACTCAAGCAAAGTAATATATTTTTCAGAATTCTGCTTTCCCTTTAATTGTCGTAATGCTACTAGGCCATTCGGCATAACCATGCCCCAGTACATTATACCTCCGCCTCCAACTGGACGCCTCTGACGATTAATTGTTTCGTTAATTTTTGTGTACGTGCTCCTAATAACATTTGGATAAATGTTCAGTATAGATATTACACAAATCTTACCAATTATCTGGACCGTCAAGGCAAAAACGCTTTTCATCCGAGAATACACATCTTTGCCAGTTAACATTTTTTTCAATCCAGTTACTCACAATAGTCATTCTAGTAATTTTGTGATTTACAGACAAAGATATCTTTTGTGTGGCCTTTAAATATTTAAAATCATTCTTCTTAAGCCAATCACGCAACGTTCTATGTTTTATCTCTAGTTGAGTGCCACTTAATATCTTGGTTGTGTTGACTTTGTTTCCTTTCTGATTTTCATTGGAAATAAATCTTTTTAGAGTGGTACTTTGTCTTTTGTTTATTTTTAATTTTGGCCCTCTTTTCCTTGGTTGAACTTTTAATTCTCTAGTTATTATCAGTTGAACTGTCGATTTTGTTAAATCACATTCCTCTGCAATCTTTGATATGTGTAACCTAAATTTCGTTTTTCAAACACTAATTGACGTATATTATCCGGAATCATCTAAAAAATAAAATAATTTTATTTTCACATCATTTTATAAAAATGTATAAATAAATTTCGCCGTTAAAATTTTAAAGAAAGTTTTAAAAAGTTCATAAAAAATACATTATTTAAACAATTGATACTTTTAGTGATTTTATAAAACAAAATAAGTAAAATGAATAGTTAAATCAAGATTTAATCATTGAATGCTCATTGCACATTTATATATTTAAGTTTTTCAAAAGTATAATTGTAATAATTATATATAAAAGTATAATTATATAATAACTCATTTGAATTACCCCTTTTTGGACCCCTTGAATTGTTTTTATTATTTAAAACTTGTAATGTTTTCATTGTGGGTTAAGACTTTATGTTGAGATTTTTTTATTTTTATTTAATATGCTAATAGGGTTCATATTTACTTTAGTTTGCAGTGAGCATGCAACTATATATTTGATTTAAATAAAAAAACTTTGAAAATAATAATAATAATATTAATAATAATAATAATGATAATAATAATAATAATAATATATATGGCTTATTCGAAATTTCTTGCAGTGGGTTTTAAAATTAGCCATCGTTCAATGTAATCAAATGATAGGAACATTACAGTTTAGGGTACCAAAAAGTAGGTCACCACTGTTTCAATTAATAATATTTTGAAAAATAATAATTTATTGATGAGTCATCGGGTGACTCATTATCTTTGTTCTTAAAAATTGTTGGATGATGAGGGTAGGCCCATTACCACATTCACCCTGAATTAGTATTACAAGACGGGGCCTAGAATGTATCGAGTCAATATATACGCCGAAGAAAGACAATAGATCAAAGTGAGAAGCCAAAAATATCAGTCCAATCCAATACAATCCAGAAGGAATCAAATTTATATATCTAACTAACAACCATTTGTGATTATCCCTTGTGTTGCTATTTTATTTACAATTAACTATTTATTTTTGTGATTATTGGTGTATGTTTTAATTATTTTATATTATGTAGAACCTTGTATACATTATTGGGTAGTCTGAATATACAGTTTACATCTCTTTGTATAAATTTATATTACATATTTAATATTTTACAAAAAGGCAGATTAAATCATTAATTATAATTACAAAAAAAATTAATTAAGTAGAAATAAATAACATTACCAAATAAGTACTATTATTATAATTATAAGTTGAAATCATTTGGAAATAAAATAATAACTAAAATAAACAGATGTCTATAATAAAATATCATTATTAACATATATAATAAATAACGCTATTATTCCGTGCATACAAGCCGGAAATGAATATATTTTATAACATAAATAAAAACATCTGTCTTAATAAGTAGCTCAAAAAAATTAATATAATAAAAATTATATAATATTATTCCGTGCGTATAGGTCGGAAATTAAAAAAATGTATTTATTAAATTTTAAAATACTATAAATACCCCAGAAAAAATCAGAACAATCGCCCAAAAATTAGCGTTCAAGACACTTATTCGAAGGTTAATCGTGAGAATATCATAAAACCAGAATCAGAATAAAACGATTCACATTTTGACTTAACTTACTAAGACATAGCACGCACTATATAACATAGAACAAAAACACATACTTTGCAAGCATCCAGAAAGAAGCGTTTGATTAAAAGGAATCTTCAAGTGTTGATTTATTGATCAAGAAAAATCAGCAAATCTAAGGAATCTAATTCACCAGGAAGCTTTGTATGCAAAGAACGGCCTTAAATTAGTTGACGATACGATGAAACTTGTGACTAAAATAGTTTACTATATCGCCGCACATGCTTTAAACAAAAGATAGTTCGAAACTTTGGAAAATGAAGTTCTCGGTACGCGTATTATTATTTTATAAAAAAAATATTAATAACACGCAAGGTCGAAAAGGTTCACCATCATTACCTTAGGGGAAATATTCAATATTTTGCAATAATTATTAGTTCATTGAATGTGTTGAAATATTATTGTTGGTACTGACTCCTTGTGCTCTGCTTCTATTATCAAATTAAGATCCAACTTAGAACACTTTATTAAAAGTCAAAAAGGTTTGATACAATATTGTTAATTTAATTTATATTTTATCTGTGTTTGTCTCAACACTTGCTATCCGTACATTCATATCCGTACATACATCAATTTTTTCAGATTTTTAATTAATTCCGAATTTTTATAAGTTATTGCCTTTTATCTATTTGAATATTTGATTTTTGCATATTCAAATTTCTTTGGAAGAACCCCAACAAATGTATGTTGAAATAAAACTACTGCTGAATGTCATTTGGTGGGATTTTTAGATATCTAGAAGAGGACAGTGGTTTAGAACAAATATTATTAATATTTAAACTCTTTAAAGATAATTGGAATTAATATCAATTTATACATACAATTATTTTATTTTATTTAACCCTTTTATACGGAGTGTACTATATATTGTACACAGTTTTGTGGTGCTGAATATATGTTGTACCTTTTCGAAAATATAATGTGAGAAGTACTTTTTAAGAAAATTGAAATTTGTTCTAGTACATTTTAATAATTTTGGCGCCAAATAGTGACATTTTGAGTATTTTTCAGTTGATGGTCTAGATAATTAATTTACCCACAGAATTAATTCCCGAATGAAAGGGTTAAGATGTAAAAGACGAGAATTGATTGGGAGGATATCATCGAAAACAACTAATGAAAATTGATCTTTATTGTGGGATTTATAATATGATTTTTAATTAGATTTCTAAAAATTAAATCCGTTAAATATCAGAATGGTAAAATATGGTCATTTGAAGGAATATAGACAGATACTTGTTGGTACAGTAGAACTCCAATATTCATCATTAATCCGTTCCCAAGGTGATGATGAATATCGAACAATTTTTTCCATAGGAATTAACTAAAAATGGATTAATCCATTTTCAGCCGTGAATTTTGCCCATCTATTTAACAAAAAAGGTACTCTAGAATCGCTCTTTGAAATCATTTCAAACACTGTATAATTTAACTACAGTACATATGTACATTGTACATATTTTTATTCAATTGTCCTATACATGATGCAAAAAAGTGTGATATGTGAAGCATTATTGATAAGAACTTTTAATCCTAAAATCAATGTACAGAATGCAGTTAATACGTGTGTGTTGAATGTTTTTAACGAAGTTTTTGTATGTTGATGTATATTAATAATAGTTATGTTTAATAATAAAAAATAATTAAAATAATATTTTTAAAGAATTTTTAAAGTTTAAAATAATTGTTTGTTGAAAATTATTTTTAAAAATAATTATATAAAATTGTTATTTATAATTTAAAAATTTATAGATTTTATAATTTGTTTATAAATTATCAATATTGTATAGTTATTCATCCTTCGTGAATGTAGGTAACCTGATGATGATAGTGATGCTATCGAAATATATAGTGAAAAAGATGTACGAATAGCGATTTTTATTAATAAAATCTTTACCGTGTTTATTTAAGAATTTATATTAAGTTTCTATATAATTTCTATATAGAAATCAGTAAATCAAATTGAGTATACATGTGATAAGTTTACTTATAAGCAATTTTTAAAATAATTTTATTTCAATTAATGTATTCAATCTAAATATGTTGGTAGTTGGTTGTTATTACCTAGTTGTAAGTACTTGGTACCTGGTAATTGGTACTTATTTGTTAGTACCTAGTTATAAATACTTAGTATCTGGTAGTTGGTACTTGGGATTTGCTTGTAAATACTTAGTTGTTAGTACTTGGTAGATGATAGTTATTTGTTAGTACCTACTTAGTTTCTGGTTGTTAGTAGATAGTTATTGGTACTTATCTGTTAATACCCAGTTGTTTGGTATCTAGATGTGAGCTGGTTGTTAGTAATCAATTCAAAGAATGTGATCTCAGGTATCAGATTCAAGACTTGCAAATTCAATATCTTAATATAGTTAAGTTGCTATTGTGTAAATGTCATTTTATACGACAATTTTATTTCAAAAACATAACGTTGTTTAATTAATTTATTGTGTCTTAATGATCTGAAAATTTATTCAAAGTGCTATCAAATGTATTCGAAATCTAACACATTAATTTATTTTAAGTCTTGACAAATGAATTAACCAGTTTAAATAGTTTATTAAAAGACATGTTTATTTTAATTTAGGCACCTATATTTAAAAATATATTAAATTTAAATTCGATTTATTTCTTGTATTAGAAAATTTTAAAATAATTTGTCTTTGATTAACATCATTTTATCAATAATTTAGTTGGTTGGTTATTAATAATTTAGTATTATGTTAATTGGGTGTTAACTAGTTGTTAGTAATCAATTCAAAGAAGGAAGTTAAGCAGATCTTTTGTGAATAAAAATTAGAATTCTATATATGAATTTAATGTCTTTCGTTGTGATTTTAAAATATTTAAATTACTTAATCTTTCGCTATTCATTTCAACGTGGTGTTATATTATTTTAAAGTGGTTGTATTGACAATTATTTTCAATTTTCCATTTTGTTAAATTTCTTTGACCAAAGTAATAAATTTTGTTAAATTTAGACTATATATTTTACTTAATCAAACAAAGTTTTCCTAACTACTGATTATAATTTAGTTTAAAATATTTTTGAATTCTAACACAAATAAAAAAAATTTATTTATTTAAAAAACATTTGATAAAATATATTGAAGAAATAAGATTTTTAATTGGTTAATTTGTTACTGTGTACATAATGAATATAGAGTATGTTGTTTAGTAAATAGAAAGGTGTGTGTAAGGGATGAAGATACTTACGGTACTTGGTAGTTGTTACAAAATAGTTGGTTAAAATGTCTAGAGGATTTTGTGGTTTGTACATATCCTTCAAAAGTTAACTTGTCCTTTTAAATAATGTCATACTTTGGCTTTTGTATAGAAAAAATCCCTGGGTCCAAAGAGACCTCTTGACTATATTGTGAAAAGATATACTGTAGTCCTCTTGAGCAATGGCTTTTTCTATAAAAAAATCTAGAGACCAGGGTTTGTATAGAAAATTAAAGAGACCAAAGATACTCCCTCACTATTATGTGAAAAAATATACTGTAGCCTCAGGCTGCTGTGGCTTTTTTGTCGAGGGTCGGATTTCGTGTACAAATATTTCTTTGAACCAAAGATACCCCGTGACTATAATCTTAAAAATACTGTAGCCCTCTGGAGCAGTGGCTTTTTGAGCGAGGGCTGGATTTCCTGTACAAAAATCTATACTATCAAATATACCACCTGACTGTAGTTTAAAAAACATACTGTAGCCCTCTGAAGCAATGGGAAATACTCTGTGGCTTTCTAGAGAAATAAAAAAAATCCCTATGGGGTTTGGTGGAGGGTGCACCGGATGGTCTGCTCCAGAGGGCTACTAACTACCTACTATATTTCTTAGCATACATTGCAAAGTGAAGCATTATATAATGGTTTTTCGGAAGCATACGTTCTTCGGTATCTGGCTGTTTTCGATTGTATCAAACAAGTGTGACCCTTTGACTAGGTCTGTAATGTCGGCTTACCAACAAATTTCTCAAAATATATGTATTTTCTTGAGTAAATTAATATACTTTGGAATGTTTCGTTTTAATGTGTACTGCTTCACCTATATACTTTTTGACTTCTCTACTCACCAAGCAATATATAGATGCAAGTATCTAGGACACTTCACACATCCATTTATTTTGTAATGATGGGCCATGACTGTCTATGAAATAAGCTGTAATGTGATTTGTGTGAACTGATGTTGCAATAGTACGTTGTATAGATGCGTGTATACATGACTCTTTACACCTAATTCCGTAATAATTCCAAATAATTTCATAAAAATTATTAAAAAAACCTGAAAATTAATTAAAATAATTTATAATAAAAATGTTGACTAAAAGTAATATGTAAGAGCTTGAATAATGATCTCATAATTATATAAAATCAAAATTCAAGGTTTAAAAGTTATTTAAATTTGAAAAACTTACTTGAAAACTATTTATAAAATTGAATAAATATAAAATTGAATACATTTTCTCATAAATGGTGAGTCATATCCACTGATCCACACACCAACGTGTATTACAGAAACTTTTATATTTCGGAATTAGGTGTATGACTGCGACTGTCGGTGTACAGAAGCTATTGACTGATTTGCAGCATGAGTTATCACCATTCACCGAACCTGGACAGTGTCAACATTCTGTCGGTGCTAGTGCATGTAATATTCACTATTGAATACACCTAATTCCTAAATTTAATAACTTCTAAAATCTAAAAAAATCAATATATTTATAGTATGGGAACACACAAACTTACATATGTGTAATAATTTAATGTTCCGAAATTTAATAACTTTATTATAGGATTTGAGAAAGTGGCAGAAAAATAATTGAATATACCAACACAAAACACAATGAAAAATGCATGCAAATTTATTATAGCGTTTTTTGTTCCGAAATTATTAACCATTAACATATTGTTAACATATAATTATTAAAATATTATAGAGAAAAAACTTTTAATTTAGAATCAGACAGTTCTACCTTGAGCTTCAGTGAAAAGACGAAAATACATCGTAAAATTTAATTATAAACTAATTAAGAATATAACCTTTCTTCTGACAATGTAAAGGTTATTCATTAAATTACAAAACATTAAAATATTTTACAGTATAACAGTAAATCCGCAAATTGTAAATTTTAATAAATTAATATTTTCATAGATATACAGAAAATGTCAAAATTCTGTTTATTAATGGCCTTGAGAATGGGGAAAATTACAAAGAATCCTTGTACGCCGCTTCTTTCCTAATTGTATTAAAAAAATAAATGTTTTCGGTAATTACTTTATTTATTTATAGTTAAAAATATTCCAATTAATTTCATAAAATTCCAAAAAAACACCTGAAATTTAAATATCAATTTTTTATATTATAAATGCTGACTAAAAGTAATATTTAAGAACTTGAATAATGATCTAATAAATATATAAATATTAAAATAAATCACCATACCTGAAAACCATTTTTAGAAATTGAATAAATGATGTTATAAACTTCAATTTCACGTAAATGATGAGTCAGCTCAACTGGTATGCACACCAACATGTATTATAGAGGTTATTAAACTTCAGAATTAGGTGTATAAAAGTGAAAATTAAATTGATTTTTCTCTACAAATTCAGGTAGAAAAAGAATTAAACATTCTGTTGCATCTTCATTCTTCAAAACTCTTTATACAATTGTATCCTTATCAAATATTCTCTCTACATTATTCTCAAAAACAACTACGTCGGACACGTATATCAGATATCTCAGCTACCAAGTATGATGAGGTTGCTCAACCAATACTGATGAACTACCCAAAACGCATGATAGATTATCGACAATGTCTACA
Source organism: Schmidtea polychroa (assembly GCA_959609185.1). Taxonomy (NCBI): domain Eukaryota; kingdom Metazoa; phylum Platyhelminthes; order Tricladida; family Dugesiidae; genus Schmidtea; species Schmidtea polychroa. The sequence goes on from CAUHTR010007678.1 coordinate 162,614, forward strand.
CAGACATTTCAAGACCTTACACATTCGGTGACTATGCCAGATCTTCTGTACCAAAATTGGAACTATGGGCTAAAGTTCAAACACAGAGAGGTTTGTAGGTTATTAGATTTCTACGAGTGTATGTAACCACAAGTAGGAGTATAATAATGACAGCATTTCTGCTGTATATGATCAGTTTGAAACTCAGCTAGGTCACTCTGTTGAACACATTATCTACAGTGATGATCGAGGTAAAGCTGGTTGGTTGTACACTGTATGGACGCAGTTTACAAATGTGTTTTATTTGTGCTTCTTTCATGACATTTTTAGTGTCAGCTATTCTTTTTCAAAATTGTACAATCGAAAAATTTCGATTAGGCTGCTGCAATCTGGTGACGGCAGTTAATTTCAGGAAACTTTCAAGAGTGCTATGGACCTTATGTTTGATAATTCAGAATTTGTTATAGATGTTACACACAAGAATAAACGAAAAGCGAAGGCTTCTTGTGAGCCACAAAGATCCAGCGTGGAGTCAACTACTTGCGAGTAGGTAATGATTACTACAGATGCCACATATTTAATCCAGTTTTGAAACGTATACTTGACGAAATTTGAAGCCACTTTAATCAAGACAACAATCCTGTTATACTGGGCATTTTAGTCTGTCACCCGCAAAATAACCGCTCCTTTGCTGAGTCATATGCATTAACTTATCCTTACTTTCATCTGAAATTATTGTGCTTAAATAGACAAAGGGTTTCAAAGTATATAATTGACGTCTTCAAACTTATAAAGCCGATGAAATGTGAGAATGAATTTTCGAATTATAATATCACTGTAGAACCCGCCAATTAGTATTTTTACCGTTGACGATAAAAATACATTTATTTTTTTTAATACAAATAGTAAAGATAGTACATGTGTTGAGGTTTGAAAGTAAATTATTAAATTATATAGTTCAGATTAAAAGGAAAGCCGAAATTGAATGGCGGTCAAGCAGAGAAGCAATGGCAAAGAAAGATATGATAAAAACAGAACTATAAAAGGGTACAATCAGACATAAAATGGGAAAATGCGCAAACCTGAGGAAGTGGAATAAAGTGAAAAGTTATCGAAATTGAAGCTGGAAAACGGGAGAGGGGTAGATTAGGGGATGGTGAAGAAGACAGTGAGCAAGAAATTGTTAGAAAATGTGTAGAAAGGGTCGTAAAACAGACAAATGTGGAAAAACGTAAAATATTAATTAATTAATTAATTGGCTAATGGGAAACCCGAGCTAATGGAAAGCCCGAGCCAATGGAGAACCCGAGCGATGAAGAAAACCCGAGCACGGCAATTTGGAAGGGTAAACAAACGAGGAATTCAGAGGGCAATTATCCAAACAACCGGATAAACGATGGTAAACAAAAGACGGGGAATTACGAAGAGGGTCAACAAAAATAGTCAATTAGGGAATGATAACTAAAGAAGTCAAAACCAATTAGGTCAAAAATGGGGCAATTACAACGATTATGGGAGTATATAAGGAAACTCAAAATTCACATAATCGGCGGTAGCCTGTAGGGAAGAAGAAATAGACGCTAGGATTTCGAGGAATAAAATAAAAGAAGAAAAGAATTATAAGAGGAACCGAGGAGTTGGAAAGGAATATTAAAAGAGTTCGAATCAGAGAGCGGAATCAAGCAGAAAGGTGAAACTATTTTTTAAATCGTACAAGGTTGAGACCTTCAGAGCGGAGTTCGATCTGAAATTGTGTAAGAATTGTGATTAACCAACAGTGTGATTAATTGTTGAGAGTTGTGAATTGTTATAAAACAAATATACGTTGGGAGTTTGTGTTTATTGATTTTGGAACACGTGGAGTCAGAGTAACCAACGGTTGATTTTGATATCATAAAACCCAACACATGGATAAAATAGTTTTTTTTATTTAAGCAGAATTTTTTCTCATTTTTCTGTAATTCTATGAAAATATTAATTTATTTTTAATTTAATGTTTTGTATTTTAATGAATAAATCCTACATTGTCAGATCTAAACCTTGGCAAACAGGTAGCGTTTCCAGAGAAATATCTGAAAATTTAAAAAAATATTAACTTCAAAAATATTTTATAAATAGATCTTACAATCTTTTATCGTCTTTTTTTCTACAGACCGAAGTAGAGTTGTCCGATTCTAGATAAAAAAATTGTTCCCCCATCATTTTTTAATATATTAAAAATAATAATATTTTAACAATATGTTAATCAATGTTTAATTTCTGGAAAAAACGCAATAATAAATTTGCATGCATTTTTCATTATGTGTTTTGTGTTGGTATGTTTAATTATTTTTCTGTCACTTTTTCAATTCCTATAATAAATATGCTAATTTTCGAAGCATTAAATTTTTACACGCAGGTAAGTTTGTGTGTTCCTATACTATAAATTTATTGATTTTGTTTTAGATTATAGTCTATGTTAACTTTAGAAAGTAGGTGTAGAAATCTGAAAAGTGGAAGAAAATTTAAAAACTGCACACAAGCACAACATATTCTAAAAAACACATACAAACTTTCGATTTATAGAAATGCACTGCTGAGATACGTTTCTATAATAATTTTATTTTAGACGATTTTTAGAAAAAATAGATCACTGAAAATTTTTAAAAATATATTTATAATGAAAATATCAAGAGCAGATGAATTTGGTTTAATGTCTTTTCAATCCAGATTTGATTTCCTGAAAGAAGCCCTTCATATTGAGCTCAGAAAGAAATCACAAAAATTAAAAAAATCATTTTATTTATATTCGGTGGTTTTTCCCAAAATGTTTTAGAAAAATACATATTTTTGGTGATTGATTTATTTATTTAATTATAATTAAAAATATATCTGACTCACATTTTTTCAAAATAATTCCAAAATACTTAAAAATAAATGTCATAAAATTCCTAAAAACCCTGAAAATTAATTAAAAATAATTTATAATTATACTGTTGACTAAAAGTAAAATTTAAGAACTTGAATAATGATCTCGTATCTATATGGATCAAAATTCAAGCCTTAAAATTTTCTTAAAATGAAATATCTTACCTGAAAGCCACTTCTAAACTGCTAAAATAAATTTCCAAAATGCATTTATGATGAGCAATTCAGTAAATGATTGATGATAAATTGGTAAATAAATTGGTGAGTGAGCAATTATAGAGAATGTATCTCAGTGGTGTATGGTGTATCACAGATAAAAATATATTGGATTGTTGTCATTTATTAGAATTTTTAAAATAAATATTCGAGTATTAATAATAAATTAATAATAAAAGACTGAAAAACTAGAATTAAACTTCCTAAGACGATTGAAAATAATATTTGATGCTATGAAAGGTTTGTACAAAAGATCATGTAAACTAACAATTAATAAAAAAGGTTCTATAAACCTAACTTAAAAAAATAAATATATAAAATTCTGGCTTATTCATATAATTTATTCCAGTTACTAAAATTTCAAAATAATCTAATTATTATTCTCCAAAAGGTTATTTTTGAGAATAATTATGATACCTTTAATGATTCTGATGTCTTTAAATGACTTTTCATGATCTTTTAATGTTTAGATTGAATGGTTGAGAAACATATCAGGAATAAATAATTCTATCGGGTTTTCTTACTTTAAAAATAACGAGAAAAATTTTTTTACTAAATTAAAATTTGAAAACGCCAACAAGTTAATTGTAGCTTGTGGTATCGATATTTTAAAAGGTATGTTTTTTTGATTTTTGTTATAAATTTATTAAATAATTACATGCGGATATAATGGTCAGTGTCAGTTTTAAGTGGCATATAAGTTGGGTTCATTGTTTTTAAAATCGTTCTAATAATTGTCTTGCACTGACCATTTCTACATCAATTCGATGGAGTTGTCTTGTTTTTGTTAACACATTTTATGTTGTAAAATACATTAAAATTGCCTCAAAGTTTTGCCTTCGCCTAGAATATTTTCTGAGATATATAAACTTGAGCTATAAACTTGTCTCTCGTTATTGTTAGTTATTTTTATTACATGTATAAGAACTTACAATATGCTACCAAAATTGTCTTTATTGATACATCAAAATACTGTTATTTATAAATTAACTAAAAAATATTGAAAAATATTATATTACCTGAGAATTCATTTACTAATTGATACCTTAAATGATATATATAGTCACAGTTTATCCGACAAGATATTTTGTCCCCCTACGGATATTGGTCGTAAGGTCACTGGTCACATTCAACATGTCTCAAGAGTATATTAATTAGTAAACTAAGGCACCTGTATATCAGTTAGGAATTCTTAGGTCATTTAGTGACATGATCATATTTATCAGAAATTCTTGAATAATTAGAATATTTTAAATGTAACTTACCGAATTCTTATTTCGAACGTCTAATTTATTGGTTAACTTTGTCATTTAAAATAATATTTAGCAAAAGGTAATTTATTCATCTAATGTTTGTTACAATATTTAATATAATTTATATAACTTTGTGAGAAATACATGGTCTTTAATAACAACATATATTCATTGATAATTTTGGTAGAAACTCTTTATCATTTGGAGTAAATTTCTATCTTTGTTCGAGGCAAAAATATTTATAGGAGTCATAATAGAAATATGATTATCATTTAACCAATTAAAGTGCTTATTAGTTAGAAATATATATTATAAAGTAACAATTATTTTCTAATTTAATGAGATGGTCATTGTGTAGTGAGCCTTAACAAAATCTATATAAATATTATATTATATATAAATGGGCGATCATTAGCGAATAAGGATCATTTCACTTTCGAAAGCAATCAATTGCAAGAAAAACTTAAAAAGATGGAAAATTTACTCACGACAATTGTAAATCGCCATATGACAGATAAAAACAAATCTAAATGGAAAATGCTTTTCAATTTGATTTCTCAAGATGAATTTTTGACAAAACTTTAGAATTTACTGCCAATCTCAAATTTCTAAACAATAACAATAAATTTTAATCTCAACTGATATTACAATTGAATATTTTTCTAATACAAAATCTTGTTTGTTTTACTTTTTCAAGTAAATTAAGGAATTTCGAAATATATTTAAGAAGCTTGTAATTTAAAAATAATAAAATTTTTCCTCGTTTATTTTGTAGTTCTATTAATATTTGTGACTTCATGACTTCATCATCTAATTCTATAAAAGCAAGGAAACCAGATTTGCTTAATAAAATCACCACACATTGGGTGTAATATATCTTTGCGAGAAATACATGGTCCCAGGTTAAGATGTTTGAGTAACTTTTACCAAAACATGGATATTTTGTGCGATCAATTTATGAATATTGGTTAATTTAGTCATTTAAAATAATAATATTTAGCAAAATATCATTGAAAGATTTATCCATCCGATAAAATCTCTATATTCCTTCAATAAATTTTACCCTTAACTGATATTCAACCGATTTAATTTCTAGAAATCTAATTAAAATCATAAATTTCCTTCAATAAAGATCAATTTTCTTTAGTTGTTGTCGATTTCCAACTTTTAAGTCAATATTTCTCAAGTTTTGTCACCAACATTCCCACAGTGAATAAAATAACTTCTTAAATAAAAATAAAATAATTTAAAGCAATAACCTTTGATATCAATCCCAGTTAATTCTAAAGATTTCAAATATTTCATTGTCAAAACCAAGTAAATGAACACCTAATTAAACGGCTTAATAAAACTGATGATAATTAATAAAAACTGGTTCTAAAAGTAAAGAAAATCTAAATTACTGTGCAATAACATTCATCACTACCTAATAAATCTCTAAAACGATATAATTTCACAGGAACTATTATTAATTCATAGCTAAATGCTGACTATTTCCCTTGAAAATTTGATATTTTACCAATAAGAATATTTAAATAAAGATATTCAAAACATTAACCGATTCCTCACCAAATATTACTACCCCTTTAAACATCCAACCGACTATATCCCTTAACAAGTCAATAAAATATAGCAAATTATCAAGAAATTAATTAAATTTATCTTAGAATTAACACTAAAACCTTAAATTTTTAAATATTCTTTAAATTAACATGTAATTCACAAAAAATGTTAATGTTAGTAAAATCCTACTAACATCAACTCTAAAAAATTACCAATGAATTTAATGCCAAATAATGACCAAAGATTTGCCTAAATAAAATCATTAAAACACACCAGTACCTATACGACTAGTGTCTATACGACCAGTACCTATACGACCAGTACCTATACGACCAGTACCCATAGAGGGAGAAAATATCTTGTCGGATAAACTCAGAGTATATATAATAAAACGAATTAACAATAACTCAATCAAATTGAATCAGTCATATTATCACAAATTTTGATAAAAATCTTTTTCTAAAATGGTAAGGAGCGTAAAATCGAAAGATAATTTTAATAACAATTTTAATAATAATTTTATTAACTGTCCTCAAAATAACATTGACCTTTAAATGTGTTCTTGGGTTTACCTTACCGTGACCTTAAAATTCCCCTTGAACCTAAGAAAAAATACCCCTCCCCCGGCAGTATATGCCTTTGTTGCGTCATCGATGACGTCATATGTCTTTCTTCCAGGGTCCACATGTTACCCTACTCCACTACAACAAAGATGTTATTATTAATATTATTATTATTTTCAAAGTTATTTTCAAAATATTATTTTCAACATATTCATTTTCTTCATATTTCATAAAAAATTGGTTTCATAATTCATAACAATATTGGTTTTTGACCCTTTGAAGGTTATTGACCCACCATTTTATTGTTTAATAAATGTATTGATTTGCCTTTAATTATTATTATTATTATTATTTTTTTTATTATTATTCACATTATAAAGACATGTTCCAGTAATGCACATGTCACGTGTAATTTAACAAAGATGTCTTTATGTGAGTAACAAAGACATTAATTGTTACTATGTGAGTAACAATGACTCATCATTTTAGAACAAAGCATAGAATATGTGTGCGTATATTACCCTATCCTATCGGTATTTTGATTTGATAGATGTTGCATATACTCTATCTTTTGTAATTCATTTTTCAAAATGCTCGTGGATCGATAAGTAAATTTTAATTATTATCTTTTTCAGGAATTATGAAACCAATTTTGTTATAAAACCAATTTATGGAAAAAAATTGTTATGAAACCAATATTGTTATGAATTATGAAACCAATTTTTTATGAAATATGAAGAAAATGAATATGTTTTTATGAAGAAAATTATGAAATTAATATCAGAAATGGTTGTTTTTGTGTAATTACTTTGAAAATAATCTTGTTGAGGTCCGTAAATTAAAATAAATTTAAATGAAATTTAGGTTAATAATTTAAATAAAAAGTAAGTGAAGAAAAACGACAAATAAAAGCGGGATCATGCACAGAATCGATAGTAAAGGAAAGTGTGATGGAAGCAGTATTAGAAAATGCTAAAAGCAATTACGAAAGGCAAGAATCCGGAAATCCGAGAAAAATCAATAAATGGTAAAATCATCGAAATCGAATGGGGAAAACGGGACAGGTATAGAGTAGCTAATGGTCAACAAGATGATGGTTAGGGATTTATCAGAAAATGGTTAGGAAGGGTCGAAAAGCATTCAAATATATGAAAACAGAAAACGTTAATTAATTAATTAATTGGCTAATAGAAAACCCGAGCTAATGGGAAACCCGAGCCAATGGAGAACCCGAGAGATGAAGGAAACCCGAGCTGGGTAAACAAGAAGAAAAGTAAACATAAGGAAGATTTGGGCCCATTAGCTTGACACAATGATTAATTGGAAAAGAGCAAGGAGAAGATAGTGCGTGTAGAAAGGCCGGAAGGGCCATTAATTTTCTTGGTTCGTTGGACCATTATGGGTGAAAGCCGAAGCAGATACGTGGAAGCAAATGTCAAGTGAAAGATTGGCTCGGCAATAACCATTTGTCATCCCGATTTCGAGGAGTATATAAGGAAAGGGAAAATCAGAGAAAATCGGCATTTTGCCTCAGGTAGAGTAAGAAGAAACCGAGCTTAGGAAAAGGCAAAAACGAATTTAGGAGATTAGGGAAAAAGAAGAGATAGAATAAGAATAATAAGAGTGAAAAGGATCAAATCAAAGAAACAAAAGGAAAACGTTGGTCAAGAGAACCTAAGAGAATAAAAGGTGAATATTATCTTTATCAAAGCATCAACACCGAGCGGAGAATCGGTCAAACGTAACTTTGATTGTAAAGTGGTGAGAAAAGATTGTGAATTTTGTTATTTCAATATACGTTGGGTCGTTATTGTTTTGATTTAAAGGACACGAGGAGTCAGAGGGAACCGACCTAAAGTAACCAAAAACCCAACAATATGTTGAAAATAATATTTTGAAAATAACTTTGAAAATAATAATAATAATATTACATTGAACATAATAATAATAATAATAATAATAATAATAATAATAATAATAATAATAATAATAATAATAATAATAATAATAATAATAATAATAATAATAATAATAATAATAATAATAATAATAATAATAATAATAATAACATCTTGTTCTAGTGGAGTCCTGTTTTCATAAGTCATTGTCTTTGTTCTAAAAATTGCCTTTGTTTAATTGTCTTTGTTCCAAAAAGGATGAGTCATATGTCCTTGAATGACCTTGATGAATTATCGGACCAATGATCGGATCAAAAAATGTTACTAAAACTAGATGTCTTTGTTACTAAAAATAGAATGACCTTGCTGAGTGATCGCGAAGAGTCATACCGATGATTCATCGGGGGTATGTGATGACTCATGGAGCACATTTCTCTCTACTAATATTACCGTAATTAATTACCGAAATATCTGAATATAGCGAGTTAAAGGAAAAGATAAATGCAACTATTTAGAGGTGTAAATTCAAAGCATTCAGAGATATCTTAAAACTCAATGTCATAAATATAAGAAAGCTAAGTTTCAGATTATTTTTTCAAAAATAAAAGAATGCCTATTATAGGTTATCACATAATGAAATTTAACGGGCCATTCTTGCAAGTGCACAATATTTTCTGATGACAAACGGATTTTCAATGACGGTCCCGATGACTGGAGAACATATACATCAAATCGGAGTAATTCGTTATAAATAAACAACAATAGCATGAAAGCAGCGTAATGGTTCGGATAATGGTATTGCCAAATAATCTACCATTTGTTGATAATTTTTAATATTCACTACTTCTAAATTGTAACTATAAAAAGCCCATATTCCTCAAATTCGTTATTTCTATTTAACAGTTAGTAAAAATGATAATTAATGTATCTTTGTGTATATTAGCTTCTCTAAAAAGTTAGAAAAATAAATGATTTGTTTTAATGTTATCAAATTTTACAATTTATTTTAATTTCAGATATTTCAGTTTCATTAACAGCCAGCTTAGCTCACAGAGCTGTTAATTTTGGATTTGGAATTGACATTGCTTTTAAATAAAATATTAATAAAATCTGACTTTATTTTAATGATATTATATTGAAATAAAAATTAATATTTGATAATATTTTATTTTATTGAATTTATTTCATAAAATTTTTAACAACTGATACGTAGCGTTGTTTCTCCTTAAACTACTCATTATATATTAATAGGAAGGTTATTATGGAAGTTTTGAAATTATTCTTAGAGTTTAAATTTAAATGTTTCGATTGTTGATGAACATAATTTCATTGAATAATAAATTATTATTTATTTTCATTAACAGTATTTACTGCAACATCTTTTTTCTTGAGCAATGAACGTTGAATATTGTGACTTTATCAATTTGACTGGATTTCAAAATCGATACGGAATTTTATCTACCAAGAAATATATATTATAGTTATGATACATTTGTGTTGGTGTCATATCAACCTCTTTCTAGAGTTGAACGTGTTCCGTTTTATTTGAATCTTCAATTATTTTCTTAACCTGTTAACCAAGCGCTTTCGGCTTCGATTGCGCAACACAACGGGCGCGCGTATTTACATAAAGACGTGTATACGAGTTTCTCCCGATACAATATATTTTTAAGTTTTTTTAATGTATGATTTCAGGTAAATAATAGATATTAAAATGTAAATTATAGTTTATTTATTTATATAAGCACTCATACACGATTTTAGCATTTAAAACAATTTTTAATAAAATAATTCAGACTGCCCAAACTAGAATATAAATATTTTTTAAATAAAAACAAAGGAAAACATTTTATTAAAATGAAAAAATATGGAATATTTAAAAAAATGCTTTAAAAATCAACTTCATGTGTGGTATATTTTAAAGCAATTGTTTACGCATAATGCCACTTTACAATCTGGACACCAATACGCAGATTCTTTTCGAACACCTTTCTTATAACAAATCCGGCACTTTCTAGAGGTATGTTTGTTTTTATTTGTTTTTATTTGTTCAGGAAAATGTCTTTCAATTAATCGCAATTACTTTATTGTACCATGATTTTTTGTTGGTATAGGTGGACAGTTTATGATGTTTTCATTCACATTTTTTTCTACGCATTCCAGCACCATTATCGTTTTTTTAATTATAAATGCATTTAAACAGCACATATCGATCAATCGAAGAGAAATCTTTTTATAAAATTTTTTCAATCTATTCCGTGCTACTTTATATGACGTCATTAATTCATCTCCAAATCAACACCGTCCATATTTTTATTATAATCATCGACAACTTTTGGTTTTTCTACTGAACTTCATCTTTTTATAGTCATAAATTTTCATCTTTGTGAATGGAACTAGGCAACAATACGTCTTTTCGATCCTTCCATTTCATGAGCATTATTTTACCATTATATCTAACTATGTGCTCGTTTTTTTTAATTTTGCATTTTACAATTCATTTTGAATTTCAATTCTATTTTTTCTCATCGTCCCAATAATATATGTTTCATTATCACATAAAATTCCCGCTAACTCAATTGACGTGTATCAATTATCTAAATAAATTTTGTAACCTTTATTTAGGATATGATGGGTTAATTCTAGAACAATTCGTTTTGATGTTTTTTCCTCAGGATAATTTGAACCCTAATTTGTATTTTTCTTGTGTATAAAATAATATTTTAAATATATCCAGATTTTTTCACTCAAAACATATAATTTTATTCCACAACGAGTGCTTTTTGTTGAAATATATTTCTTCCATGATAAATTACATTTCCATAATAGAAGTGACTCGACTATGCTTATCTCTCGCTCACTAACATATAAAGTTTTAAATTTTTCTTTCAAATTATTAATAATTGGGTCTATTTTATAGGTTTTTTTTATTAGAAATATTGGGATTGAAAGTTTTATTATCTTCAAAATGTAAAAATTTACATAATAATACAAATCGTCTTTCGCTCATTGATTCATAAAACAACGGCGTGTCTACAATCATTTTTCTTGAAAAATAAAGTTCCATATTTGGTTTTACGATAATTCCTTGTAAAATAATCAGACCTAAAAATAATTTTCATTTCATCTTTATTAGTGTCATACCATTTTTGGATTTTTGAACATGGTTTCAGTTCAGGATTGCTATAAAAAAATTGTTTAGCATACAAATTTGTTTGCTCTGTGATTAGTTGAATTAATTTTTCATCCAAAGATTTTTCAAGATATAACAGTGGAACTTTTCTAGGAAATGAACGAAATGTTCTTTCCAGGCTGTGCAACAAACTGAAAAGGCGGTCTTTCTTGATTTTGAGAAAACCACTGAACAGGTATAATGTTATTATCACTAATAATACTATTTTCTACTTCTTCATCTTCAATTTCACTTTCACTAACGTCTGAAGTACTCAGAAGACGTCTTTTTTCCCACCCGTTGGCTTTATTATTTCTCCTTCGCTGTCGCTATCGCTTGAATCACTTATTTTTGATGGGTATGTTGCTAAATATTAAAATAATAAAAATAATAAATTATAATCATTTAAAAATACGCCAATTTTGACTCATATTATACGTGATTATACGTGCTGCTTGTATCGACACCGATGACCGAATGTTACAGTTACAGTCTTTAAAATTATGTAGAAACTCGTAAAAATGAGTCATACACACAGAAGCCACGACTAACAATGTCCGGCCGTTTTTGCGCACTACATATGTTTTGAGGACGCTTTTACACTTCTCGTCTGTTTGATAGTAATTTTCGTAGAATTTGTGAATATCAAAAAAACATTGATATATTTACTGATTCATAGTCACGTTTTTTAATAAATACAGTGTCAATTGAAAAGAAATCAGTGGTGAAATTTGAAAAAGTTCTTATAATAATTTGTTCATAAAACTTTGCTTTAAAACATATCTATTGAAAATTAATTCGAATTTTTTTTCAATTTCTCAGAGGTCATAGGTTTTCAAAATACCTGACAAGAAATTTAAAGAAATTAAACTTATCGAATAAATTTGAGTCAAAGCTAAGAAAGCAACTAAGTCAAATCTACCGATTATTGAAACCAGAAACAGTAGTCAAGGGGTTGTTAGTTTCAAGTTTTATTGTAAACGTGCTATTCCTCCCGAAGGGTTGTGATAAGAACTAAATTTCTCATGGAAACAAATAATTATTTTTGTCGCTGTAAATTGATAATCAATTGTGTTAATCAATAAAGTTGATACTGTTGGCTTTAGTAATTAGAGTCGGTGCTCTCTGGCTCCTCGTGTCCCTTTAATTGAAAATCACAAATAACAAACTACCAACGTTTATTATATCACAAAATATTTCTCTCTCTACACAAAATAATCAATGACCAAAGTTTTATGACTTTGACTGATCTCAAATAATGTGTCCCAAAACTTCCTTCTGTTTACTTTACTCTTTGTTTACCCAACTCGGGATTTCTTTATACTCGGTAATTAATTAATTAATTAATCTATTTCGTTTTCTTGTTTTTTTAATTATTACGCACTTTTTCGCACTCTTCCCAACACTTTCTGAAAATCCCGTTATCACCATGTTATTCCTCACTACTTGTTCTACCTATGACTGATTTTCCAGATTTCAATTCGAATATTTGAATCTTTATTCGATTTTTCACAATTTACATTTTTGTGCTTTTCACCTATAATGATACACTTTCTCACACATTTGTTCTATTTTTATTTCTTTACACTATCGATTCTATCCCTGACCGAATTTTTACATTTCTAGTTCATTTAATTATAAATAAAATTCAATTCTAATGAATATTATGAGGAAGTTTTATGATGAAGAAATTTTTAATTGAAAATTTTAAAAATTAAAGTTTAGATTAATTTTTAAAAAAACAAAATAAGAAGATATTTTAATTAAAAATATATTCGTAGAAAATTTGTTTAAATAAGAAAGATTAAAGAAGATATAATTTGATTTTGATATTTATTGAAATAAAATTTATGGAAACAAAAACTGATTTTAATGTTTTACAGGATGAACCTCCTAATATGGTGGCAGCGGTAAACACGGACGCAATCACCGAAAGATTGCTACCAAAGGTATTCTGCCAAGGGGACGATTTGGAAAAGTTCATTAAAAGATGCGAAATTTATTTCGACGCCAAGGGAATCACGCAGAAGAAAGACCAGGAAAGATTAACATCTTGCATGATTGATGAGGATCTCCTGTAAGTGTACGCCAAAACACTGAAAAAAGCCGAAGGATTCCAGGCTAGGTTGCGATTGGCATTCGATCGTGAAAGAGATGTTTTAAAGGATCTACAAAACTTGTTGAATTACAAGCGGAAGGGTGAAGAAATAGAAACGTATTTTAAGAAGGTGGAGGACCTTGTTGATAGGTTGTTCGAAAATAAAGAATTTACCAAAGAGAAATTAACAGCAAGAATGTTAATAGTATGTGCGGAGAATAAAGAAGTTGAGAAAGAAGTGATACTACGGAAGATAAAAAGCACAGAAGAAATAAAGGAAACACTAACTCTGATGGACAAAGTAGACAAGCAAAGAGAGCAGATAAACTGTATGAAAAGTTACGCCAGAGTGGTCTATCAGGAACCACAGGGAAGAGTACAATACAAGAAGAAAGAACAGAGAGAAGAAAGTATCCGAAGAGAAATGCCAGAATGCTGGTTATGCCACAAAATAGGACACACGAAAATTGATTGTCCAATAAAAGGTAAAATAGAATGCTGGACATGTCATAGAAGCGGACATATAAGTAGAAATTGTCCAGATAAAAAAGCTCCAAGATGTTTTAGGGTGTGGGAAAGAAGGTCATATAAGAAGATTGTGTCAGGAAATACGTTGTGAAAGATATAGCAGAAATGGTCATAGATCCGAGGAGTGTTATACAAAGATGAGGTACGGGAGAGCGACGGAGAGACAAAGATTCACGGGAAACAGATACAGTCGGATAAATGGTATCGAGGAAGAAGAAGAAAGGGAATCGTGTGTAGAGACAAATGAAGATAATTTTAGGAAGACGTACCCAAACAACAGGGCTCCACCAGTAGAGGAGTTGGTTGGAGCCATATTCTAACAGAAAATTTGATGGGATATCCTCAAGGGGCAGAAAAGTGGGAGAATGTTGGAAGGGTAAGCGAGAAAGTATACAGGTTCCTAAAGAGAGAAATGTTTGAAGAGGAAGTGGAAAGAATTGGAACTGTAATGTACAGTTATTTTTGTTAATATTTTAGTATTCACAATTAGGAATTGTGTATACTAAGATATAAAATACAACCATCTGGGAAATCCAGATTTTTAATAAAAAACTATATAGCGATAATTTACTATAGTAAATTATCGCTATAGTAAATTACAAAAATTAAAAATTTAAGAAATCGATAAAGAAAGATTAAAAAATTAAATACGAGTACTAACAAGTATCTAGATCGTAAATAAAAGTTCTAATCCCAATTCCAGCAGTTAACCAAATATCCAAGTTATTTATAAAACTACGAGAGCAAAGATAAAGCCGAAATTAAAGATTACAAACCCTAATACAATTTCAATTCAAACTTTAACTCAAGATTCAAATTCCTTACAAATCTACAAAAGCAAATATAAGGCTGAAATTAAAACCTCCAAATCCTAAAACGATTTCAATTCAAACTTTAGCCGACTATTCAAATACTTTACAAAACTACGAGAGTAAAGATACAGTTGAGAGTAAAAATCTCCAAATCCTATCATAATTTCTATTCAAATTCTTCGCAAAACTACGAGAGCAAAGATAAAGTCGAGATAAAGCCTCCAATCCCTATTACGATTACAAGACAAGCTTCTAGCTAAATATTCAAGTTTTTGCAAAACTGAAATCCAGTTCGGATCTGATTATTCAAATCCGCGTTAACTTTCCCCCAGACTCAAGGTCTTAATATTTTTGTTCTAATAAAAGTTTGGTTACGATTAATACTATTGTTTATTATTATTTTTATCTCTCAATTGGTACACAGCACACACCCCGACTGTCCCAACACATTTATCGGTGACTCTTTCGGGCTCGACAATCTTCTTATTAAACATTGCAACTTCGTAACACACACAAAACAAAATAGAAATAAACAATATAATATAACATCCCCAAGTATATTCGGGACCAATAACATAACAATTGGTGTCAGAAGAAAAAATATACACAACACGACACTCGCATTCGACGAATTTTTTTTTCAATCACTACGCCTTTCAGCATACTTATTATAGAAGTATAAAGGATAGTGACTCTTTTGGCTGAACACAGTAAGCCATATCCTTGAACAATCTCATTTTTTGTAACACAACAAGCAATAAAAAAAAAATCAACAAACCAATTAATGGCATCAAACCAAACAAACCCAACAAATATTCCACAAACACCCAACAACTACGATAATACTCAAACACCTGAAAGCACAAATTACTACTACAACCCAAACACCAACCCAGAAAACACACATACCATTAATTCAATAATCAACCCAAAAACAAATATCCCCAACTATTTCACAGATGACAACGGAACACCGCAAAAATGGTTAGAATTCGCGAAACTAACCCTAACGCTATCGGGAGTCAAGTCAACAAAATCCTTATGCTCCAACATAATAGCGGCACTACCAAGCAACAAATTAAATGAAATCGCCGATCAAATCGACGAAATATCAAAAGACGACGACCCTTTTACAAAACTGTGTAACATATTAACCAACAAAAACAAGGTCAACAGAAGGCAAATGCTAGAGTCATGCCTCAACAATACACAGTTAGGGGACAACAAGCCCACAGATTTCCTACGACAATTGAAACAAAAACTGGAGTATCTACAACCAAACATAACAAACTCCGGGTCCAACGAATTGGTGAAAGAATTCTTCATGCGCGCTATGCCACCGGAAATTAGACGAATCCTAGCTGCTAGCAGTAACGCTGACGTCGAAACACTCGCTGACATAGCGGATAAAATAAACGAAGAAATCTACCCCACAATCTGCAGTACCCAAAACTACAACAGAAACAAAACTAATCACAACACCCAATCAACCAACAAAAACATAGAACCAAATGAAACAACAAACCGATTAATAAACACTTTGATCAGCAAATTCGACGAAATAATTGTCGAAAACAGACAAATAAAAGCGGAACTAGCCGAAATAAAAGAGAAATACAACAGGCAAAATCTCAATCCAAACGAAAACAGAGACCTATTCAACAGAAACAATTTCAACACAGACCAACTATCATACAATCACTACAGACAAAACTACGAGCGAGCACCCAACGAAAACAACAGACAGAACTACAGCCACAGTCAATCCCCAAACAGCCACTACAGAAACCGGTCAAACTCCCCAAACCGATATAACAATTACCGAAACAGCAGCCCAGAAAGGGGTTCAAGAAGTGATTTCCTAAACAAAAACCACTGCTACTTCCATAATAAATTCGGCGACAAAGCATATAAATGCACAAAACCCTGCGAATTCCACAAAACAGAGCAGGAAAACTAAAATTGTCACCACTGATAGCACCCACATTTGGTGACAATAATAATACTTTCACGGTGCATTCAAACAATACAGATTTTTTAATCGACACAGGTTCGGTGATCTCCCTATTACCACACTACCTATACAAAAATACAAAAACTACAGAAAAGTCACTAACCGCTGCCAATGGCTCCAAAATTAAAACATTTGGCCAACATACAATAACACTCATAATAAATTCAAAAAAAATACAATTGGCCATTCACAATCGCAGAAGTACAACAGTCAATAATCGGGGCCGACTTCCTAGCAATTACAACCTAATAGTGGACTGCCGAAACAAGAAAATAGTCGAAAAACAACAAAACAGACAAAGAAACAGCCAGGAACACAACATCAAACTTTTCGAAAGTAGACATCGGCGTGATTCAAACAAGTACACCAACTATCAAAACAATTAAAACTATTGAACACGTACCAGAAATAGTCACACTACTGGCAAAATACGATAAACTCTGCGAACCTGTAACTTTCGATGGAAATTCAAACCACACTACTGAACACGCAATACTGACAAACGGAAACCCAGTCCACTCAAAAGTAAGACCACTGGATCCCAAAAAAATAGAAATCACAAAAAACATATTTAACGAACTGTTGGAAAATAATATAGTAAAACATTCAAACTCAGAATGGTCTTCAGCACTGATGCTAAAACAAAAAGCTAACGGAGAATGGAGAGCTTGTGGCGATTACAGACTCCTGAACAAAATAACAGAGCCCGACAGCTATCCATTACCGATAATAAAAGACATAATAAATCGACTAAACGGCGCAAAATATTTTCAAAAATTGACCTACAAAAAGCATATCATCAGATCCCAATTAGAAAAGAGGACATAAAAAAGACAGCAATAACAACACCGATCGGCATGTTCGAATACAACCGAATGCCTTTCGGTCTACGAAACGCCGCAGCAACTTTCCAACGATTCATGGATCAAACTATGAAAAACAACAAAAACACAATCGCTTATCTGGACGACATCCTAATAACAAGCCCAGACAAAGAAACACATCTAAAGGTCGTGGAAAAAGTGTTCAAAACGCTGGACAATGCAAAACTAAAAATAAACACTCAAAGTGCGAATTTATGAAAACGGAAATAAACTTCCTTGGTCACACGCTAAACGACAAAGGAACACAACCAATAGAAAACAAAATAAACAATATAAAAAACTACAAACTGCCGACAAACACAAGAGAGTTGAGGAGATTCCTAGGAATGGTAAACTTTTATCATTCTTACATCCCAAATTGCAGCAACCTACTGGCACCACTAAACGACATCATCAAAACCAAACGAAACGTAACAATAAACTGGACACAACAAACAACCGACACATTCAATAAAGCCAAAGAAAGCCTATCAACGGCAACACTACTCGGTTACCCAGATCCAGAACTAGAGTACCAACTAACTACAGACTGTTCTGGTTTTGCAATGGGCGCAACAATTTTCCAGGAAAATAAATTCGGCAAACAACCACTGGGATTTTTCTCGAAAAAACTAAAATCACATCAAACAAGATACTCAACATTCGACAGAGAACTCCTAGCAATACACGAAGCAATTAAACACTTTCAACATTTACTCGAAGGACGAACCTTCAAGATATACACGGACCACAAACCGCTAACAAACGCAATAGAAATGAAAAACCCTTCACCAAGGCAGATTAGACAAATCAATTTCATTTCACAATTCAACTGCACAATAAACTACGTAGCAGGAAAATCAAACATAGCAGCAGATGCTCTATCCAGAATTGAAAGTGACATAAACGCCCTAGAATTCGAAGAAATAATCGAATGGGATCAAATTAAATCCAAACAAAATGAAACAATTAACAAACTCCCCACCAAACACAGTTTGAAACTACAAGAACTAAACGGAGTATGGCACGACGTCTCCAACGAAAGCAAGAAACGAATATTACTCCCGGAGGAATTCCGCCAAAACTGTATCGAAAAGATACACAAGATTAATCACCCGGGAAACAAAGTAACATTCGAGCTAATACATAACAACTATATATGGCCTAACATGCGGAAAGATATCAAAAACTACGTCAAGAGTTGTCACAGCTGCCAACTAAACAAAACAACAAAAAAACTCAAAACACAAAAAGTAAACTTCCCAAGCAGCGAAATATTTGAAACAATACACACAGATGTGGTAGGACCATTACCACCAAACGACAACTACAAATACCTTCTAACAATGATTGACAGGAAATCCAACTGGTTCGAAGTAATCCCAATAAAAGAAATCAGCGCGAAAAATATCTGTGAAATGATCGAACTAAATTGGATAGCTCGTTATGGCCAACCGAAAACAATCATAACTGATCAAGGCAGACAATTCGAATCAGAGATGTTCAAAATACTATGCAATAAATATAATATCAAAAGAAATCGAACAACAGCTTACAACCCACAATCAAATGGGAAAATTGAACGGTTTCACAGAACATTAAAAGAAAGCATCAGAACAAAAGCTAATGACCAAAACTGGTTAAATCAACTGCCAACAATATTAATCGGACTGAGAAATAGCCCAAACTCGACAGATAATGAAAGTCCAGCATACAAAGTTTTCGGAAAAGCAACAAACTTGCCATCACTTAAATCAGAAACAAACAAAAACACCGAAAACAACAAACAAACAACAAACAAAAATAGCGAAACCACCGAACTGAAACCAAAAGGAATTTTAAAAAGAAGACCGGACTCCGAATTAGACGGAAAAATAGTATTAACAACAGAGTTCATATTAATAAAAAAACCATTCACAAAAGGATTCGAATCCAAATACGAAGGTCCATTCAAACTCCTGGAAATCAACAAGAACGTCGCCACAATAATTAAAAACAACAACAAAATGAAAATAAACATCAGACGGATAAAACCATACCACAAGAATATAGACCCCCAAAACGGCACACCGAAAGACAAAACACAAACCAAAACACAAACAAAAAAACAACCAATTCACAAAAACATCACATTCAACCACAAAAATTCAATCAAAATATTCGACAAAGACACAATACTGACTCCACTATACAAAAAACGTTACAGCGAATAAAAACACAAACATACACAAACAAATACATGCACAAACAGCGTTAATTGTACAGTTTTTATTTTTCTTGTAAATACAAAACAAAATGTAAATTTTTAATTTTATTGAAGTTGTAGATACAAAGAAACAGAAACAAAAAACACAAAAACATATAAAACATACGAAAAAAAAAGGTTATTGAATGTAATTTTTTTTACGTTACTTTTTATTGATTCATGTTAACCTCCGGTTTTAAAGGGGGAAGTTATGTAATGTACAGTTATTTTTGTTAATATTTTAGTATTCACAATTAGGAATTGTGTATACTAAGATATAAAATACAACCATCTGGGAAATCCAGATTTTTAATAAAAAACTATATAGCGATAATTTACTATAGTAAATTATCGCTATAGTAAATTACAAAAATTAAAAATTTAAGAAATCGATAAAGAAAGATTAAAAAATTAAATACGAGTACTAACAAGTATCTAGATCGTAAATAAAAGTTCTAATCCCAATTCCAGCAGTTAACCAAATATCCAAGTTATTTATAAAACTACGAGAGCAAAGATAAAGCCGAAATTAAAGATTACAAACCCTAATACAATTTCAATTCAAACTTTAACTCAAGATTCAAATTCCTTACAAATCTACAAAAGCAAATATAAGGCTGAAATTAAAACCTCCAAATCCTAAAACGATTTCAATTCAAACTTTAGCCGACTATTCAAATACTTTACAAAACTACGAGAGTAAAGATACAGTTGAGAGTAAAAATCTCCAAATCCTATCATAATTTCTATTCAAATTCTTCGCAAAACTACGAGAGCAAAGATAAAGTCGAGATAAAGCCTCCAATCCCTATTACGATTACAAGACAAGCTTCTAGCTAAATATTCAAGTTTTTGCAAAACTGAAAATCCAGTTCGGATCTGATTATTCAAATCCGCGTTAACTTTCCCCCAGACTCAAGGTCTTAATATTTTTGTTCTAATAAAAGTTTGGTTACGATTAATACTATTGTTTATTATTATTTTTATCTCTCAATTGGTACACAGCACACACCCCGACTGTCCCAACACATTTATCGGTGACTCTTTCGGGCTCGACAATCTTCTTATTAAACATTGCAACTTCGTAACACACACAAAACAAAATAGAAATAAACAATATAATATAACATCCCCAAGTATATTCGGGACCAATAACATAACAGGAACCATTGAAACGGAGCAGGTTGTTGAAATTTTGTATAACAGAATGCAAGGAAGGCCTAGTATAACAGTAAGGATGAATGGGGAAAATTTCGACTGTTTATTAGACACTGGGGCAAGAATCAATGTAATGAGTGTGAACTGTTTCAACAAGCTACGAGGACAACAATTGACGAAAAGTGACGATAAGTCACGATGCGCAAACGAGAGTACGATCGAGACAATAGGAAAAACGAAGGTGCAAGTAACCATTGGAAATGTTTCGAAGGAAGTTATATTCATTGTGGCGGAGAAAGTGACACCAGACGTGATTGGAGGAATCGAATTACAAGAAACATTTGGATTTAGACTGTTAAAAATTAAAGATATCGAGGCTAGTGAAAAAGACAAGAACTATATTTGTAACATTGAAGCAAAATTTGGCAGAAAAATAAAGGATGAAGAACGATTGATACGAGTGTTGGAGCAGTTTAAGATCAATGAAGATAGCAAATTAAAGGAAATTATAACAAACAGTGGAAACGTGTTTATGGCAGATAAATGGGATGTGGGTCGCACACATTTGGTAAAACACAAGATAGTTACAAGAGGTGAGCCGATAAACATAAAACCATATCGCCAACCACTAAATTTGGAATCAAAGATTGAAGAAGCAATACAAAATTTGTACGAAAATGGAATTATACGGAAATGTAACTCTCCATGGAATACACCGCTAATATGTGTATGGAAAAAAGAGAAAAAGGATATTAGACTATGCTTGGACTTTAGACAGCTAAACGCGGTAACAGAGAGGCAGGCATTTCCAATGCCAAACATAGACGAGATGTTGGATTTGTTAGGAGGATCCGTCTTTTTCAGCTCAATCGATCTAGGTAATGCATATTACCAAGTGGAACTAGAAGAAGAATCACAGGAGAAAACAGCTTTCTCAACAAAGAACGGACAATATTGTTTCAACAGAATGCCGTTTAGAATTGCAGCAGCACCAGGTACGTTCCAAGAAATGATGACAAAAGTATTAGGCAAAATAAAGGGAGCAATGGTGTATTTGGACGACATCTTGATTTATTCAAGCAGTAAAGAGAAACACTATACAATACTCGGAGAAGTGTTAAAGGCGATTGAGGAAGCAGGCCTAAGGATTAATCCAGAAAAATGCCAAATAATAAAGGAAGAAATCAGATTCTTAGGACACATAATCAGCAAGGAAGGAGTACAGACAAATCCATCTAAAATTCAGGCCATACAGAACTTTGGGAAGCCTAATTGCGTAAAGAAACTCCGAAGCTTTTTAGGTATTTGCAATTATTATAGAAGATTCATCAGTGATTATGCCAAGAAGGCAAGGATGTTAGAACAATTATGTAGCGGACCAAGTAACAAAAAATTAGAATGGAGTGAAGGAACGAATAGCGTGTTTGAGGGATTGAAATTAGCACTCATGACGGCGCCAATCTTATGTTTTCCGGATCTGAAAAAGGAGTTCATTTTAGATACCGACGCTAGTTATGATACCATTGGAGCAGTACTTTCACAAAGAGATAAAGATGGAAAGGAAAGAGTAATTGCGTATGGATCACACTCGATGACGAGCCACGAGAAAGGATATTGTATTACAAGAAAGGAACTATTGGCGGTATATTATTTTTGCATTCATTTTAAGCACTATCTCTACGGAAGAAGATTCACGCTCAGGACAGACCACAAGGCAATCACGTTTATGATGACAACCAAGAAGCCGATTACTTCACAATTCCAAACATGGATCAATTATTTGAGCAGTTTAGATATAAGAGTAGAATACAGAAAGGGTATTAATCACCAAAATGCAGACATGGTGTCGAGAACTAAATGTGACACGTGTGTTCAATGTCAAATGGCCCACGAAGAAGCTAAGAAAGGAAAGATAAAAACAAGATTACTAGACTCGATCAGAGAAGAGGGAAGAAGCAACATCCAACATGGAATTGTAGAAGAAGTACGAAAGAAAACGATGATACCTGAAAATGAGTTACAAGAAACAATAAAGGAAATACATAGACTATTGTGTCATGCTGGAGTCGAGAAGATAGACGATTATATGAAAGATAGATATGTTGGAAAACACCTGTGGAGTCAGATTCAGGAGATTGTTCGAAGTTGTGAGATTTGTCAAAAAACCAAGGCTTTAACAATAACAACGAAAGAACCAGTAAAAAGACAAGATTCGAAGGAAATGTTCGAAATTATATTCGTGGATATATGTGGACCGTTAGCAGAAACAAAAGGACGTAAGAAGTATATATTGGGCATAATAGATCAGTATAGTAAGTATCAAGTCTTGACAGCGATAACAAAACAAGACGAAGAAACAATAAAGAAAACGATTTTAGAAAAGTGGATTTTAAGATTTGGATGCCCAAAGGAGATAAGAGTTGATTGCGGAAAGGCGTTTGAATCAGGAATGATGAGAGAATTCACAAAGATGCTAGATATTAAATTATGTTTTTCGAGTCCATACCATCACCAAACAAACGGTCAGATAGAAAGACAATTCAGGACAATACGGGATTTGATAAATGCTACTTTACAGGATAGAAAGAAGACGGATTGGGCAGAGATATTACCAGAAGTCGAATTCACTTTAAATGCAACCAAACAAAAAACGACAGGGAAAAGCCCGGCAGAGATAGTTTTTGGAAAAAAGATTAGCAGGGAAAAATGGTACGGGTCCAAAGAAATACCGATAAAGGAAGAACTGGAAGAACAAACAAGGAGAAAATTCAATGTAGGAGAAGAAGTATTAGTAAAAGTAGAAACACGCCACAAAGGCCAGGACAGGTATGAAGGTCCGTACAAAGTGATAGAGAAAGTGCATGACAGACGATACATCTTAAGAAATGAAGATGGAAAAGAATCGAAAGAAATGTGGAAAAACTTAAAAATTTCTTAAGAAGGGGGATATGAGGAAGTTTTATGATGAAGAAATTTTTAATTGAAAATTTTAAAAATTAAAGTTTAGATTAATTTTTAAAAAAACAAAATAAGAAGATATTTTAATTAAAAATATCTTCGTAGAAAATTTGTTTAAATAAGAAAGATTAAAGAAGATATAATTTGATTTTGATATTTATTGAAATAAAATTTATGGAAACAAAAACTGATTTTAATGTTTTACAGGATGAACCTCCTAATAAATATAATTTAATTCGAATTTTTATTTTTAATTCTTTTAATTTATTTGATTATTTTATTACATCAACAATACTGTCTGGTGCTTGTTATTGTTACTAACCATTTCCTATCCTCATTATTTTCTGCATTCCGCCCATTCCAATCCCAATATAATTGCCCAAAAATAAAAAACATTTTAAATTTAATAAACGCACTGTAAATAATTTGTAATATTTTTATAGAAAATGGATTTGATAAGAATAAGAAAACAAATGTGTCATTTTTTTTGGTCACCAATTTAAATACACAAGATAGGAATGGTTTGAAGAAGGCAGATCAATAATTGATAATATTTAATTTCACCGAAAGCTACAACATTGTGTTCATTAATATTAATCAACTCCCTCAGTCGACAGTGGTCAAGAACTTATCGAATTTCACTATTGTTTCGACCCGTCAGAGGGGGAATGACTTCTACCTCTGACTGGCGGTTTTTGCTTTTGTTTTTGTCGCGTATGTGTGTGGAATTGTTGTCAAATTGATATGCGCACACAGACGCGAAGAATCGGTACGTTTGACTTTTATTTTGAATGTGAATTAATTGATTTTTTGTAGAAAATTGTAGATTTAGAGTGTTCGAGAAGGTTGTGGTTTTAAAAAGGGATTTCGATTAAAAAATAAAGTTCCATTGTTAAAATGGCTTCAGGTGTTAAATGTGATCCTTTAGTGGAAGAATATCTTAATTATATTGAATTTCAATATGCAATCTTTGGGCTGAACAAACAGAAGGATAGAATTATTCAATTAGAAACTGGGGTATTAGGTACTCCTTATGAAAATTTCAGATTACACATGATCGAAACATATGCTAAAGAAGGTTGCTATGCATTATATGACTATCAGGGTACTATGGCGTTTATTTCATGGAAACCTGAAACAATGAAAATCAATAGTCGTATGATCATGGTTGCTTCAAAATCAAAGATTGCAACCAATATCTATTCAAACAGTCATATTTCTGCTTCAAGGGATAAATCCATGATTATTTTGGATGATTTTGAAAATGATATTATTATATCAAATAATGGTCAATTTGCATTGTCTGAATTTAACCAAATTTATCTTCTTGTCAAACATATATTGGCTATGTGCTGTAACTGGATCGTCTATCCAGATTTGGGAGTGGGAAATTCTAATTTTCTCTAAAATGTCATTTAATTGTTCTGTTTCCAACGAAATTACTGAAGTTTCAGTTCTTAACAGATTATCAGGACATGTTTATAAAAAAAGGTTAATCGAAAAACATTTAATGACAAGTGATCTAGATCCTGTTATTAGAATACAGCTTTTTGTAAATGATTTGATTGAAATTATTTCTCTTTCCTGCATTCAATCGAATCAACTATTATCATTAATTAAAATGGCTGATTCTCTCTAATCATCAAAACAAATCGAATACAACTTCATTAAGATTTATTAATCGTACTATTGTCTAATTAATTAATCGTACTACTTACTATCGCTAAGTTTCAAGTAAATCAAATAAACACAAAAAAATCAAAATAATCAAATAAACATAACCGATCCGTCACTTTCTTTGGTGGTACGAATTATCCAGTTACTTTCTGTTAAATGTTTCTTCATCTTTTAATTAGCTGTTGTGTTTCTCTTTAACTCTAAGCATGAATTAAAATTAACTTTCTATCTTTTTGAGCTGCAAACGGTGAGGTGAGAGTTGGCTAGTTCGATGACTACCCTTGAAATCGGATGTAACTGCTGATTTCAAGCGTCAGTCTTGAGCAATAGACATTTCGAAAGTAAGTACCAATCAAAATGATTAGAATAAGGTATTTCAATCAAAGATTAGGATGCTGCAGAATATTTAACGGTTGTTCTGATAGATACCAACATTATAATTACAGTATAATTTAGCAGTAAATTTTTCATAATTTGATCATCATAAGTAAGTTAGATTTTTAGATTTGAACTACTGTTAGGGTTGGGTCAGGACTTGTTTGGGGCTTGCCCAGGCGTTACAATAATAATAACATAAATAGTATAAAAATAAATACTATATATCTAAAGTTATCAATTAAATATTGATAAAAATAGTTATTAAAGAATATATTAATGTAAATAGTAATAAATAAATAATAATAAATAAAAATAGCAATTTTTATTGCACTTTTAATTTGACCATTAAATATCAAAGAGATTAGTTTCGCCAGAATAAGGACGATAAAAACAAATTGGAAAGGTGAAAAACATCTTGAGCAATAACGACAGCTGGAAATCAATTTTGAGAAATATTTACCGGCTTAAAATTATTTCATAGGATTTAGTCATACTTGTCACAGGAAAATCTAGAAAATCTTAGGAATTATAATTTGGCTCAATCAGAAAGAAGAAATCATTAATGAAATATTTTGGAAAAATTGTTGAGAATCAAAGCTATTAAAAGGTATTACCGATTGTACAGTGAAATTGATAATTAACCATATTTACGAAACAGAAATTGGCCATCAAATAATTGATAGACCAATTGTAACAGTTTAGCAAGGGTTACACTTTGATTTGGATTAAGCATCAATTTTCTAGTGGAACTGTTTTGCTTACATAATTTTCTTAAATTGTAAGGAATAGGTAACTAGGAAAACTTTACTACCAATTTCGCGCTAAATTTCGGGCATCCCTTGTCTTTTTCCTTTCATTGTTGAGCGATGATGTTGATCAATTAGGATCGTGCATTCTCCGTCTTTGAAATACTTGAGGACGGTTTGTATACTCGATATCTTTTCTTAGTAAATTTTTTGTGTCAATAAATTTGTGTCATAGAGATTTTCAATTGACAAAGTAGGGTTATAATTCAATTGAAGACATGTCGTGATAACCAATGGGATAATTAAAAGAATAGGTTCAAGTAGCTAATCTAAGAAATAATCAATTTTCTGACAAGTAGAAACGAAATTAGTGAAATAATAGAAATCTTAGTTTAATGTTAGACGATGTGAAATAAAACGATTGATGTTTAGATAACTGATGATTGCTGAGGTTTATGTGATGAATTACAGTTTAATTTTTCTATTCAGTGACAGGTCCCTCGACGAGAATCCGGATTTCAGATTTGCAAATGTTCATCTTTCTTTAGCATTGAAATTGAGGAACAGTGTCAATTACAAAAGATGAAGACCTAAACAAAGTCTCGGGCATTTAAGCATTGTACACCATTAAGATGAGGCGACAAATATGCTGCCTGAATAAAACTCGAGATGATCTCATCGTCGAGAGCAGGGCCCTAATGCAAATATTCACTGATGTGGAGCTCAAACGACGTATTCCAAATCTGGCGCTGGTTGAGGTTACATGTTAATCCAGGAAAAGTTAAAGCTGAGATTAGCTATATCATCCATGAAGAAAGCCAAGCTCAGTAAGAAAAAGTGTCTACGAAAATTACGCAGCAATATATTTTGAATTGATGAACTATTGGCTGAAGGTA
The DNA here is from genome assembly GCA_959609185.1 of Schmidtea polychroa. Lineage (NCBI taxonomy): Eukaryota > Metazoa > Platyhelminthes > Tricladida > Dugesiidae > Schmidtea > Schmidtea polychroa. The sequence goes on from CAUHTR010007678.1 coordinate 190,538, forward strand.
CGACCTCTCCAAGTTTGAAGTTCGGTGTTTACATCGACCAATAATTATTGTACATGATACAATAAACCTTAATGCTAGATTAATTCAATGACATTTTTTCAAGCCCAATTTAGATGATGGATAAATGGAAATGGAATTAATAAATTATACTTTTTTGTTTGTATAAGATTTTAAATGTTATTTGATGAGTGTTGGGGTTCAACAGGAGAGGCACAAAAAATGAGGTGAAAATCGATAAAAACACCAAATTCAAAATAAAATTTAAAGTACGAAATATTAATTAAAAATCAAAAAAATTTGAAAATGAATAATTTCCGGGGGAAACTCGTATGGGCGGATTCTGAATAATGAGACGAGTTCAACTATAATAAAATAAAATCAATGGGGGGTCCCTAAAAGGAATAAATTACAAAAAACAAAAATTAATTAAAAATTAATTAACTAATGGAGAACCCGAGCCAATGGGAAACCCGAGCCAATGGGAAACCCGAAACAATGGAAAACCCGAGCGATTTGAGAAAACCTGAATTAGCAATCCAATTTTGGAAGGTAATTAATTTAGCCGAATAAAATAAAAGTGACACGAGCCGTCAAAGAAAAAGGGGGAAATTTCCGTAAATTGAATTAGAGCTACAAGAGGAAGCCCACGGGAAGTTAGACCCAAACTAATGCTGGGGTACTACTCGGTTGACTTAAACAACTTTGACGTCTCGTCTAAGGGATGATTGCCCATTTCATATACCTCACCTACAACTTTGTCAACTCGGAGCAGAACCCTGCACAATCTGTACTCTAACATAATACCCGTGAATCACTTCACGTTGGTAATGTATTATGCCGGCGAGACGCCAGAAAGCAGGTGAGCCCCTGCCTTAGGACTACTCCTTTCTGAGGCCTCGACTTCCTCTTCTCGACTGCCGATAGAAGGGCTTACGTCTACTTGCTTCATCGCTGTCAATCATTGCACCGCCTCAAAGCTACTCATCGGCCTAGTATATCATCGAGTCTCAGAGAGCTTCACCAACAAAAAAAAACTCATATTAAATCACTGCGCAGAAGATTCATTCAAGAACAAAACGATGTATTAACCGACAAATGTACACGGAAAATTAATACGAATAATATGTGCACAGACATCCAAAATCAATTGTTGATCGTGAACGTTCGCGGGAAATGAGATGTGACTTGGTGACTGATCCTCACCCTTCCCACTCGGTATCGGCCAAAGGTTCTTCTAGATCAAAAAACTCCGAAGCATTTTCCTCCCAGGTAACGCCAGTGGCGGAGATGATGCGTCCTGGGGTCCCAATAGTTAGATCGATAGCCGGGACAACGCGGTTTTCGGTGGTCGAAGAACTCGCGGCTTGTTTCTTTTCTTTTTCGGCTACTCGCTCGCGTTGCTTTTTCTTTCTCTCGGCTCTAGATAATTGCCGTCGTTTGGGTTTCGAAGCAATACCGGTAACCGGCTGCGCCGTAGAGGTGGACGCTATGGTTGGAAGCACCTTGCTGGTTCCTGTGATGACCACTTCGGCAGGCTTGGGTGAAAGATCGGCTTCGACGCACTCGCGACAAGGTTTCTTGGCTGCAGATGGTCGATCAAGCAGTGTGTCGTGATGAGTAGGAAAGATGTTGTCTGCTTCATGAATAGGGATGCGGACGATATGCCGGGTGGTAGCCGCTTGAAGATAAACCTTGTGGAGAGCCTTCGATTGCTCCTTGATTAGGCTACGTTGTGATCGGCTTTCCGAGATTAAAGCATCGCGGCAGTGTTCGCTGCGGTACAATTTCTTTTGTACCTCCTTCATTTGCACTGGGCTGAACCATGTGCCTTCCAACTCGTCGATCTTTCTCTTATACCGACCGATTTGGGCCTGCAAATCCTTGATGATGGCATTCTTGTCCGCGCAAGAAAAACAGGGCCTGAGAGTGGTTTTGGTAACTGGGATCATTTTCTATGACTGTAAAGAAGAGAGGAAGATAATCATCATATCTCATTAGGTTTACAGAATCATTATTCTAAAACAACATTCATTAACAGTTTCGAGGTTCACGCTATTCGTCTACACTATTTCATGAAAAGAAAACTATATCAGGCCGGCAAGAGGAATTCCCCACAGACGATCGACCTTTATTATTCTACTTCATTTGTAAAAGAAAAAATGGGCGGTAACTTATGATATTGCCTTAGTAGTTATAGTAATTATTTATTGAAAAGATAAACCCTTACATGTACGTAAATCAAATAGAAATGATATTCGTAATTCTTCATACAGAATCACACATGCGTTTAAATATTTATTAGCTTAAAATTGTATCGTACTAACTAGCAATATCCCCTTCCATCTCAGAAAACTATTGGACATGCAGACATTAGATAAATATTACTATTAAGTCTATTAGCTACTTTAAAACCCATCAAGGGAAAACTGTTAATTACTGGTCGCATACATCAACTCGATTTTTGACAGAGAACTATACTGGCAATCAGCAGATAATATATTTAGATAGGACGGGATATTTTTGCCAACCCAAAATTATTGTCTAACGAGTTCAATTACTGTTATAGCAGATAACTATGAAACATAAAAACATTGAGCAGAACATATGGAAAAATTCTCTGACGAGCAATATTGATAACGCTTCACGGTAGATAACAATTTAGTTTTTCATCGATTGATTGGTGTGGAAACGTCAGGGGCTTATCATTGTACGTTATCGCGCTATCGCTGGTGTGTGTATGCATGCGGTGTCACTAATCCTATTGCATGAGAGTCAATCGCTGTTGTCTCAGTAAATGATATCGCACTATATCCTGTCAGCTGCCAATCGAATTTACCTTATGCTCAGATTGCGTTCTCATTAACTCAAAAAAAAATTTTAATCTACCTGGTACTTTCTCATCGAAGTGGAATTATTATATGTTATGTTCACAATGCTAATTCCTATGTCGCGTGTTTGGTTCTCATTGAAAATTGTAGTTGTAGTCGACCTCGTTGTCTATACTGCCATCATCTCTCGTCAGGGCCGCCGCGTGGGTAAGAGGCGCCTTTGTGCCAGATTATTTTCAGCGCCCTTCCCTGAACTGAACCCCCATGTCAAAAACTATGACTTGTTATGAATTTAATCATTAGAATATTTCCAATGAATACTTTTATTTTAAAAAATAATTACAGCTTATATAATACGATAATATACAGGCATGGGTTATATACATACAATATATAATACTAAATCTAAGCAATCAATAAAATTTGCTTGTCTCAAACATATATTAAGAATTAGATTACTTTATAATTATTCATCACTCAAAAATCAAAATACTTTTTACATATTTACTTTTCTACCTTTAGCAGCTACAAAGTTTTTTATGAGATCGTTAATATCTATGGAATCCAAAATATCGCTTTCTATAGCTATTATGGATAAGTCCGTTAATCGTTCTTCTTTCATGGTAGATCGTAAATAGTTTTTAATTAGTTTTAACTTAGAGAAACTTCTTTCTCCAGAAGCAACAGACACAGGTAATGTTAAAAAATGCGTAATACAATAGTTATATTCGGGAAGATCTCATTTAATGCATTTTTATAAATGTAATTTAACCTCGTGAGGAGACAAGTCAGATTTTATAAAAAATTGAATGGTTTTTAATTCTTCGTTTAGAGCTATACCATCAATATCTTCATCGTTTAAGTTTGCACCGTCGGTTAATTTTATATGCAAATCTTTGCAGTGTTTCAATAAATCCTCATTATCCCATTGTTTTAGTTGGTTGATGTTGTGTATTATTTTAAAATCTTCGTTGTGTTGTTGCAATTGTTGAAATCGTTCTGATATTGACGATATAGTGGTGTCCAGAATCGTGAAGTAGAAGTTAATTTTAAAATCATGTTTTGCATCCTTCACTGTATCATCTGATGCTTCGTAATCGAATAACTTCCTTTTTTTTCGCTTTCGAGTTTCAGGGAAATCAGGCTCAATATCAAGTTCTCTAGCTTTAGCCATTGCAGACGTCACAAGTTCTTCAAATTTATCATCAGTTCTAAGACTTTTTAAGTTGTTCAAAATTAAATTAAGATTTTCTGTTACTAATTGTAAATCGAATGTGGGCTTTTGCATTATTTTGCTGACAATATTGACAAGATTCAATATATCATACCAAATTCAGACGGAACACAAAAATTTAAAAGAACAAATTTTTGAAATTATATTATTTGCTTGAGCTCTAGAATCCATGTCTTTTGTGTGGTCATTAGTGATATCTAATAGAGCTTGATAAATTTCTGATATATACATTTTCAGAGGTTTCAGGGCTTCTATCCGACTTCCCATCTAGTTGCAGAAAGTGGTTTTTGGGTTAAGTTTTTAACGTATTTTTTTAATACATCCCACCGTTTCACACTAATTGAAAAATAATTATATAGTTCTGGAATCACACTAAAAAAATTTACCGTCTCAAATGAAATTTTAGCTGCATCGTTCACTACCAAATTTAATGAATGAGCAGCGCCTGGAACGAAAGAAGCTCGTGAATTTATTTCAAGAATTTTTTGAAGTCCATTATGTCTCCCACGCATATTAGCTCCGTTATCGTACGACTGTCCGCGTAAATCTGATATATTAATGTTCATTAATTTCAAATAGTTAATGATGAACTCGAATAAACCTACACCGGTTGTGTCAGTTACACTTTGGAATCCTAAAAAATGCTCACGAATTTCTGCAACATTTCTCTATTTATTGTGATAAACAAAAATTATGACAATGGTTAACTGTTCAGTGTGGCTTATGTCTGGTGTTGTATCAAGAATGATTGAATAATATTTTGAAGAGTGGAGCATTTCTAAAATCTTTTTCTTAATAGCATCACTTATAATGCTAATTATTTCATTTTGAATCTGATCACCTAAATAATGACTAATATTCTTTTTCTCAAAAGTAAATGTTCAGACATTATTGGATCGAATTTAGCTATGGTTTCTATTAATTTCAAAAAGTTTCCGTTGTCGTTTTGAAAAAGATTTTTAGATGAACCTCTAAATGCCAAGCATTGTCTTGATAAATACTGTATTATATGAATAATTCGTTCCACGATCGATCGCCAATATTTTTTTTCGGTTTCGTAGAGTCGTTGTTGCATTGCATCAATTGTACAATATTTTTTAGTGACATTCTCAATTCTCGTGAACTTTTAATATGTGGCTTAAGTGTTGCCAATCATTACAACCACTAGTAAGTTGTGTAGTATTGTCAGACATTAATTTGCAAAAGTAACAAAATACTGAATTTTGAGTTTTCAAATAAAGAAAATAACTCCTGCAAATTTTTTCCCCGTTTGATAAAGTTCGATAATAATAATTATCAGAAAATTTACGTCCAGACTCATTTTTTGGGAAGTTTTTCAAAATTAATTGCTTAGGATCATTTTCTATTAAACAATCTCTTAATTTTATATTAATTTGTTTTGGCCAAGTAGCCGGATCGTTAAAATCAATTTTTTCGGAATCGGAATCGGTTTTATTACTTTCTTTCGATTCGTTTTCTATTGTAGAGTTTGTGGATACACCAGAAGAACTTTGTGTTTCGAGATTCAGGTCTTGATTTTCTTCCGTTGCAGTCGTAGTAGGATTAATAGTTTTAATAGTGAATTTATCTAAAGAACCTGATAGCTTTTGTCGAGCGTCTTCTCGCTGAAGTCTATTTTTCTTATTTTGCGCACCTGATAATTTTGATTTTTTTCCGATTCCAGACATCAAAGGATTTTAAGTTAAAATTTATTATACATTGTAATTATTTAATATTGTTATTTAATATATAATTAGTTATTTAATATTGTAAATTATACTTACGTTGAAATTTTATAATGAATGCCTGATGAAAATCAATAAATATTTGATTTACGCAGAAGACAAATGCAGTGGTGGTCTTGACTAGACGTAAATTTGCGTAAACTTGACTAAACGTAAACTTGACTAGACGTAAATGTGAAATGCCGCGCGTCGCGGTGACGCCTTTATTGAACGAAGTTGAGCGATCTACACCGATCGCATCGCACGAAGTCACGAGCGCGCTTTAGAATAAGGTAGAATAAGGTATACGTTTTTATATTTAATTTTAATTTTTTTTATTTAGTGAGGTGGCGCCGAGTGAATGAGGCGCCTTCCGGCGCCTTTTTCACTCGGCGCCCTTGTGCGGGGCACAATATAAACAATCGTACGCGGCGGCCCTGTCTCTCGTGCTGGAATTTTATATCGATGATTTGCAAAATTATCCGGAGAATTTTGTCATAATGCCTCGAAGATGATTATGAGAAGTAAATTCCGACGAAAAAGAAAATCTATGTACTCGTTGTTACAACAGGTATTGTGTGAGTTCCTTTTGATGAAATAAAATTTTTCCTACATGTTATTTTATTATTTAAACTGTATTTAACGACATTGCTGTAATCTCTGCGAGGTTATTCTAGTACAAGACTATATGTCAAAAGTAGATTCACACTGATATAAGTAGGACATGAGTTAAAATTTCGAAGTGAGAGTTAGAAAATAACTTGAAGTTGGAATATGTTTGATTGGCTGATGAAAACTAGAAGAAACTTTATGAACTTCTAAGGATAAAAGGAAACTTTTCTGAACAAGATGACTAAATTTCGTTAAAGATCCTATTAATGTCGCTTTTGTGGTACCCTTAATCACTGTGTGAATCACAACTACATTTTCTAATTTTCGTACTGTAATTCATTGTTACTTTTCCTCCACTACTTCTTGTAAATTTTAGGCGCACTTCAGCGACGGACCCGTGAGGAAGCCCCCACATTTCGGCCCGAATCAGCTGCGTGATTGAAATGTTCCTTACGTCTGAGCACCCGAAGGCCCCTCACACCATGGCAAGAAACATCTCAACTCTACGTTTCTCATGAATTTTTGTTACGACAAACCAAAATCAAAATAATATGTAAATCATAAATATTTTCTACTATTATTGCTCTAATTAAAAATATCTTAAATATCAGAATTATTAACGTTTATTACTACTAAAAACCAAATGAAGAGAGAAATAGTATCATTACATTAAATTTTACTCCAATACGTTACAAATCAAAATTACATTACTCATAAGATCATATTGAATACATCCTTACCGAATTAGTTTCTAGAGGTTTTGAATCAAAAGTTCGATCTGTGGGCTGAGGTCTTTGTGCTCGAAGTTTCTATCCTCAAATTGTTGAAAATTCTTTAATGTCCTGATGGTCCGGTAAATGTCGAAGATTGTTAACACTAAACGTTTTTGGATTTTTAACACTAAGTAATTAATTTTAAAATTTACTTACCTAAACGTTTTTGGATTTTTAACACTAAGTGAATTGATTTTAGTGCTCGACTTATATATAAATTTTTTATATGTGCGGACCAATCAAAATTGAGTACCGCTTAATTTTTTAATTTAATTTAATTTTGATGTTTCTTAGTTGCTTTTCCTATTTTTCCTTATCTTTATTATATTTTTTTATTTATTTCTTTAATTTTCTTATTAATTACTGAATTTTGTGTCATTTTATTCGTTATTGTATTTTTTTTCTTATCTTAATTTTTTATTTTTATTCTTTGTTTTAATTCTTATTTCTTAATTTATTATTTCTTTTGTTTCCTGAATCTTGTTTATTTTTAAATTTTTTGTTTATTTTTATTTATTTATAATTATGTCTGTCTTATTTTCCTAATTTCTTGTTTCAACTCAGCCCAACACTAATTTACCAAAATAAAGTCAATTACCAAGTGGGTATAAAAGCAACTGGCAAGAAAACAAAACTCCCAGTTGGTCGAAACAAAGAAAATAGAAGTTTGGCGAGAGCGAAAAAGGAAACATTAAAGTTCGTAGAAAATAAATAATTTAAAAATCGAACGTACCAGAAAGGGACATCTCCCGTTGGAAGATCTATCCCTGCGTGGGATTTGTTGGCAAATTGAAAAGTGCAGAGTGTGAGTGAACTAATAAAAAGTGTAAAAGTGTAACTGCATCGGTGTTAAATAAAGATTTTGTGTTGGGTCGTTTATTTATTGTGAAAAGAACACAAAGGAGTCAGTATCTAGTCAAGTATCGACTTACATTAAAAACCCAACATGAGGAATCATGTAAAGTTTCATGTGGTTTGCAAGCTTCCTGGTAAAGTTTAGTGATTGGATAACGTTGGTGAAAAGATAGAAGTAGCATAAAACCTTCGATGACGTAGGTTCCGATTTGCGGAAGTGATTAACAGTAGTCTTGGTAATGCGACTTACCTGTTTATCGATCTATCAGTCTCTTTGTAAAACACCAACATCAGTAAAAAACGTCAAAGGGTGCATTTGAGATCAGATTTAGTATTTATCAAAGCGTTTGGAAAAGCAAATAAATTACTTATAAACAACCCTATATCTAGCAACTATGAAAGCCTCAACCCCAAACATGTGTTAAAAGCAAGAATTATTTTAAATAATAAATCGAGTCTTTAGTTTGGATTCAACAGAAGTAAAGTACTTTCGAAGCTTATATCTCTTTCTACTTATCTTGAGTCTTATTCAAGCGGTAGTACCAAAGTAAACTTCTGGAAAATGTCTTTGGGCTGTCAAGGAAACTTATGAGCCAATAGAATACCTAATATAACCTTAGTAAAAAGAAATATATTTTAAAATTTTGTCAAAATATCATTTATGAAAATTTATAATACTATATTTTATGTTTATGACTTAGTTGTTAAATATTTTTAATTTATGAAAGTTTATTTGATATTATGTGCTTGATTTTGTTATAATACGCTCTTTATGACTACTCTCAAATGAAATAATATTTAAAATATACTATCTAATATAAATTCTTTAAATTTTTAATGACCTAGTATATATTAATAATTATGAAATCAAATTTTTATACTATTTCCATAGAAGAAGCAATGACACCATTTATTACTCAAGTGAGCTAAATTATTTTTAATAAATTATTTTTAAATTCTGATAAGGTTCAATCTTTAGTTGATTTAAGAAAAGTTAATTCGTTTCGGCCATTATCTCAATATTCATTATGTAAAGCATGTGAAGCTGTTAATGTTGCAGTTTTAGGATTTATTTCAGCTGCTGAAACTATTGCTAAAAATTATTCTCAGATTTCATCTGAAATCGCTAATTCTTGCAATTGGGTAAATGATTTTTCTTTATTTTTTAATTTTAAAAAGAGTTTAGAGTCGTTCTCTGATTGCTAAAATTCTTGATAGTACGTTAAATTATAATAATGAAAATGATCCCAAATTCAAAAGTCTTAACAAGATAAATGTGCCTAATCAGTCAATGCTAGCTCATTTTAATTCATTAGACAATAGAGGGATTAAAACTCATCATTCAAATGCTACTTTTATTCAATATTCTGAAGGGCTCATGAAATCTATTGAACGGATTTTGTTGCTAGCAGATTGGATATATGTATTAGATATTCGGAGAAATATTATTAAAGTCATTCAAAGTCTCAATGATATGGATTCAAAAGGCACAGAAAATTTCCCAGCTTTTATGCATATGTTCAGCCGTTTCGGAGCTGACATGGTAGAATTAGGAGAAATCTCAGGACAAAGACAAATGGTTGGCAATTTTGTATATTTGTGTAAATTGAATTTTTTGGGAATACTTTAATATGATTCCTATGGCTAATTACAGGAAGAGAAAATTGAGAATAATTATTCCTATTTGACCATCATCGTATATTTAATAAAATTGAATTGAAATTTATCAATATTTAAGTTTTCGTATTTAAAATTGGATTTAAAAATGAAAAAATAAAAAATTTTTACTTTTTTAGATATTTCATTTTTATTATGAAAAAAACTAAAGAAAAATCTATCTATGCAACACAAGTTTTCGGCTTTCTTTTTATTATGTGTTATTTATTATTGTTTTCCTTAAATAACAAGCGAAAACTTGTGTTGCATAGAAAATTAATATTGTATTTTTTGGCTTTTGATTTTCGAATGACTAACTGAATAAAATAAAGTTTTATAAGTGATATTCCATTCGATTTCTAATAGCAAATTAGTTTAGAACTCATTTATCTCTCAAAAGTACCATGTAAAAAACTCGAGTCAGTGGGGATTGAACTCAGCAACTTTGTGAGCAGAATCCGATTATTCTGCTACCAGACCGCATCAAATATTAAAAAAATCATAAAAACATTGCGATTAGCTAAATAAATTCTAAAACATGAGAATATACAGTCTAGTACATGCTATACCTTTTTTGGAGACATTGCTGTCACAGATCTATTTGCTAATCATTTCTGGGTAAATAAAAAACGCTTCTTCCAAATGCAGTCATGTTTTCAATTTCATTTAGTCCATTTAAAAACTGGTTCAAATTTTCATTTTGAATTTAACATAAATATAATGTTACAATATGTTAACTTCTATAAACCGTCTTAAAATCGTTCACTTAGATCAAATTCACTCATCAAAGACATTCAAAGAAAATCGCTATTTGTCGGATAAATAACTATTTGTTTTCATATCTAAAAGTTCCTATTAGGTCTTCAATGACACTATTTTAGACGATCATTGCAATGTTGAACGGATAGAGGTATTGTTATAGGTGGTCGAAAGACATTGTTGAAGAGTCCAGGTTTGTATCAATAATAAATAGCTTTAATATAAAAAATCTGTAAACATTTTCTCGAAATGCAATTCTAGGGAATAATAAATAAATCATTGATACAGTGACAACTTTCAATAAACATTGATGCAAAATATGAATATTTCGGCAATTTGTTAAAGGAGTGCATTTCTTTTGAATTTTTATTCTGCAAAAATATGGAAATTTAAATATTTTATGATTAATTATTGATAATTAGGGGGTTTTTGTATTTTATGATTATACAAATTTTGAATTAGTTTATATTATCAACTAGAATATGAAATCAGAAAGCTATGTAAAAGTGTAAACTTATGAACATTCTATGAAAACTTAATTTTACAAAATTAGTTTACCTTGAAAGGAATAAAAAACTTCACTTTTTTCCGATTCTTAAGATTATTATGACGTTGTGTTTCACAAAACATCTACTATGGGTGGAAGTGAAAGTGTCCTAGACGTTCCCAAATTGGGCATGAACGGCGGAGAATATACAATACACACACTCCGAAGAAATTTTTCATTTTTATTGCTTTTTAAAAATTTCCATTGGAACCTTGTCCTGTTCCCTAATTTTGCATCGCACAAGTTTAACATACTGCTTTTTATTCGCCACATGTATTAATTAACTAAATTAATTACTTCGGTGTGGTTTTGATTACAATTTGTAATTTACAAACCAACTATTATATAATAATTAGAACGCATTTCTAATACGAATGCAATACATTTTTCACTACTTTCTACAAGCACTGAATAATTAAATTTTATAAAAAAATCATGTTTAAACTTAATTTTTGTACTAATTGTTCTATCTGAATTAAAATAAGTTGTAATAAGTTGTATTAAAATTATATTTAATTTTATTAATTTATGAGTGGAAATTAAATATTTATATTACATTTTTTTATCATAATATTTTCATGTTTTAAATTCTAAATATTCTAAACTAAAATAATTAAATATTTCGTTTTTTTCGAATAATCCATTTGTGATTTGCACAATAATATTACACATTTAAAAATTAGTAACATTGTAAATATTAAGATAAAAATCTTTAACTTATAAATGAATCATTGTGATTGTATGAGAAGCTTTAATAGAAAATGTGTGAAAAGAAATTATACTAACAAAATAAAATTCGGTAAAATTGGCACATTTCCACATTATTTATTTTACTAATATCGCAAAATAGAATATTACATTAAAAACTTTATTTTAAATACTAAGTCAATCGAAAACTGAATTTATTTGATTATATTTAAAATTGTATTATTTTAATTAATTAATAAAAAATTATAATGATGTTTTAATTCGAAATTTTATAATTTGTGGAATTTTGTTTTACTCAGTGATGTTCGATTTTAGCAAAGAAAGGAGATAATGTTTTGATTAAATTTACATTTGCTACTAGAGTGTCATATTCTACTCTTGTGTAGTTTTTGTATAATATAAGATTTCCAGGAGTCGTGATAAATGTTGGAAGATTGATACATATTACTAAAAATCAGGTAAAATTGAAAATTCTTGAATGAGGAGTTTCGTTCGTTGTCTTTAAAAGTAACGCTTCTCTGAAGAATGAGAATTCGCAAATAGAATGATACCGGTTTATCTTTTTGAGATAGTGTTGATCCGATTACGTTGGGAAAGTCATTGAGTTCCAGATATAACGGAATATCTTTATCATGAGAGTTCAGAGATGTGTTGATAAAACCTTTTTTGAAGAAGCGCATGCTTCGAATAATTTCCTGATATTCTTAAGGTTATTGCTGTTTTCTCTAAAAATTAGTTGGTTATTTAGCAGTTTGGAAATCCTTTTGCATATTATGTAAATACACCTATACATCTGTCAAGTTGGTATTAGAAAATCTATTGGAGGTGTTGGGAATATACAAAAATTTATAAAATAAGATGAAAAATTTAAATCGTTACAAATTAATTAAAAACTAATTAAAAAAAACTGAAGGTTATTTCATGAATATAATTATATTTTAGATGTATATTACAAATTATATATAAAAATTAGAGAATATGTATTATAAAAAATATAAATATTAATGCTACGTGTATGTCCTAGTCTGCATGTTGGACACAAGTAAGTGCGCGACCTTTCTTATAATTTTTAAATTATAAACTTCAAAAATGAATGATTTATACTGTTGGGGTTCAACAAGAGAGGTACAAAAATGAGGTGAAAAATCAATAAAAACACCAAATTTATAATAATAATTTAAAGTATAAAAATATTAATTAAAGATAAAAAAAAATTAAAAACGAATATTTTCCGTGAGAAACTGGCATGGGCGGATGTCTAACAATGAGACGAGTTCAAATATAATAAAATCAATGGGAGTCTCTAGGAACTAATTACAAATAACTAAAATTAATTAAAAATTAATTAGCTATTGGAGAACTCGAGTTAATGGAAAACCCGAACCAATGGAAAACCCGAGCAGTGTGAGAGGACCCGCATGGTCAATCAAATTAGCTAGATGCAATTAAATCAGTCAACAAATAATTAAATTGGAGCAAACTATCAAAAAGAGAAGAAAATTGCCCAAACTAATTGAATAGATAAGAGGAAGCCCGGGGAAAATGGATCCAAAATATTTTGTCAAGGGTATAAAAGCGACCGACAAGTAAAGAGAAGCGCCAGAAGGTCGAAGAAACGCAAAGAGTAAATCTAGCAAGAGGAAGCAAGGGAGAATTGAACTTGGTGATAACTGAATATTTTCGAATCGAGCGTACTAGAAAGGGACATCTACCGTCCGAATATTAATCCCTGTACAAGGTTCAGATTGATATTGAAAGGTGCAGAACAAAAGAGTTGTTTAATGTTGTGATTGTTTCATTAAAGAGTGTAATCAAAAGTGTAATTGTATTAGTTTCGAATAAAGATTATTGTGTTGGGTTGTTTAACTTAATTTCAAAAAGGACACCAAGGAGTCAGACCGTGACCGACTTGCACAAAATACCCAACAATACAAATAATTAAATTGGAGCAAACTATCAAAAAGAGAAGAAAATTGCCCAAACTAATTGAATAGATAAGAGGAAGCCCGGGGAAAATGGATCCAAAATATTTTGTCAAGGGTATAAAAGCGACCGACAAGTAAAGAGAAGCGCCAGAAGGTCGAAGAAACGCAAAGAGTAAATCTAGCAAGAGGAAGCAAGGGAGAATTGAACTTGGTGATAACTGAATATTTTCGAATCGAGCGTACTAGAAAGGGACATCTACCGTCCGAATATTAATCCCTGTACAAGGTTCAGATTGATATTGAAAGGTGCAGAACAAAAGAGTTGTTTAATGTTGTGATTGTTTCATTAAAGAGTGTAATCAAAAGTGTAATTGTATTAGTTTCGAATAAAGATTATTGTGTTGGGTTGTTTAACTTAATTCAAAAAGGACACCAAGGAGTCAGGCCGTGACCGACTTGCACAAAATACCCAACAATACAAATAATTAAATTGGAGCAAACTATCAAAAAGAGAAGAAAATTGCCCAAACTAATTGAATAGATAAGAGGAAGCCCGGGGAAAATGGATCCAAAATATTTTGTCAAGGGTATAAAAGCGACCGACAAGTAAAGAGAAGCGCCAGAAGGTCGAAGAAACGCAAAGAGTAAATCTAGCAAGAGGAAGCAAGGGAGAATTGAACTTGGTGATAACTGAATATTTTCGAATCGAGCGTACTAGAAAGGGACATCTACCGTCCGAATATTAATCCCTGTACAAGGTTCAGATTGATATTGAAAGGTGCAGAACAAAGAGTTGTTTAATGTTGTGATTGTTTCATTAAAGAGTGTAATCAAAAGTGTAATTGTATTAGTTTCGAATAAAGATTATTGTGTTGGGTTGTTTAACTTAATTTCAAAAAGGACACCAAGGAGTCAGACCGTGACCGACTTGCACAAAATACCCAACAATACAAATAATTAAATTGGAGCAAACTATCAAAAAGAGAAGAAAATTGCCTAAACTAATTGAATAGATAAGAGGAAGCCCGGGGAAAATGGATCCAAAATATTTTGTCAAGGGTATAAAAGCGACCGGCAAGTAAAGAGAAGCGCCAGCAGGTCGAAGAAACGCAAAGAGATAATCTAGCAAGAGGAAGCAAGGGAGAATTGAACTTGGTGATAACTGAATATTTTCGATTTCATCTACTGAAAGTACAGGAAAAATGTTTTGAAAAAAAGGCCCAAAATCATAGCCCTATTATATATTTATATACCAATGCTAAAAATTAGTATTTACCAAGTGATTGAGTGATAAAAGAATTAGATCGAGCGACTTTACTGATTGAGCAAACGAAATTGAGACCACCTTATAAAATAAAATTTTCCTAATTCGGATAGTGTTTTGAGGGTTGACATATTTGGGATATCTATTTCGGAATATTGAAAAACTTGATGGAACGTGATTAAATAAAAGAGTTATTTTGTTGGGATTTGATTTTTGTTGTTTTAACTGAAAACGAGGATCCAGATCAATAATTTCTATCGAAATCTTATTAATATAAACAGAAGTTTAAGTCGTATTGAGTCAGGTTCAAGTGAGTATTACTGGGAATTTTTATATGAATAATCTTGAACTCCTGGAGTCAGACATAAAGTGAAAAACGATAAACTATTTACCTTATTATACTTATCATTTTATCAAAAGAATCAGTTAATTTTGTTCTTTGGCAAGATGAATCAAACTCTATTAAAACTTAAAAATAAAGATTATTTTTACTCGCAAAGATTTCAACATCAGGTAAAATAGCGCATTATTTGGTCATTTTTTAACGAGCTGTTAAGATAACTCAAATTTATGGACCTAATATGTTTTATTTATTATATTATAATTATAATTTAAAGAATAAATTTAGAATAGAAAAGAAACAGTAATAATTAGATACAAATATATTATTTCTTAAAAATTGTATAGACTATTTTTAGAGTTTATTTATTTGCTTAATATTTATAATTTGTAATGCCGATCTAGCGATTCAGGGATTGACAATAATCCCAAATCTTGAGATTGAAATTCGAGATGCCGATTATTAGATTGTAATAAAAAAAGAAAAGATTTGGAGTTAAATTTAGCTATTAAACCTTTTATTAAAACTTGGAATTTAGATTGAAACATCTCTATTGAAAAAATGTTTTGGCCCGTAGTTTTTTCCGCTTCCAATTATACGTGTTATCCGCATATATGTGTAAATGGCCATTTAAAAATATTAGGCTTAGGTATCAAATTACCGGATGTTTCTTTTATAAAATTTTTTACAAAATAACTAAATAATCTTTTAAATGATTTTTTCTAAGAAAATATTGATTTTAGTGAATTTTTATTTTTTATAACGGGTAATGATCTTATTCGTATTGGTAAATAACAATGTTTTAAGTAAATTACAATACCTTAGGGGAAATTAATAAATAAATAACTTTCAAAAACCGAGCTCAAGAAAATTGATTGAAACCTTGGAATCTCCGAGTCAAATTAAACGTTGATAACCATATTTTTAATAAAATAAATGAACAACATATTCGAAATTGTCTAACCATAAAAAATATTTTGTCAGAATTTATTTTCATAAATGATTAAATGGTCGGCAATAAAGTTTATTTGTTTGTAAGCTGGAAAATGATTTCACCATTGTAAACACGATTTTCAGAATGTTAATTTTATTATGATGGTTGTCCTAAAATACTAATTTAAGGAGTGGCAATTTGAATTTTTCTGTTTTTTTAATTTTTTTAAACTGGGCAATAAAGATAAAGACTAGTACGCTATTGGATAATTTCAGAATTTTAAAACTAGTAATTAAAAGAATACTTTGCAATCATTAAATTTATATTAATGAATTTTTATTCAATATATAATAAATTATTATTTTCAGATTCTCAAAAATACTCAACACAGGTGCCTAGTAGCTTTTACCCGGTCAATGTTAGAAAGAACCACCATGATGATTTTAGCTGTTTGGAAGGTAAATAACTTAATAGAAATTTATTCTTGATTTAAATAATGAAAGATTATTATTATTATTGTTGTATTTTTGTTTTATTATTATTATTATTATTATTATTATTATTATTATTATTATTATTATTATTATTATTATTATTATTATTATTATTATTAATAATAATAATAATAATATATATATAATTGATATTATTATTATATTATTTTTTGAAAAAGTAATATTATCAGTTTTACGTAAAAGATAAAAATTTATATAAATATTTTTATTTATTTCTAATGATTTTTATATAATAAATTTATTTATTAAAATATTATTGAATTAGATTATTCTAGCTTTATGTGTTGAATGCGTTCAAAAAGAATATGACGTTTAACTGTATAATCGAGTGTTTTTTAGTTGGTGTATAATACAGAATGCTTAACAATGTATTGGTATAATTTAAATAGAATAAACGTACTTTTCAATAAAATTCGTCAAGATTCATAATTCAAATAATTAGATAAACTGACACAAAAAAATTTTATCATCAAAAAATGTAAAATTTACATTTAACCATGAAACTATTTTTGAAATATCAACAAATTTTTGTTTTGGTTATTATGAAGTATATATGTATTATTAAGATATTTTAACAAATTCCCCCGAAATAATTTAATAAATTTGCTAATTTTTGCTAATCTTTGACAATTATTGGAATAATAAAATTCCTAATAGAAAATCATTTTCAAAATTTTCAAAATGTTTTAAATTATTTTAAGAATCTATTAAAATGCGGTTGCCTACTGTTTTCTGTACGTCAGTTGCTTTGATATCTATTTCCATCTGGTACACATAAGTTGAATGTCCCCGCACTTGATATAATTTCATATCATATTTTATAACTGGATGGATTTTTAAGGAATACTCAATTATTTGCTTTTGATTATTAGAAAAAAATTTACTTTATTAAAATTTAGAATTTCCATGAATAAATAATAATGAATTCAATATTTTTAAACTTTTCTTATAGGTTTTTACAACTAATATCTTGTCTCTCACTAAATTACTTTAGTCATAAATTTGAGGTTAGTTTATTTACAAATTTTACTTTTATGTAATAGTATTATGATGTTGAGGTCTCGATAATAAGAATTGAGATTCTCAATGTTGCCCTGGTATTATCTATCTATATAAGGTAATAAATTAAAAGACAGTTTTATGTTTAAAATATTTATTAAATAAAAATTTCCAACCAAAATTTCAATTTGTCTACAAATATTTCCGAAAAAATGGTGCCTGTTATGTTTTGTTAAATTCCATGTGATGCTTTTTGTGTTGCTTGTAAAATTTGAACGATTTTGTCTTGTCTATTTTATTTTCAGAGTTAGGAAGGATTTTCCTTTTTAACTCACAAAAGTTTGGATTTATTTTTGGGCCAACAGACTGATTTAATCTTTCATATGAACAAAAATAATAAATTTAATACCGAGATAGTTAGTGCCAAAATTTTAAATAATTAATTTGTAATTGTACAATTGTATTTTCTGGGAACTCCATCGATATTATTACATTCGTTTTTAACTTTTCATTTGCCAAATTTTGTATTTGTTTTCATTTAACATTCTTAAAAATGAAGAAGAGTGATAATTTAATGATTTCCTTCCAATGGATCTACTTTGGTTTGCTCTCAGCAAGAGCAATTAAATGATTTGAAAAATGACTTAGTTTTGAAACGATCGTTTGGAGAGCTGGAATTGTTTGCATTTTGGATTTTGCTTTATGATCAGTATTCTGTATTAAGCAACAATGCTATAAAAAATTTGCTTCCATTTGGTTTATCATATCAATGTATTAGGATCTTCTGGTCTAACAGAAATAAAATCAAAAAAGCGTGAGGGTTACGAAAACTTGATGAAGAAATGCGAGTTTGCCTCACAAAATTTTCAGCCTCGTATAAAAACAATTTGTGTTGAAAAGCAGGCCCACCCTTCTCATTAAATTTATATTTTTTTAAATAAATTTATGTGATATCTGTGAAGCTATGAATATTATTAAAATTATTAATAAAACCGTTTAAATCAGGAAATATTTTGGGTGTAATATTTGGGAAATATATTTAGTGTAAAAAACTATAAAAATTGATTTTTTATTATACTGTGCCGCGTGAAGAAAAAGTTTGACAGACACTGGTCTAGAATGTCAGTAATCCTTAGGAGAGGGTAATAGTCGGCTTTTGTTATGGAAATAAGTTGCATATAGTCTCTACACGAACGAAAAGTCTCATCTTTCTTCTTTGTCCCTGAACTTTTATGTATTGGTTGCGTCTTTAAGATTTTTCTTGAATATGGAGAGAATAATGAATTGGGGCTAGTGCTAACATCTGTCCCGAGTCAATGAGAAAGTCGAATGATTTTTTGGATAAGATGATGGAAACTGTGAAGATATGCTGAATGTTTTTCACTGATATGATATTGCTATGGATCCCAGACACCGGTTTTACTAAAATCCTTTGTCTTTTCCCAATTCATTGGTTTTGACCCAACTGCTTGGCTTCTAATATTTCTTTGCCTTCACAAAAAAGGCTGTGATATTGTATTTATCTGTTCTTGTAGACTTAGCAGATTGATCTTATCAATTGTGCTAATAGTTTCTGATCTTTCAACCTGATAAAGTTGTTGGTGTCAAATTGTTATATGAATGTCTGTGATGGCTGTTAATGCATCAACATCAGAAGGATTTGTTATTAGAAAGGGCTGAATATGAGTGGGCAAAGCATTGATGAACTAATGTTGAAGTATCTTGCTCTTCATTGGATCTGCATCCGTTTCCATTATTCTGAAATTTTTCTTCAATTCACGAAGCAGTATTGTAAGTTTTCAATCACCTAGCCACTGTTTTTGTAAAATCTTTGATTCAACATCTCATGTGTAATTGGTTGTGTCCTTCATGATTTACTCTCGAGGTATTTAGTAGAGTGTTGCTGAATGAGGATCCAATAAATCCGCATGTTCTTTTAATATTTATCGAGGAAGATTATTAAGTAGGTGAAAGTACTTAGTTTTCTCGTTCAAATGAACCATCTACTTGCTGAAAACTCTTCGAAGCATTTTTGGAAAACTGTGGCACTCTGACTTATATGATTGTTTTCGTCATTCATATTTTTAATATTTCTTTCTAACTTCTGTCTCATTTGTACTTTTAAAATTGTGTCCTTTGATTCAGGATATATTTCCTTTTATAGCTTGCAATCTAAAAGTATCTACTGATATTGACTTGAGTTTAGATTTCATCCTCCAGTACATTCTCTTCAGTCATTACAAGTTCTTCTATTATCTCTGAAACCTGTCAAGATATATAATATTTTGAATACATTATCTCTCGGCTTCTCCGATGATCCATTTTCTTTATTTCATACAGTTTATCGAGATATGCAAATTTAATTTCGATTAAATTTTTTGCTTTTCCTTCTTCACTTTATACTTGTTAATTATGAACATTGTCGTATTTCATTATTTAATTTTTATTGACTTTCAAATATTTTTTTTCGCATTTTCAATATCTTTTTCTCACTTTTGTTTCTCAGGATTCTGAACAACCCATCATCCCTTTTATACATTTCCTTTGATCATTTTATTCTTTTAATAATTATTGGATTTTATTATTTAGGTATCCTCAATAATACTGTATATAAACTATTCTTATTAAATGACGAGTTTATAGTTTTATAGTTTCTTACTGTAGATCTTTGGTTCATCAATTAATATTTGCAATTTCATATATATGCATAAATTGATAAAAGTTCTTTCTTTATAACAAAATATTTTAAAATACATTCTTTAAAATGAAGAAGAGTAAAACAGTAATAGTTCATTGAAATTTAAAAATCTGATTATCTAAAATTTTTTAGTATTAAAAGAACCTTTTTATTGCAATTTCAATATAAATTCAATGAATGTACTCTAAATTAAAATTGCAACAAATATGCTGATTAATGATACTTTCAACACCAACCACTTATACAATTTTCCTCTCAAAATATTGGTTTTTCAAATTTTAATTAATCCGTTGCACTCAATTTGATTTTTGAATTTAAATTTATTTTACAGCATTTTTAATTGATTTATAATCGGCTTATTGTGCCTTTACATTTTATCCGTGTTCATTTGCACCATAACTTAGCATTATTATTATTATTATTATTATTATTATTATTATTATTATTATTATTATTATTATTATTATTATTATTATTATTATTATTATTATTATTATTATTATTATTATTATTATTATTGTTATTGTTATTATTATTATTATTATTATTATTATTATTATTATTATTATTATTATTATTATTATTATTATTATTATTATTATTATTATTATTATTATTATTATTATTATTAATTTATGAATATTGATCAATGTAATTTGTATGTATCCTTTAAATATCGGTTCTCAAGAGTCATTTGAAAATATATTAATAATTAATAGAATTATTTAATTAAATTATTTGATTTCAGAAACAATTTTAATAAAGTTTTCTGGTTCATCGTAATTTTGGTTAATATTTATTCGATTTAATAAAAATTATGTGTCGGTCAAATGATTTGGCATTTAAACGGCCACCATTAATTGTCATTTCTTTCATACATGTTCAATATTTTTCCCTGGATTACTTGTTTTATATCTGTGCTGCACACGGTAAATAAATAAAGATAACTTTGGCTTTTCTCTTTGACCTGATGTATCATAATTTGATTTTTTTTAATTAACATGTGCTTTCAATAAACATTTTTAGAAAGGATAAACATATTCGATCCTTTCCATTTTATTCACAAGAAACCACAGAATTTTACATATTTATTCTTGTTTAGTATGATAAAAAATTGATTCAGTTCAATTAGGAAATCTTAAAATTCACATTTTTCTGAAGTTATTTATATTATTTTTGATGAATTATTTGATATATGATTGCTTTAATTTTTGTAATAAATATTTATCTATAGTTAATAATGAAAATTTTTCATTTATAAAAAAGAATAATATTACTAACATAATAATAATAATATTACTAACAAAAGCATAACTGATAATTAAGCTATATACATGATGACAATGGACAAAATATACATTGAGGCTTCAAAACAAAATTTAGACCAAT
Source organism: Schmidtea polychroa (assembly GCA_959609185.1). Lineage (NCBI taxonomy): Eukaryota > Metazoa > Platyhelminthes > Tricladida > Dugesiidae > Schmidtea > Schmidtea polychroa. The sequence goes on from CAUHTR010007678.1 coordinate 212,298, forward strand.
TTTATTAAACTCTCCAAGTTATGTAAAAAGCACAATTGTTATCAAATTTGGTTAAAATTATTAGAATATTTTTTTCATTTCGAATGTCCAATATTTGCTTTTTTGTATTGTAAAAATGCCAAAAATTGTGTAACATGTTATTTTTATAATATTTTTATTGTACTGCACGAAAATATTTTAGATTAGTTGATTATTCTTAGAAATTTTCTGGTAAAGATTAAGTTTATACATAAAATTTGAAATAGATTTTCAATATCTTTGATTTTGTTTATCCTCATCGAAATCCGAATATAAAAGGCAATTTAATAAGCACGGTTGAATTAAGCAAGAATTATAAAATATTACTTAAAAATATAAAAAGTGTAATAACAAGAAAAATTATAATCTTTGAAAAATAAACATATTATTATAGAATAAGTATTTAATATATTTTTCATTTTTAAAAGAAATTTTTATTAATAGATTCATTTCTGAATTCAGACGATTTGTAAAAATATCTAAAACAGAAGATTGGAGTTTAAAATTTTGGAATTAAAAATAAAATTGTGTATAATTTATATGTTATAAAAACTAAATAAACCAAAAGAGTAATTTTCAAAATAAAGGACAAAATTGAGATAAAAATACGATATCATTTAAACAATTATCAATTTAACAAATCCGGCTGTTAAAGGTATTTTTGTTTTATTACGAGTTTTTTATTTCGAACTTTTTCTTTTATAATTTCATCGTGTTAATCTTATATATTCTATCATTTGAATATTTAAGTTTCTAATCGCATTTAAAGTTTTAAAAATTTCCATTCTTCTTCTTTGTTGTTATTTATCATTTAATAGAATTTTTATGGATTTTCGAAAAAATTTATTTATTTATTTTTAACAAAAAATATTTATATTTTCGATCAAGAAAGTAAAGAAAAATTATATATTTATATTTATTTTATTTATAAATTTGATCTTTTACTTTTTGAGAAAATTATTAGATAAATATTGGAAACATAATTATTATTAGTGACAGGAAATAATAAATGCAGTGGATATTAAATGCAACGCCACACAAACTCCTAATATAATGTACTTTTACCAATTGACTAGAATAATAATTTTGTTTAAAGATTATTTTATGAAATTATATAATATAATTATACTTTAATAATTAATTTGTTGAATTGTGTGAAAATATTTTCTAAAATATTTTGGACATTCTACTAATAGCATTAAAATATGCAATCTGGTTGAAGATTTACTTGACAAAAAGTGTCGAATAATTTCACGAGAATATTTAGAAACAGTTAGCATAAAACCAATATTATTATCGATCAGGCAGCAGATTTTCATCATTAAATGCATCAACTGTAGATAATCTGTTAAATCATCGGCAGTATTGATTATCAAAAAATGACTAAGTTTGTTGGAATCGACAACTCTACGAATTATTTAGCGATTGTTTATTAACTTTGGCATATTTAAAATAAAAACTAACATTGTTATTTTAATTAATTAATCAAAATTTAAATAATTGTTAAATTTTTTTTACACTTTATTTCAATTTAAAATTTATTTTTAATTTAATAAATTAACAAGAATCCAAAATTTCGAATATTGATAAATTATAATTTATTTGTCTATTAAAATAATGATGAATCCAAAGTACTTTATCGTTGTTTACAAAGTTTATTCACTATTAAATTCTCTTGAAAATTAATCAAATTCGAAAATTTATTCATTACCGCTGTTAAAAGAATGCTTTTTTGTATCAAAATATCTAGTGATTTCATAACATTAATGAATCACTCCGGTCGAAGAATATCTAAAATGATTTAATTAATTAAAAATTTAAAAATCTATGTTCCCTAGACAGAATTATTATAAAAATACAAACTTATTAATTAAAATCTTGTTTACATTAAACATTACAGTTGGAAAAAAATTTAAAAAAGATTGAGAGGCATAATAGTGGACTATAAAGAAGCCGCAAAGTTATTTTATTTATTCTAGAATCTAGATGAATATTTATGAAAATAACGATATTGCTTGAAATTGGATTGATTTAATTCGGTTTGGCCTTGTATAAGGGAAAGCAAAGTGAGTCTAATATGCCATTCCTGTTCAAAGACAAAGAGTGTTAAAATTTCTTTCAAGTGTTGATCTCTGAGATTGTTTAGAACGCTTGACTTTGCAAATAGTTTTGATCAGATTTGTTAAAATTAAAATAGTTTGAAGTGGTCTTCTGCTCTCAATCCAAACTATTATTGTTGAACTATTGAATCTTTGTGATTACTGTATTGGAAATAAAACTAATTTGTGCTGGGTCTTGCTAGTTTATAATAAAAGGCACGAGGAGTTGGATTACAATTTGTTTCCTGTCGAATTTATTTAATAATCCAGCACTATTATTCCAATAAAAAAGTTTATTTTTATGGATCAGATTGATATTTAGAAATTTACTTCTTATGAAATGAGTGCTTAGAGATTTCAGGTTACCTGCTAATACTTTCAAGAATCTTCCAGAAATATATGGAGACCGGACAAAGTAGCCATGACAAAAAAAGTTCTAAAAAATAATCTCGACATTTATTTTCATATAAAATTCTTTTAAAATCGACGTTTACATTGTCTGCTGGTTCGTTATATATATCAAACGTTGGCTCGTTAAGATTTATATATATAATTGAATAAATCTTAAAATGTTATTTATCTTTTTTGTAGACAAAAGTTAATAAATTTGTTTGTTTAGTTGCATTAAGTATATTCACAAGGTTGTGTCTGATTGAAGGTAAATATAAGCACAGTGTGTAAAGTGAATTTGGTTTTGTTTTCGACAAAAATTAAAAATTTGTGAAAATCGTTTCTTTGCGGTTGATTTTGTTTTAATTTTAAATTTCATTTAAAGTGTTGGTTTAATATAACTAGCAAAATCAAAAATACGTATTTGGGTTAATTTACTGATTATGATAAATTCTTGAAATTTTTTAATAGCTTTAGATGAAAAGGTTTGTTAGAGAACTCTTATTTACACTAAATTGTACAACTTCAAATTTAAAAATAAAAATGAAAGTGTTTTTTTGTATTATACTGGTGGCAATTGAATAACACCGTTAATTAGTTACGTGTTATTCGAGACCTGAGTCTCAAATTCACGCAGTTTGAGACTGAAACTCTATATTGAATATATAGAAATGTCATTTCAAGTACCATGTTATTAAATATTGCATGTTTGTATAATTTTATGAAACAAATTTGAATTTAAATAAAATTTAAATGTTTTGTGTAATATTTCTGAAGTATAAATACAAAATTTCAGTTAAAATAAATTAAATATAAGATATATTTTTTTTATATTTGATTTATTTTAAATTTTAGAAAAAAAAAATTGTGTATAATGAAAAATATATTTAATCTTTTGTCAAAATGAAAATAAATTAAATATTATCAAATAAAAAATCAAGTGACCAAAAATAAAAGAATTTTACTGGTGTGTGTGTGTGTGTGTGTCAAAAGTTGGTAACTTTTAACAAAGGCCGTATAAAACATATACTAATTTATTAACTCTCATGGAAGTAATTTAAATTTTGAAAAATGTTTAGGACTTTTTTATTTTATTACTATTTTTAATAGTTATTTTTATATTTTTATTGTTTTTTTAAGACTATGTAAAACCTAAATTTGTTAAAAACACCTTTTAATTGTTAATTTATCGCTAGTTAGTTTGTTTGATATTTTTTATAAATCAAAATTTTACGATAATATTATTTCAGGTCAATTTTAGGCATGACAGCAGAGCATCAAGGACATTAAGGGCATTAGTATTTCAGCACACCAATTATTTACTTGATTTAATGATGGGATTTTTAGTCGTTAGCCATCCGCTTTACTGTGAGCTGTCTCGTCATTTCATGAATGATTTGAAGACAACTTCTGAGGATGTTGGATTTTTGGAAAAGCAAAGCCAAATTTTGTATGATAAAATATTTTCCAATAATCAACTTTTTATATGGGAAATTCTAAATAAGTTGAAAGTAATTTTATTTCACTGTGTAAAATAAATTAATATCGATAAAAGTATTTTTAATTATACAAATGTTATAAACTTACTTTTTGAAAATAATTCACAGACCTGTTTTAGCAGTTGTGAGGCCCTAGGCAAGCATCTTGTGCCTGGCCCAGTTTGACTCATTAATTTTTTGCATTGTATTATAAATAATTTTCCTCATAAATTTGAAATAGAATAATGTATGAATTTTAAGAATTTTAATTTTAAAATACTCCACACTTCATTTTGACAGTCACTTGTAATGTTAGTAATATTTGTATTACAAAAGAGTAAAGAAATGGTTCTCAATTATACGATACTGTAATATTTAGGAAACTTTCTATAAAACTTTCTATTGCGGTTACCTGTTTTAACTATCTGTGCTTTCTTAATTTATCCAATCTGTTCATGTCAGTTTCAGAAAATGGAAATGAAAATTTAGAATGCAAGGTTTTTAACATTTTTAATCAATCCTTCGCACTATCTGGTAAAATTAATTTTCATCATAGTGTATATTGGACATTAATTCTTTCCGATTGAAGGTCTGAATCTTTATGTTATTATAATTTATTCTATTCTATATTCATCAAAAATTGCTTTCTTAAACTTTTCTCCATTTCCAATGCCGCTTTGCTCAGCTTGAAGATAGATTATTTAAACCTTTTATGAACATTTTAATCTACATCAATCATACATTTCTTTTTTTTACTTTATCATTATCTATCTTGACCCCCCCCCCTAAAGAACAAAATGCACAGCTATTAGAAAACTGATTATTAAATCTTATCATTATCATTTACTCTGTTTTCTCGTTATAAGCCATTGATTTAGAAGAGTTTTAAAATATATTTTATCTGAAAAAGGCTTATCACCTTTTATTTAAACATGGTAAAGAAAATTAATTATCATGCTAATAAAAAATTCCAAAAATATTTATCGCCTGTTTTTTGCGGTTATTCAATGATTTTTCATATTTTAATTATGATATTTTAATTTAGCAAATCGTCCTTGTTTCTAACTCCTTAGGTCCTGGCATGGCTGATATTCGTGTGAATAATGAATCTAAAATTGAGCAAGTAATGAATTTTAAAAATATAATTAATTTTTAAATTTAATACATGTAAATGTAATATTCCTTCTTTTAGAAAAAGGAAATAATTGGGATATGTTATTAATTAATATAGATTACAAAAAACTAACTCAATATTGATATTTCCAAAGCTAATGTCTCAGGAAAAAATGCGAATATTTTTAAGAATAACAGAATACTATAAACGATGAGAATAAAAACAGAAATATAAAAATTCAAATTCAAATCATAATTGATGAATATAACATTTTAGATACAGATATTTCAAAAAACTATCAGACCGATGCTTTTATAGATTTAGGACAGGAGCGATAGTAACCATTTAAAATTACAGTCAATGAGTAAAATAAAAAAAATATTTTGTTATAAAGAAAGAACTTTTATCAATTTATGCATATATATGAAATTGCAAATATTAATGGATGAACCAAAGATCTACAGTAAGAAACTATAAAACTATAAACTCGTCATTTTATAAGAATAGTTTATATACAGTATTATTGAGGATACCTAAATAATAAAATCCAATAATTATTAAAAGAATAAAATGATCAAAGGAAATGTATAAAAGGGATGATGGGTTGTTCAGAATCCTGAGAAACAAAAGTGAGAAAAAGATATTGAAAATGCGAAAAAAAATATTTGAAAGTCAATAAAAATTAAATAATGAAATACGACAATGTTCATAATTAACAAGTATAAAGTGAAGAAGGAAAAGCAAAAAATTTAATCGAAATTAAATTTGCATATCTCGATAAACTGTATGAAATAAAGAAAATGTATCATCGGAGAAGCCGAGAGATAGTGTATTCTAAATATTATATATCTTGACAGGTTTCAGAGATAATAGAAGAACTTGTAATGACTGAAGAGAATGTACTGGAGGATGAAATCTAAACTCAAGTCAATATCAGTAGATACCTTTAGATTGCAAGCTATAAAAGGAAATATATCCTGAATCAAAGGACACAATTTTAAAAGTAAAAATGAGACAGAAGTTAGAAAGAAATATGACTTGGTAAAATAAACAGAAGTTAGAAGTGAAATAATTTTAAAAATGTTGAGGATACCTAAATAACAAATTTATGAATAAATAAATAAAATTACTTGGGGAAAAATCGTCATGACAAACGGGACGATTTAGGGGAACCCGGAGAAGAGAACGGAAATAAAAAGAAATGAGAAATAAGAAAGAGGAATGAAACAAAAGAAATGAGACAAGAAAACAAAAACAAAGGTCAGTATTAATTAATTAGTACAAAAGTAAAAGGAATTTCAAATCGGAAAAAACAGAAACAACAACAATGTACTTATTTCGACAGCTTGTCAGAGGTAATGGGAACGAAAAGAAAACAGGCCGGAGCGGCAAAAAGGAAAAACTAGAGAATATCTTGACAGCTGTCAAAGATAACTCTATTGCATTGAAAAGTCGGGGAATTATGTTTGAGAAAAAATGGGAAATTGAAGATAAACTGAAGTACCAAAAAGTGACGATGTATAAAAGGAGGAAGCACATTAGAAGCAAACAGAACAGTTAAGAAAGAAATAGTGCAACAGAACGATCAAAAGAGAACATTTGCGAGGAAACATTTGCGTCAAAATATTGTGGAACAGAGTTGCAACAGAAGATTTGAGACATAATAGTGCGACAAAGGACAGAATATTTGAGATAATACGACGACATTTATTTGGAGAATTTGAAGAGATTTGAAACAGAGAAACTTAAAGAGAAAACAGAAATAAAAGGATAAGCAGCAGGAGCTTATTCAGTTAATAACAGAGTAAAGTTCGGCAAGTAAATCCAAGTCAAACTAGAAAACAACCAGTTAAATTACCAATTGTTATACTCTTCTGTTATGAGAGATTTGTCAAATTAAGGTTATACGCGTGTGCTATTCTTCACCATAGTGTTGTAATAAGCACTCTATAATCGGTAGTTAGCTTGTTACCTTGTTAGCTTGAGCCAATTGTATTATTGTGAAGATATTTGTGATATTCAATAAAGTTTCCAGTGTTAATTGTTATTTGTGAATCAACGAAAGGCACGCTTAGAGTCAGGGAAATAATTCATTAAATTTAAATTTCACCAACGACCCAATAACCCAACAAAAAGAAAAGACAGAGGTGAAAACAATTAAAACGAAACACAAAGTGAATTACGAAGTTATCGGAAAAAGCATTGTCAGAAATGGTTGAAACAAGTTGAAGTTATCGAGTAAATTCAGGTTAAAGCTAAGAAAGCAACTTGATCGAATCTACCGATCATCGAAACTACATACAGTAGTCAAGCGGTTGTTAATTCTAAGTGGTATCGTAAACGTGGAATTCCTCTAGAAGGGTTGCAAAAAGCACTCAAGCCATTGTTGTAATATTGAATTAATGGTTTCGTTGTAAATTGGTAATCAATTGTGTTAATCAATAAATGTTTATATTCTCTGGAATTCGTTATTGTTGTTAAACAAGGCATGCTTTGGAGTCAGATCAATAATTGGTAATATTTAATTTCACCGACAACCTCAACAGTATCATATCAAGTGCTGAATTGGGAATTTATTAATTTTAGTATAATAATATATACATTTACCTTATATAAATATAAATATAAATATAAAACGTGAAACTTTATTATCGGAATCATAACTAATTATTCAAAAAATCACTAGCACTTTGTTTTTACATAATTAAACTCGTTTATGAAAGATGCAGTATAAAATAATTATTGATTATTAAATTTGTTTTTTTAATTACAAGTAGGGTTTATACAAAAACCGACATTTGAAAAAACTGGTTTTTGAATTTCAGTATTTCACAAAAATCAGCTAAACCGGTTTTCGAATTTTACTTCAAAAAATATACATTTAAAAAGTTTTAAAAATTCTCATTGTTTCAATTTGTTTAATATTTACAAAATTATCGAAATATGATAAAATAAAATATACTCCAAATAACAAATAAAACACCAAAAAAAATATTTTAATTTCATTTAGTATTTTTGTTCAGGAAATATGATTTCAAAAAACAAACTGTCCACTAAACGATGACTTAATTTCGTTATTCTCTGAAATAAAAAAAATAGTCTTTAACTTGCTACTGAACTTGGTTTTATGGTTTTAATAGCATTAAATAGATTCCTTGTTCTTATACTAGTTGCCTCAAATATTGACAATTCAACTTTCAGTGTCTTAGAATTTCATATTATTTCGTTGGGTTCTTCAAGAAACTTAAAATATATAACTTATGCATTTGGAAATTAGACTATTTCTGAAAAGAATTCAAAAACGGAAATGAAAATTGAATATTCAAAAAATATTAGAGGGACTCCTAAACTTTTCGTCACTACTGTAAATATAATGGTCAGCCTTTTCCACTCTAGTATGTACAAAATCGACAGTAAAAAGCGCTTGTGTCTGACACAGGCACGTGCGTTAAGTGGTAAACGAATAATGAAGCATATAATTTTATGAATATTATGCAATAAGTAAGCAAAATGGCAATTTTTTTATTTTTTTCTCTCTAATTTTTGTTTAGTTCTTTTTTGATAGAATGAAATTTTTTGACAAGCCTTGTACATATCTAATTATACATTTATATATTATGCAAAGCTTTTGTCAACTTTTTTATTAGCATGATATAATAATTTAGTTTTTAGATTCTTTTTTTCAAATAATGTTTTAATTCAATAAATAATTTTAAAGTAATTTTTCAACAAATTTTAATTATTTATTTATATATTAAGGCATTACCATTAGTTAATGAATTAATTAATGCTGGTCAATTATTTACTCAATGCTTTTTCGTTTCCTTATCAGAACGTCAACATGTGATATCTCTTTGTAGGAGATTAAGAGTTCAGCTTAGATCCTGTTTAGAAAATATGAAAGAAAATGGATCTATGGAAAATGAAGAAAGGGAATGTCAAGCGCGTTTATTCGTTGAAGATTTATGTGATCAGATTATGACAGCTGTAGGTTTTTTAAATGTTATATGAATGTTTATTGGTATTTAATAACTATTACTTATGAAACTATTTTATCTGAAACTAATATGGAAATTGCATTTTTATAATTCTTTTTAAAAGAAAACTTTATTTTTATTATTTAAATTTATACTTTAAAAATATTATGATGTTTATAACTGGTCTAAAGAGAAAACATGAATAATAATCAATATTAATAAGTAGTTAGCGTATGTATGAATGAATGTATGTGATGTGTAACATTGTGATATCAACGGTAATTTGCTAGGTATTAACAAAGAACAAGTGCAACTGTCATCAATTCGATCACTTAAGTAGGTAGATAGTAGCTTACGGCAGCAATGACCCCCCCGGGGGGGGGGGGGGGGGGGTGCTCCAACTTTTTTTTTGCTGCAACTCACATTTTTTGCTGCAACTCACATTTTTTGCTGCAACTTTTGATTACGCAATTTTTCAGACTATAGTGAAGGGGTCTCGATGGTCCTGGGATTTTCTATACAAAAATTTTTTTTTCTATACAAAAATCCAACTACCACTAAAAAAGCCAAGGATTTATCACACTATAGTGAGAGGGTCTCGATGGTCCTGGGATTTTCAATACAAAAATTTTTTTCTATACAAAAATCCGACTATCAAAAAAAAAAGCCAAGGATTTATCACACTATAGTGAGGGGGTCTCGATGGTCCTGGGATTTTCAATACAAATAAAATTTTTTCTATACAAAATTCCAACTACCAATAAAAAAGCATGGAATTTTCAGACTATAGTGAGGTGGTCTCCTTGGTCCAGAGAAATAGGTGGTCTACACTAAAAAACGTGGTAAATTTTTCAGACTATAGTGAGGTGGTCTCCTTGGTCCTGAGAAATAGGTGGTCTACACTAAAAAAGCCAAGGATTTTTCAGACTATAGTGAGGGGGTCTCCTTGGTCCTGAGAATTTCAATACAAAAAGGCAGTATACACTAAAAGAATGGCAATTTAAGGTCTCAGGATATTTTCAATACAAAAAGGTGGTCTACACTAAAAGAATGGCAATTTAAGGTCTCAGGATATTTTCTAAGCCAATTCAGGTGGGTCTCCTTGGTCCTGAGAATTTCAATAGAAAAAGGCGGTCTTCAATAAAAAAGAGTGGTAATTTTAGGTCTCAGGATATTTTCAATACAAAAAGCTGGTCTTCAATAAAAAAGCATGGTAATTTAAGGTCTCAGGATATTTTCAATACAAAAATCTGATTATCACTAAAAAAGCATGGAATTTTCAAAGTAAATTAATGCGGGTCTCCTTGGTCCTGAGAATTTCAATAGAAAAAGGTGGTCTACACTAAAAAAAGCGTGGTAAATTTTTAAAATAAAGTAAATAATGGGTCTAAAAATTAAATTACAGTAAATTATGGTTCAAATTTTTGAATTACAGTAAATAATGGTCCAAATTTTTGAATTACAGTAAATAATGGGTCTAAAAAATTAAATTACAGTAAATTATGGTTCTTAAAAATTAAATTACAGTAATTAATGGTCCAAATTTTTGAATTACAGTAAATAATGGTTCTAAAAATTGAATTACAGTAAATTATGGTTCTAAAAAATTAAATTACAGTAAATTATGGTTCTTAAAAATTAAATTACAGTAAATATTGGTCCAAATTTTTCAATTACAGTTAATTATGGTTCTAAAAATTTAAATTAAAGTAAATTAAGGTTCAAATTTTTCAATTAAAGTAAATAATGGTCCAAATTTTTGAATTAAAGTAAATTATGGTTCAAATTTTTAAATTAAAGTAATGAATGGGCTCAAATAACTAAATTAAGGTTCTAAAAAATTAAATTAAAGTTAATTAAGGTCCAAATTTTAAAATTAAGTAATCAATGGTCAAAAATTTTAAATTAAAGTTAAATAAGTAAATTAAAGTAATAATTTTTAAATAAGTAATGTAATAAGTAAATTAAAGTAAGATTTTAAAATTTATTAACAAAAAGTTGAAATAATAGAAGGTGTTTGAGAATTGAAATTTTTTAATGAAAATTTTTATGAAATAATTTTTTAAGTAATTTTTAATAGAAATTTTTATGGAATAATTTTTTAAGTTAATTTTTAATGGAAATTTTTATGAAATATTTTTCAATGATAATTTTAGATGGAAATTTTTAAGATAATTTTTAATGAAAATTTCTATGAAATATTTTTCAAAGACAAATTTTAGTAATAATTCAACAACAAACCAACAACTTAGTACCAACAACCAGTAACTTACGAACATGTATTAACAACCAGATACCTACAACTAGTTACTAACAACTAGGTACCAAATACTTACAATCAGTTACCTGCTACCAAATACTTTCAACATGATACCACGTACTAAATAACTCTCAAACAACCAGATACTTACAACCAATTACCAGATACCAAGTACCTACAACTAGTTACTAACAACTAGTTACCTGATACTAAGTACCTACAACCATCTAACAAGTACTAACAACCAAAAACAAGCAACCAACTAGGTACCAAGTACTAACAACCGACAACAACTAACTACCACCTACCAAGTACCTACAACCACATACTAACAACTAGGTACTAGATACCAAGTACATACAACCAACATCAACCTGTTACTAAGCATTATTAACCACCTACCAAGTACCTACAACCACCTACCCATTAACTAGTTACTAAGTACTATCAACCAACTAGGTACTAGATACCAAGTACTAACAACCAACAACAACCAGGTACTAATCATTAATTACCAATTACTAAGTACCTACAACCATCTACCAAGTACATACAACCAAGTACTAAGTACCTACAACCGACTAGCTACCACCTACCAAGTACCACCAACAACGAGATACCTACAACTAGATACTAACAACTAGTTACCAGATACCTACTACTCACAGCCGTCAACAACCAGGTACTAAGCATCATCAACCAAGTAATAACAACTAGATACCTAGTACTTACAACCAGATGACCACATGAAATTATTGGTTAAATAAGTAAATTAATGTCTAATTTTAAAATTAAGTAATCAATGGTCTAAAATATTAAAGTTAAAGTCAATTTAAGATGAAAGTTTTCTGGGATTTTCAATGTTAATTTTAGATGCAAATCTTCGTCAATTAATCAATGACCACATGAAATTATTAGTTAAATATGAAAATAAGGGTTATAATTAGTTGTTTAGTAAATTATGGTGTAAAATTAAGAAATAAAGAATAATTAGGTAAATTAAGGATAAATTAAGGAAAATTAAGGTTCAAAATTTAAAATTAAGTAACCAATGGTTCAAATTTTAAATTAAAGCTAAATAAGTAAATTAAAGTAAGATTTTTAAATTTATTATCAAAAGATTGAATAACCACCAACTTTTTGAGAAATGTAATTTTTAATGAAAATTTAAATGGAAATTTTTTTTAAGTTAATTTTAAATGTAAAATTTTTTAAGTTAATTTTAATGAAATAATTTTTTAAGTTAATTTTTTAATGGAAATTTAAATGGAATAATAATAATAATAATAATAATAATAATAATAATAATAATAATAATAATATTCAACAGTTCCCAACAATCGGTTACTAAATATTTTTAACTAGATGCTAACAAATACTTTGAACATGATACCACGTACTAACTAACTCTCAAACAACCAGATACCTACAACTAGTTACTAACAACCAACTAAGTATTCTTTATTGTATTTTATGAAATGCTTTTAAATTAATTTTTTATCTGTCTTTAAAAATATGTTTAATTACAACCAATAGAAAACCTTTTCAAAATGTCTAAATTTAACAAACATGTTGACTTTCATCAAAAAACCACAACTCAATCACTTTAAAACACCACGTGAAATTCAAAATAATTTAAATTACAATGAAATACTAATGAATTCTAATTTACAAAAACATCTTCTTTTAAATGATAACTACTGACTTATTATTGCAAAGTAAAAATCACATTCAATAAATACTTATTGTTGATCAGTTTTATTATATATACTCTGAGTTTATCCGACAGGATGTTTTGACCCCCTAAGGGTACTGGTCGTAAAGGTACTGGTCGTAAGGGTATTAGTCGTAAAGGTACTGGTCGTAAGGCTATTGGTAACACTCAACCACCACCTACTCATTAATTAACTACCATGTACTAACAACCAGGTCTCAAACAACTAAATACTAAACACTTACAACCCACAACAACCAGCTACTAAGCATTATCAACCTACAACTATATAACAACACTGTACCAGCTACCAAATACAAGATACCAAGTACCAACAATCAACTAACCACACATAAAAATAATAGCAATTAAATACAAAATATTCTTCATCACATACACTATCTTCTTATCAAAATCTAAAAAGTCAATCAGATACCAACTACCAACTACCAAGTACTAACAACCAACTACCTACAACCAACAACTATGTACTAACAAATTGATCTTTAAAAGAAAAATACTCATCACTTGAAAAATTAGATGGAAAATTAATTGAACTCAAGACATCAATAACTTGGTAAAAATTGATTAAATAATTGCAAAAATTTAAATTTACTCAAAATAAATATCATAAAAATTTAATTAATAGACAAGAAAGAATTCTATTCATTAATCATCCAGTAAATAAAAAAATACTGATCATTCAAGTTGAATCGACTAAGATAATAAATTAATAAGATAAGATTTAGTAGATAATTGATTTAGATTGAATAAATTAATTGAAATAAAATTAATTTTAATTATTTTTTTTTAAAATAATACATGTACTCAAATTGATTGACTGAATGCTCAAAATATTCAAAAATCAGTATAAATTCATTAAAATTATCAATGTCATCAATCTACAATAAAAATAATTATCATTAAATTCCAAAAGAGACTAGAAAACTAACAAACCAGAAAATTCATTCAAATGACAATAATTGGTATATTCAAGCGAATTCTCTAATAAAATCATCTAAAAAGAATCATTTCGCCTGAAATATCTCTATTTTTAAAGATTAGTATCTTATCGATAAGTACTTGTTAAATATCATATATTCACCTCAAACTAACAAGATTCCTTAAAATCCCTTAAATGACTATATTTCTACCCTTAATCAATATTATTACAAATAATTCAATAAAATCATCTAAAAAGCATCAAATTTCCCAAAAATAACTCTATCTTTAAAGATTAGTATTTTATCGATAAATATCCTTAAAAGGTTATATATTTACCTCAGACTAATAAGATTCCTTAAAATCCCCTTTAAATGACTATAATTCTAACTTTAATTCGTATTATCACAAATATTTCCCTATAAAACAGGTAAAATCATTAACTCTAAATAATTTATAAAATCTAATGATAAAACCGGTTATAATTAAATTTTTGTTAATCACTGTACTCGAAATTTAAAATAAATATTGCTTGAAATTTGACTGTACAATATAACTGAGTAGTTGCATAGAAAGATTAAATTTATCCATATTTCTTCAAATGATCATTTTTACCGATATCCAACCGATTTAATTACTAATTAAAATCACCCGATAGATTTCTCCCAATAAAGATCAATTTTCTTTAGTCGACGTTTTAAATCATTATTTCCAACTTTTGTCGTTGTCCGTCTAAATAAAGATAAAAAATAATTTAAAGTTGATATCAATCCCAATTATCTGTAAAGTTTTCATTGTCAAAACCAAGTAAATAGATTATCCCTACTTAATAAAACATTGTTCTAAAACATAAATCTAAATTAATTTACTGTGCATTAATCACAACCTAATAAAACAATATAATTATTATTGATTCATAACTAATGTATTGCAATTTCCCTTAAAACATTGATATTTTACCAACATCATCCTTAAAAGATCATATATTCCCATCTTAACCCATCCTTCATTAAATTCAATCGAATATATCTCCCTTACAATGATATATTCCTACCTTATCCGATCTCTCATTAAATCTAACCAACTATATCTCCCTTAAAAGATCATATTTTCCCATCTTAACCGATCTCTCATTTAAGTCAATCGACTATATCTCCCTTACAATGATATATTCCCATCTTAACCCATCCCTCATTAAATTTAACCGACTATATCCCCTCAAAAGATCATATTTTCCCACCTTATCCGATCTCTCACCAAATATTTCTACCCTTTTAAACATCTAACCGAATATATCCTTCAATTCTATCCACTTGAATCCTCCTTTAATTCACTCAATCCTCTTAAAATCCTTAGAGAACTTCAAAAATATGACTTAATTGTTACAGACACCAAATATTCTTCCATTGAAATAATTTAGTAGCTATGTAGTAAGAGTTCACTAAAAGATCAAAAATCAATATTTTCTACAAATATTTACCATCAAATACTGGAGATGAAATATATTGTTTGATTATAATTCTTCATCGATTCAACCAATCATTTTCAAGCAATAACAGCAAACTAAATTTCTGTATATCCTACAATAATTATCAAGTAAATTTTAAGTTATTGATAAAGTTAACTGGTTTCTTAGCTTATGTTTTTTAAAGTGCATCAATGTGTAAATATTCTTAGAAAATTATTGAAAAATTATTTATTCAAATGCATTACAAAGTCATCAAAAATCACTTAATTATTAACCTAATTTTCAATGAAATTAATTTTTATTTAAAAACTATTCAATAAAATACAACTAATTATCAAGAAATTAATTAAATTTATCAATTAAATTTATCAGTCAACATGAAATTCTTAGAAAATTATTCAATATCCTCATAAAAATTTATCCACTTGATTATTGTAAAAACTCTAATTATTAACATTGAAAATAAATTTTATTTAAAATTAAAAAACCAATCAATAAAAATACATTCAATTATCAAGAAATTAATTAAATTTACCTTAGAATTAGCATTAAATTACAGAAATTCACAAAAATAATGGAAATTCACAAAAATGATAAAAATTCACAAAAATAATAGAAATTCATGAAAATGATAGATATCCACGAAAAATTACGGAAATTCATGAAAATATTAGAAATTCACAAAAAATGATGGAAATTCATGAAAATGATAGAAATTTACTTGAATAAAACCATCAACTCTAAAAATTATCAATGCCTTAAACAACAAATTTGTCTAAATAATCATTCAAATAAAAGCATTAAATACCTTTACGACTAATACACTTACGACATGTTGAATGTGAGTAGTACCCTTGTGAGCAATACCCATAGGGGGACAGAATATTTTTTTCGGATAAACTCAGAGTATATATTAATTAACTCATTCAAATTTATCATTGAATCAGTAAAATTATCATAAATTTCGATAAAAATTCTAAAGTGGTAAGCAATGAAAAGAGAAATATTCTTTAAACTTAGATAAAACTAACAATGAAGGTGGTAAGAATCTTCATTAAAGTGAGGAAATTATTCATTACTCGATTCAAATGGGTGAAAATAATTGGTAGAATAATTCATTAATGGATCATTGAATGGGCATAGATAAGAAGAAGGTTGATAAAAATGGAAATATATTAATTGAATTTATTTAAAATTATTTCATAAAATTCATAAATTTAATAAAAAAAAATCTTAAAAGAAATATTTGTGGGGAATAATTAATCAAAATCGATGTAATATAATTGATTAAATATCGGGGTGGGGNAGTAGAAATCGGGGGATATTAGTGATAATAATTAGTGGAAAATCGGTGGAATATAAGTGAGGAGGATAAATAATTTAAACTAGTTTATTACATAACAAGCCGTGACTATTTTATTACATAACAAGCTGTGAATGGTATTTTACCAACATTTTACCTAGTATATAATTTTAATTTTAATTGTATTTTTTAATTGTATATATGTCATTCTATTGTTTAATACCAATAATAAGTTTAAAAAGAATATAATGATTAATAAATTAATATCTTGTTAACATTATTTTTGAGAATTTAAAAAACCTTACTTAATATTTAGTGAAGTATTTAACTTTGATTGTATTTTATAAAACATATATTTGAGTATTAGCTTATTTTGATTAAATATTTAATATTATGATGATTGTTTTCTAAATTAAAATATTTTAGTGTAAAATAGTAAATTTAATAATAAATAGAATACAATATTAAACAACCTTTTGAAAAAAAAAAGTAATTTTTAATATCTAATCAATATTTTTAAAAGTCTATAACTGCTAATACACTAATTTCTTATTTACATTTACTTATAAAATTTATATTTTTAAATTTAGTGTAAAGTATTTAATATTAATTGTATTTTATAAAAGTCATCTATTTGATTAAAAAGGGTAATATTATTAATAATATGATAATTGTTTTTGAAATATTTAACGTAAAATAATAAATTTATTAATAAATAATTATTACAATATTAAAGGACTTATACAACAAAACTTTTGTCTTATTCCATCAATAAGTTTAAAAGTATATAACTGGTAATAGATTAATTTCTTATTTACATTATTTGAAAATTTGAAAAACTTATAAATTTTATATTTTCTAAGACTTATATTTGAATATTAACTTATTTTGATTGAAAAGGGTAATTGATTTAGAAATTATTTAGTGTAAATCAAAACATTTAAATTATTAAGGTATTAAAGTACTTATTCAAACATTAAAAAAAAAGATCTAATCAATAATTCTCAATAAAATACCATTCACAGCTTGTTATGTAATAAAATAGTCACGGCTTGTTATGTAATAAACTAGTTTAAATTATTTATCCTCCTCACTTATATTCCACCGATTTTCCACTAATTATTATCACTAATATCCCCCGATTTCTACTATTTAATCACTAATATCCCCCCCCCAATTTTCCATTAATTATAACCCCCACCCCGATATTTAATCAATTATATTACATCGATTTTGATTAATTATTCCCCACAAATATTTCTTTTAAGATTTTTTTTTATTAAATTTATGAATTTTATGAAATAATTTTAAATAAATTCAATTAATATATTTCCATTTTTATCAACCTTCTTCTTATCTATGCCCATTCAATGATCCATTAATGAATTATTCTACCAATTATTTTCACCCATTTGAATCGAGTAATGAATAATTTCCTCACTTTAATGAAGATTCTTACCACCTTCATTGTTAGTTTTATCTAAGTTTAAAGAATATTTCTCTTTTCATTGCTTACCACTTTAGAATTTTTATCGAAATTTATGATAATTTTACTGATTCAATGATAAATTTGAATGAGTTAATTAATATATACTCTGAGTTTATCCGAAAAAAATATTCTGTCCCCCTATGGGTATTGCTCACAAGGGTACTACTCACATTCAACATGTCGTAAGTGTATTAGTCGTAAAGGTATTTAATGCTTTTATTTGAATGATT
This sequence comes from Schmidtea polychroa, assembly GCA_959609185.1. Lineage (NCBI taxonomy): Eukaryota > Metazoa > Platyhelminthes > Tricladida > Dugesiidae > Schmidtea > Schmidtea polychroa. The sequence continues at coordinate 230,780 of CAUHTR010007678.1, forward strand.
ATTTAGACAAATTTGTTGTTTAAGGCATTGATAATTTTTAGAGTTGATGGTTTTATTCAAGTAAATTTCTATCATTTTCATGAATTTCCATCATTTTTTGTGAATTTCTAATATTTTCATGAATTTCCGTAATTTTTCGTGGATATCTATCATTTTCATGAATTTCTATTATTTTTGTGAATTTTTATCATTATTGTGAATTTCCATTATTTTTGTGAATTTCTGTAATTTAATGCTAATTCTAAGGTAAATTTAATTAATTTCTTGATAATTGAATGTATTTTTATTGATTGGTTTTTTAATTTTAAATAAAATTTATTTTCAATGTTAATAATTAGAGTTTTTACAATAATCAAGTGGATAAATTTTTATGAGGATATTGAATAATTTTCTAAGAATTTCATGTTGACTGATAAATTTAATTGATAAATTTAATTAATTTCTTGATAATTAGTTGTATTTTATTGAATAGTTTTTAAATAAAAATTAATTTCATTGAAAATTAGGTTAATAATTAAGTGATTTTTGATGACTTTGTAATGCATTTGAATAAATAATTTTTCAATAATTTTCTAAGAATATTTACACATTGATGCACTTTAAAAAACATAAGCTAAGAAACCAGTTAACTTTATCAATAACTTAAAATTTACTTGATAATTATTGTAGGATATACAGAAATTTAGTTTGCTGTTATTGCTTGAAAATGATTGGTTGAATCGATGAAGAATTATAATCAAACAATATATTTCATCTCCAGTATTTGATGGTAAATATTTGTAGAAAATATTGATTTTTGATCTTTTAGTGAACTCTTACTACATAGCTACTAAATTATTTCAATGGAAGAATATTTGGTGTCTGTAACAATTAAGTCATATTTTTGAAGTTCTCTAAGGATTTTAAGAGGATTGAGTGAATTAAAGGAGGATTCAAGTGGATAGAATTGAAGGATATATTCGGTTAGATGTTTAAAAGGGTAGAAATATTTGGTGAGAGATCGGATAAGATGGGATATTGTCGGTTAGATTTAATGAGAGATCGGATAAGGTGTGAAAATATGATCTTTTGAGGGGATATAGTCGATTGACTTAAATGAGAGATCGGTTAAGATGGGAAAATATGATCTTTTAAGGGAGATATAGTTGGTTAGATTTAATGAGAGATCGGATAAGGTAGGAATATATCATTGTAAGGGAGATATATTCGATTGAATTTAATGAAGGATGGGTTAAGATGGGAATATATGATCTTTTAAGGATGATGTTGGTAAAATATCAATGTTTTAAGGGAAATTGCAATACATTAGTTATGAATCAATAATAATTATATTGTTTTATTAGGTTGTGATTAATGCACAGTAAATTAATTTAGATTTATGTTTTAGAACAATGTTTTATTAAGTAGGGATAATCTATTTACTTGGTTTTGACAATGAAAACTTTACAGATAATTGGGATTGATATCAACTTTAAATTATTTTTTATCTTTATTTAGACGGACAACGACAAAAGTTGGAAATAATGATTTAAAACGTCGACTAAAGAAAATTGATCTTTATTGGGAGAAATCTATCGGGTGATTTTAATTAGTAATTAAATCGGTTGGATATCGGTAAAAATGATCATTTGAAGAAATATGGATAAATTTAATCTTTCTATGCAACTACTCAGTTATATTGTACAGTCAAATTTCAAGCAATATTTATTTTAAATTTCGAGTACAGTGATTAACAAAAATTTAATTATAACCGGTTTTATCATTAGATTTTATAAATTATTTAGAGTTAATGATTTTACCTGTTTTATAGGGAAATATTTGTGATAATACGAATTAAAGTTAGAATTATAGTCATTTAAAGGGGATTTTAAGGAATCTTATTAGTCTGAGGTAAATATATAACCTTTTAAGGATATTTATCGATAAAATACTAATCTTTAAAGATAGAGTTATTTTTGGGAAATTTGATGCTTTTTAGATGATTTTATTGAATTATTTGTAATAATATTGATTAAGGGTAGAAATATAGTCATTTAAGGGATTTTAAGGAATCTTGTTAGTTTGAGGTGAATATATGATATTTAACAAGTACTTATCGATAAGATACTAATCTTTAAAAATAGAGATATTTCAGGCGAAATGATTCTTTTTAGATGATTTTATTAGAGAATTCGCTTGAATATACCAATTATTGTCATTTGAATGAATTTTCTGGTTTGTTAGTTTTCTAGTCTCTTTTGGAATTTAATGATAATTATTTTTATTGTAGATTGATGACATTGATAATTTTAATGAATTTATACTGATTTTTGAATATTTTGAGCATTCAGTCAATCAATTTGAGTACATGTATTATTTTAAAAAAAAATAATTAAAATTAATTTTATTTCAATTAATTTATTCAATCTAAATCAATTATCTACTAAATCTTATCTTATTAATTTATTATCTTAGTCGATTCAACTTGAATGATCAGTATTTTTTTATTTACTGGATGATTAATGAATAGAATTCTTTCTTGTCTATTAATTAAATTTTTATGATATTTATTTTGAGTAAATTTAAATTTTTGCAATTATTTAATCAATTTTTACCAAGTTATTGATGTCTTGAGTTCAATTAATTTTCCATCTAATTTTTCAAGTGATGAGTATTTTTCTTTTAAAGATCAATTTGTTAGTACATAGTTGTTGGTTGTAGGTAGTTGGTTGTTAGTACTTGGTAGTTGGTAGTTGGTATCTGATTGACTTTTTAGATTTTGATAAGAAGATAGTGTATGTGATGAAGAATATTTTGTATTTAATTGCTATTATTTTTATGTGTGGTTAGTTGATTGTTGGTACTTGGTATCTTGGTATACCCTTACGACCAGTACCCTTACGACCAGTACCCTTAGGGGGTCAAAAAATCCTGTCGGATAAACTCAGAGTATATATAATAAAACTGATCAACAATAAGTATTTATTGAATGTGATTTTTACTTTGCAATAATAAGTCAGTAGTTATCATTTAAAAGAAGATGTTTTTGTAAATTAGAATTCATTAGTATTTCATTGTAATTTAAATTATTTTGAATTTCACGTGGTGTTTTAAAGTGATTGAGTTGTGGTTTTTTGATGAAAGTCAACATGTTTGTTAAATTTAGACATTTTGAAAAGGTTTTCTATTGATTGTAATTAAACATATTTTTAAAGACAGATAAAAAATTAATTAAAAGCATTTCATAAAATACAATAAAGAATACTTAGTTGGTTGTTAGTAACTAGTTGTAGGTATCTGGTTGTTTGAGAGTTAGTTAGTACGTGGTATCATGTTCAAAGTATTTGTTAGCATCTAGTTAAAAATATTTAGTAACCGATTGTTGGGAACTGTTGAATTATTATTATTATTATTATTATTATTATTATTATTATTATTATTATTATTATTATTATTCCATTTAAATTTCCATTAAAAAATTAACTTAAAAAATTATTTCATTAAAATTAACTTAAAAAATTTTACATTTAAAATTAACTTAAAAAAAATTTCCATTTAAATTTTCATTAAAAATTACATTTCTCAAAAAAGTTGGTGGTTATTCAATCTTTTGATAATAAATTTAAAAATCTTACTTTAATTTACTTATTTAGCTTTAATTTAAAATTTGAACCATTGGTTACTTAATTTTAAATTTTGAACCTTAATTTTCCTTAATTTATCCTTAATTTACCTAATTATTCTTTATTTCTTAATTTTACACCATAATTTACTAAACAACTAATTATAACCCTTATTTTCATATTTAACTAATAATTTCATGTGGTCATTGATTAATTGACGAAGATTTGCATCTAAAATTAACATTGAAAATCCCAGAAAACTTTCATCTTAAATTGACTTTAACTTTAATATTTTAGACCATTGATTACTTAATTTTAAAATTAGACATTAATTTACTTATTTAACCAATAATTTCATGTGGTCATCTGGTTGTAAGTACTAGGTATCTAGTTGTTATTACTTGGTTGATGATGCTTAGTACCTGGTTGTTGACGGCTGTGAGTAGTAGGTATCTGGTAACTAGTTGTTAGTATCTAGTTGTAGGTATCTCGTTGTTGGTGGTACTTGGTAGGTGGTAGCTAGTCGGTTGTAGGTACTTAGTACTTGGTTGTATGTACTTGGTAGATGGTTGTAGGTACTTAGTAATTGGTAATTAATGATTAGTACCTGGTTGTTGTTGGTTGTTAGTACTTGGTATCTAGTACCTAGTTGGTTGATAGTACTTAGTAACTAGTTAATGGGTAGGTGGTTGTAGGTACTTGGTAGGTGGTTAATAATGCTTAGTAACAGGTTGATGTTGGTTGTATGTACTTGGTATCTAGTACCTAGTTGTTAGTATGTGGTTGTAGGTACTTGGTAGGTGGTAGTTAGTTGTTGTCGGTTGTTAGTACTTGGTACCTAGTTGGTTGCTTGTTTTTGGTTGTTAGTACTTGTTAGATGGTTGTAGGTACTTAGTATCAGGTAACTAGTTGTTAGTAACTAGTTGTAGGTACTTGGTATCTGGTAATTGGTTGTAAGTATCTGGTTGTTTGAGAGTTATTTAGTACGTGGTATCATGTTGAAAGTATTTGGTAGCAGGTAACTGATTGTAAGTATTTGGTACCTAGTTGTTAGTAACTAGTTGTAGGTATCTGGTTGTTAATACATGTTCGTAAGTTACTGGTTGTTGGTACTAAGTTGTTGGTTTGTTGTTGAATTATTACTAAAATTTGTCTTTGAAAAATATTTCATAGAAATTTTCATTAAAAATTATCTTAAAAATTTCCATCTAAAATTATCATTGAAAAATATTTCATAAAAATTTCCATTAAAAATTAACTTAAAAAATTATTCCATAAAAATTTCTATTAAAAATTACTTAAAAAATTATTTCATAAAAATTTTCATTAAAAAATTTCAATTCTCAAACACCTTCTATTATTTCAACTTTTTGTTAATAAATTTTAAAATCTTACTTTAATTTACTTATTACATTACTTATTTAAAAATTATTACTTTAATTTACTTATTTAACTTTAATTTAAAATTTTTGACCATTGATTACTTAATTTTAAAATTTGGACCTTAATTAACTTTAATTTAATTTTTTAGAACCTTAATTTAGTTATTTGAGCCCATTCATTACTTTAATTTAAAAATTTGAACCATAATTTACTTTAATTCAAAAATTTGGACCATTATTTACTTTAATTGAAAAATTTGAACCTTAATTTACTTTAATTTAAATTTTTAGAACCATAATTAACTGTAATTGAAAAATTTGGACCAATATTTACTGTAATTTAATTTTTAAGAACCATAATTTACTGTAATTTAATTTTTTAGAACCATAATTTACTGTAATTCAATTTTTAGAACCATTATTTACTGTAATTCAAAAATTTGGACCATTAATTACTGTAATTTAATTTTTAAGAACCATAATTTACTGTAATTTAATTTTTTAGACCCATTATTTACTGTAATTCAAAAATTTGGACCATTATTTACTGTAATTCAAAAATTTGAACCATAATTTACTGTAATTTAATTTTTAGACCCATTATTTACTTTATTTTAAAAATTTACCACGCTTTTTTTAGTGTAGACCACCTTTTTCTATTGAAATTCTCAGGACCAAGGAGACCCGCATTAATTTACTTTGAAAATTCCATGCTTTTTTAGTGATAATCAGATTTTTGTATTGAAAATATCCTGAGACCTTAAATTACCATGCTTTTTTATTGAAGACCAGCTTTTTGTATTGAAAATATCCTGAGACCTAAAATTACCACTCTTTTTTATTGAAGACCGCCTTTTTCTATTGAAATTCTCAGGACCAAGGAGACCCACCTGAATTGGCTTAGAAAATATCCTGAGACCTTAAATTGCCATTCTTTTAGTGTAGACCACCTTTTTGTATTGAAAATATCCTGAGACCTTAAATTGCCATTCTTTTAGTGTATACTGCCTTTTTGTATTGAAATTCTCAGGACCAAGGAGACCCCCTCACTATAGTCTGAAAAATCCTTGGCTTTTTTAGTGTAGACCACCTATTTCTCAGGACCAAGGAGACCACCTCACTATAGTCTGAAAAATTTACCACGTTTTTTAGTGTAGACCACCTATTTCTCTGGACCAAGGAGACCACCTCACTATAGTCTGAAAATTCCATGCTTTTTTATTGGTAGTTGGATTTTTGTATAGAAAAAATTTTATTTGTATTGAAAATCCCAGGACCATCGAGACCCCCTCACTATAGTGTGATAAATCCTTGGCTTTTTTAGTGGTAGTTGGATTTTTGTATAGAAAAAAAATTTTTTGTATAGAAAATCCCAGGACCATCGAGACCCCTTCACTATAGTCTGAAAAATTGCGTAATCAAAAGTTGCAGCAAAAAATGTGAGTTGCAGCAAAAAAAAAGTTGCAGCACCCCCCCCCCCGGGGGGGGGGGTCATTGCTGCCGTAAGCTACTATCTACCTACTCACTTAGCATTACAATATTTAAACATAATGAGAAACAATGGGAATTAATACCTGAAAAATTCTTAACTCAGAATATTGTAATTAAAGAACTGTTACAATAACTTTCAAAATACATTTTTGAGTACTCTGTCGGTACGCATATTTTTAATAATATTTTTTTGCGATTATTTAAATTAAAATTGAAATTGTTTTACACGTATTTTTAATAATAATTTGAAATAATTGAAATTTTCTTTTATCTTTATGTGAGAGTTATCTCTGTTTCTTTGTTTCGCCCCGTGATTTTTCACGTGTTAAACCTAGTAATAATAATAATAATAATAATAATAATATTAATAATAATAATGACTATTATACTTTATAATATTCAATCAATTAACGAAGATAATTATATATTCGTACTTTAGTAATAATTTATGTTACCATGTAAAATCCATAGTTACTTTTGACTGTCATGTCAAGAAAAAGCCCAAGCCAAAAAGGATAAAAGCAAAGAGTATAAATCAAATTGGACCAAAATAAAAGGACCAAGAAATATCAAATAGCAGGAAAAATAAAATGCCAACAGTAATAAAAGTAATGATCCAAACTAGAACCTATATTTAAAAGTATTTATTTAAACTTCAATAAAAGTATATTCATAATTCGACACATAATTATTTTTTAAGTATTTTTACTATAAATTTTGTAAATTATCCAATGATCTCACAAGTTCATTATTCCGTTCGCTATTAATTAGAAATTTCTTTTTAATTGAGTATCATTGTTCTATTATAAATTGCAATTGATTAATTAATATTTTATTATCTCTTTTAACTATTACTTATATTCTTAAAATAGTTAAAATGGCAAAGATTTTGAAATTTCCTCCGGAAAGATTGACTGTTGAAATGTTTTATTTACTCAATTTCGTCCAGGTGTGTGTATGTATTTTCGGTGAATTAAAACAAATCTAAATTTGCTTTAAATAGTACAATTTAATTAATATAACATATACTTTTAAACCATTAATAAGAATTTCTAGAAAAGTAAGGGTTATTAAACAACCTTAACCATTTTAATTGAAATGTAACTGAAGATGTAATTGTAATTTCTAACATTCTTTTTTCATATTTTTTTCTACCTTGATTGGTTGCTCTTCTAACAATTTTCAAAATTGATGAAATTATAATTTTTAAATGGTTTTTTATATTTTAAAATTTAATTTTGATTTCTTTTTCACTAACTAGCTAAATTAAGATGAGCCAAAGTATGTTATTAACGAGAATGCTTTATCAAAAAAACTACATGCAGGGCTTATACTTTTTAATATTTGAAAAAGACAGTGCCGAAAAATTATGTTAAATCGTAAACATTTATTTAAATTAGAAAATTAAACTGTAAATAAAACAAGGTGAAAAATTTACTCTATTATTTAATTTTTAAAATATGATATTACCGGAAAACATTTTATAGTGCTTGAATCAGTCAAAATTTCGTATTTACCGAAGTTTATTAAAGATTATTATTTTACTAATAACTGATTGATTGATTATAACAGTGGTCTTCAAAGTGGGTTCCGCGAAATTTTTTTAGGGTTCCACAAAACAATTTTTTATACGTATTTTTTAAGCTTTAAAATATTTTTTGTTTAATATATAATATATATGTGATTAATTATTGCATTAAAAAATTAAACTTATTTTAGAAAGTTAATTAGGGTTCCGCAGAAAATCTTTTTTGTAAAAGGGTTCCACAAGCATATAAAGTTTGAAGACCGCTGGATGTCATATAATCTACGAATATTCAACCCCCATTGTCTTGCAAACTTTGTGTTTTATTTGTTTTGTAAAATGAAATATGTTAATTGCAATGAATAAATAAGTCCAAGTATAAAAATATGTATTTCATAACATAATATTTCCAAACAAATTTCTCGATGATGTGCTTAAATTTTCATATAAAAATAAAAATATTTAAATTATAAATCAATATCAAATTTAAAATTTGCAAATCAAAATATTAAAATTTAGATTAAAATTTCAGCTAACAAACCTTAATATAAATTTAAATAACGTTTTCTTAGGTTTTAAAATTTAAACCCATTATTCTTTAGACTTTTTCTAACAAAATGCATTTTGTATCCTATTTAACTTATTTGGTACCAAATTATTTTAGTCCTTTAGATATCAATTTATATCAGATGACAAAAAATTTATAAATAAAGTACTAAATCTTCAAGGGAAATTATGGCATCTGTGAAATATATGTTAAACTAAACTAAAAGTTAAAAATTTATCGTTTGTGCACATTTTGGACCCCATTAGTAAATATTCTGTAAGAAATACAATTATTTCTAATTGTTCCCATTTGGGAACGCTGGCTATAAATGGGCTAAAACAATGTTTGAATTATAAATTCTCACTTAATTGAATGACTTAGTATCATTGTAGTTTTGTATTTGCTACACAACATATTAGTGATTTCTGATTCACAGCAATAGCCAGTGCTTGGTACAACACAAGAAAAAACTTACTGCCATCTAAAATGTATATTGTAGTAAATAAATATCCCGTAATTTCTAGAATTCTTCATTTTCTTAATACTTTGTAAGAATACGCAAATATAAAAAAAATAAACTATCAGTGACTGTTACAAGGAATTTAACCATTTGTTCGTTAGAGTGTTACTATCGATAGAAGAGGTATGTTATTATTTTATGATAGCAAGACCCATATTTTTATGAGCTCTCTCCTCGTCAATCTTTTTACAAATTAAATTATTTGTTTATGAGAAACGGCAAAAATATTATTTTACTTTAGCAACCACTGTTTGTCAAGCTCAGGGATTTTGTTTTTTCAATTAAATTTTTGCAGAGTCCTAATCGATTTGATATCATTATATTTGTATTCACTCTTTTATTTGCTACTTGCTATACCTTTATTTGCTATTACTTGCTACCTTTTTCCAAAAATATCAATTTTTGTATTTTTATAATTTCTAATTTATTTTACATTTCAATTTTATTTTCAAATTTTTCTGTTAAATTTTATATTTTAATTTCTTTGTGCACAATTTTGTCTTTAATTTAATTTTCTTAACCCCAACAGATATTAAGTTTTGTTATTAAAATTTTAATATATTTTAATTTTTCATTGTTATTTTAATTAATGACATTCTGTTTTTTAACCCTTTAAAGAAATAATATTTAGATATTTAATATTACTGTAAATTATTGTGATGATGTTCTTGGAACGGCTATGCAAATAACCAAAGAAATCGAGAGACAGCAATCTCAAAATCTTAAAAATGTGATTGACAATGGCAAACCTCCTAAATCTGGCGTTGTAATTAATTCACCATCAAACAAATTAAAATCCTTTGATCAAGATATGAGTACATTCGATAGCATAGGACCAGAATCTTTTAATGTTTCTAAATTTGATCATGTCGATTTTGGAGTAACAAAAATCAAAATTATAACTGTAAGATTTTTTATAAATTCAAAGATTTTTAATTTAATTTATTTAGATTTGTAAATTTCTTGCACATCTATCTATGAGTAAAGAAATAAGTCTAGTTTGTAATTTGACAGAAGATTTTGTTGAAAAGATAGCTCACATGGTAAGTTCCTCTAGTAAAACTTTATATTTAGTCACTTTATGATATTTTTTAAAAAATTATCTCTGTTTCGTTTTTCATTTTAATCGAAGACAACAATCAAAAAATCAAAATTTATTTTACAAATATTCAGACTTTTAAGTAAACAAATCTTTAGTTTGAATAAAAAAGACTGCAAACAATTTCTTAAATAATTATTAACAATATTCATAATTAATTTATTTATTTGTTTGAAATTACACAAAATATTTTCCAGGAATTTTAAGAAATTGTTCATTTATGTCAAAATTAAGCATTAACAATGAATATTAAATAATATTTTTAGTTGTGGAGTGTGTGTGTGTGTGTGTGTGTGTGTGTGTGTGTAGTACGTCTATATATTTATATTTTGTAATCTCTTGGCAGTGAAAGGTGTTTTACTCCGAGTAAAGTTTTCTTCGTAACCAGTGATCTTTTTTAAAAAATGAATTTTTAGTAAAATAATAAAATCTTAGAATCTGGTATTTTTCCCTTATTGCAAAAATGGTATTTTTTCCTCCTATTTTTAAAAAAAATAATTAAAAATTATAAATAAATAAAAAATAGTATTAAAATAAAGAATACACAAATAAACATATTATCGAATTAAATTTATTAAATTATCAAAGTCTCAGTTTCCAAGATTATTCTTCCACATACAATATTTTAAATGCTGTTCCAGTGAATGCATGCTAAAACCTATATAGTACAAAAATTAATATTTGAAGAATATCATTTTAATATGAATGATATTTTTTTAATGATAGTTTTATATTTGTGGTTTAATTATAGCTGCGCGGAAAGCATTTCAAAATATTTATATGACAAATGACTGTATAATTTTTTTTTGATAATTTTAGGCCCATATACCGGGTTCCCCCATCAACACAGGGTCTTGTGTCCACTAGTTCCGCTACTGATGTCAATGTACACTTAGTCTTTAATAATATTCTAATTTACCAATATATGGTATCTTGGTTTGACTTGTGGATGTACTCAATTTATGTATAGTGGTTGGTACTAAAAAATATCTAATGATAATCAAAATACATGTTTTATAAAGTTTAACTCTTTCTAAATTGTTATACCGTAAAAATCTGACATCTAAAAAAATTCTTATTTCCGGTACTCATAAACACTAAACATACTTCTAAACGTTAAATTTGGAGCCATCATCAATCCATAATTATTTTAAAAAGATATTTCTAAAACAATGGTTCTAATCGAAAATGGTTTCATAACTTAGAATGAATTAATAATGAATTAAATGACTTACCTGTTCCATGATGGTATTTTATATGCCAGATTTTAATTTATTAAATTATCATTAAATTATTTTTTGAATAAATACGGCAGAATTGTCTTACCTAGTTATTTTATGGTGGGTTACGATTAAAGGAAAAACCATTTTTATATCATCTCCTTGATCTCTGTTAACTTCCGCAATTTGCTTCATCTTCTCCTTTTCTCTTTTCGCAATTCCTCATAACTGTTGACTATTCTATTAGACACCCGTCGCAAGCGACGTTGGGGTTGTACGTTGGCGAGTGGTCGTTAGCAAAAGGTGAGCAGCTCAATATAAAGTTACAATGAATAGAGGGAGATAAGAGTGTAAAGTTGTATGATCCAATCTGAAACATCGAAGTCCACTTTTGAAGAGTAATTTCAGAAGAAAAACGATTTCAAAGTCTCGTGCAAACCCTAAGACTTGAAGGCCCAAGACTTGCAGATTTGAGAAGAAGAAACCAAAGTGTTTTATGGCAGATATTTATGTGGGATATTAGACGTACAAAGCTGCTGAGACACAGAATCGAAATACGAGGAAATCTGATAAATATTAAACAGCGAAAACAGTCAGTTAATCTAGAATCCGTGTGCCCAATGCGTCGATCGACAAGAAATTTTAAGTCGATCCCGAGAAAATTTATATTTTAAGCTAAAAAAAACTTTAAAATAAAAAAATTTCTTCCAATAACTAAAATTTTTGAAAGCAAACATTTGAAATTTATTTCATTATTTGAATGCAAATGTAGTTTAAATCATTATAATTTTAAAACTAGTTCAAATAACGTTCTTTAATTCTTTTCATTTGTTAACGTCGTTAAAAATTTGTATTTTACGAAAAAATAGAACAAAATATTTTCAAATTTCCAATTAAGTAGGCTAATAAATTTTTAAATTTTGATTATTTTAAAATACTGATTTATAAGTCTTTTTTGTTGTGCCAAGTAGTTGTTTGTTAATAATATTTTTTTTGGAATTAATTATTGTTTTATGGAAGCAAATTAAATATTTTGATTTTTGCCCATTATGAGTTTTAATAAAAAATCAAAGACATATTATTTCAATACTGATTGGGAAAAAGAATTTTTATTCATTATGTATAAAGATAAGTGTACTTGTTTAATATGTAACTCGGCATTTGCTTTACCAAAAAGAGGTAATCTAAGTAGGCATTTTACTACTGTACATGCAAACTTTGACCGAGAATTTCTTCCGAATCGTATTAAAAAAAATATTGGAAGTACAAAAATTGAAAAGATTTATGTATGAGAAATAAGGGGAATTAATACCTGAAAAGTTTTTTACTCAAAATATTGTAATTAAAGAACTGTTACAATAACTTTCAAAAAAAGATGTACAACAATCTTTGTTTAAAAAAAGTTGTAGTAAGTCAACAATGGGAACGGTCGCATCTCTTCGTGTTTGTTGAATTTTTATACAGCATAAAAAAGCCTTTTACAGATGGTGATATATTCAAAGAAGCATTTTTGGCAGCACCAGATAGCTTATTTCAAAATTTTAATAATAAAATGGAAATTGTTGATGCTATTAAAGATATGCAACTTTCCAGACAAACCGTAAAAATACGTGTTGAAACCATGGCAATTGACTTTCGATCACAACTTAAACGGGATTTCGAAAACTGTTCATGGTTTTTACTACAATTTGATGAATCAACTGACAATTGTGATATGTCCCAGCTTAACATATTTGCACGTTTAGTTTTTGCTGATTCAACAACGAAGGAAGAATTTCTTAAAATTCTATATTTGAAAGAAAGAACTAGAGGAGGAGACGTTTACAATATTTTTAAATCTTTCGTATTATCTGAAAATCTTCCTCGTCGGAAGCTCGTTTCTATTACAACTGATGGTGCTTCTTCTATGACAGGTTGCGAAAATGGATTTTTAGCTTTTTATAGATATTGATTTTCTTGAATTTATTTCATATCATTGTATAATTCATCAACAATCATTATGTGGTAAAATGTTGAACCTTGGTGATGTTATGAATGCAACGATTAAAATGATTAATTCAATTTTGGCGAAAGCACTATAAAGAAGACTGTTCCAATCCCTTTTAGATAGCATTAATGCATAATACGGTGATCTACTTCTCCATAATTCAGTAGGATGGTTGTCCAATGGTAGTTTTAGGAAAATTCCGCAAGCTGGTACCACATATAAAGGAATTTTTGGACGAAAAAAACGATCCTTATGCTGTTTTACTTCACAACAAGATTTGGCTGCAAAAATTGGCATTTTTAACGGATCTTACAATAAAATTAAATGAACTAAATCTAGATTTGCAAGGAAAAAACAAAACAATAGCCGACATGATTTACCTGCATAGATACATTTAAAATTAAACTGGAATTATGGATCTCAAATTAATAAAAACGATCTGAAGCATTGCTCAAATTTAAAAGACGAAATGAGTTCAAATACAGAAACGTGTGATTATAAATAATATGGTAATATATTGCAAAACATATTTGTCCAATTTCAACAAAGATTTGTGGACTTTGAAAAACTTCGTGCAATCACATCGTTTTTATTAACACCAATTTCTAAAATAAATATCGAAAATATAGCTGTACTAATCGGAGAAGAATTTAGTATGAAGGTAGGAGCTTGGAAATGGAATTGATTGAACTACAATGCGATATTAGCTTGAAATCAGTTGATTAACTTGAAATATGGAAGTTTATTACGATTGAAAAATATCTGCTATTAAAAGATGCTTATCTTAGAGTCCATTCCTGTTTTGCATCCACATATTTATGTGCATTGTCATTTCTCATATGAATTATATTAAATCTAAATATCGTACACGTATAATTGAAAATCATCTTGACGACTGTTTATGCTTTGCTGTCAGTAATTACGAACCTAATTACTCAAAAATAGCTGATAATATTGAATGTCATTAAATAAATGTTTTTTAAATGTTAACTTTTATTTGTTTATTTTTTATTAAATTTTACTAAAACGCAAAGTATTTGCATTTAGTCGATCGTCATTTGTTCAGAAAATAAAAAGTAGCTCGCTAGGTCGCAAAGGTTGGGCACACCTGATCTAGAAGGTAAGCTAAACGAGACAATCGATAATTTATGGAGGAACTATATCATAAAAAGTGTAACTCTAAATGAAATATTCCGTTAATTTGCGTACGGAAGAGAGACAAGATATTAGACTGTGTTTAGATTTCAAACAACTAAACCAAGTAACAGAGATGCCAAATATAGCAGACGTGTTAGAAAAGTTGAATGGAACAAAGCACTTCAGATTTATTGACTTGGGTAATAAATAATACAAGGTGGAACTATAAGACAAATCGAAACAGAACGCAGGTCTGCTCAATTCCAGGCATGAGTTAACTTTCTTAGTAGCTATTACATATTAATGAAATAATATAGGAATTGCGAAAAATACTCTAACACAGATATTTTGTCTAGGAACATGTGTGGAGCATGTACGCAATGTTTGATGTCACATAAAAATCCCAAAGGTAGTAAAATAAAATCTCGAAGGATAAATGTGAGGAACACCAATGAAGTAATTAAATAGCAAGAGAAGAATGAAGAAATAAAAAATAAAAGAAGAAATAACACACAGTGCGACGTAAAATTTTATACCTGATAACAATGTAGTAAAATCCACGGAAGGAAAACATGGATTCTTAAAGATAAACGCCAGTAGATGATAAAGATGATACATAGTTTACTGTCACATGCGGAAATGGAAAAAGTAACGACATATGTTGGAAGCAATTATGACATGAAGCATATAAACAAGATAATTAAAGAGATGATTAAACAAACGTGAGCCATTTCAGAGAGTAAAGGTAGCTACAAAAGAAAAAACAATAAAATTATCGATCAGTGAATCGTTCGAGAAAATATACATCGATATATGTGGCCCATTGACGGATACTTTCAGGAAAAAGAAATATATAATGTCAATAATTGATCGAATTACACAATATATAATACTAATGCCGATTTATAGACAATATGAAGAGACTCAGAGATCAAAGACTGTAAAATCAATGGAAATAGAGCTTATTTCAGCTAACAACCATAATAAAGAAAGCAAAATGAAGTTATTTAAAGATCAAAGCTTGAGACATTGTTCTGAATCTCATAATTAGTTTGTTGGTCTCATGACGTCCATCAGATATCTCTGAGAGTGCTGGACGTTCATAAATTCGAAATTTAATAATTAATTAAAGGATAAAATATATTACATATTGATTAAGATACAAATAAAATAAACTAAACAATAACATATCGCATGATTGACTCCTTCTAATCCAGGAGTTGGTAAACTTTGAGATCTAGTGGGCCACTTTTTGACTTACATAGAAAAAAAATATTGCGGGCCATATACCAAATATTAGCGTTAAAGTTTTAAAAGAACAGGTAACTATAAAAACACTATTATTATAAACATAAGAATTCAGTAATACTTTTTAATTAATATGATACTACTTATAATTACCTTTTAATTGTTCATTTAGTGCGAACGATGTAATTGAACTTGAGCTGTAAATAAATTGTAATCAGGATTTCTTTCTGATGTCGCAATTCTAAGTACTGTTTCAAGGTTTTCATCGGATATGTCACTTCTTAATTTAGATTTATTATGCTTCGTGATTGAAAATTTCTGTTCACAAATATAAGTAGAACCAAAGTGCATCAAAAAACATTTTAGCGAAAGGCTTTAGCTGTGGATATTTCTCATCATTTAGAGAGGCATAGAATTCATCAATGGGAATAGTTTTGAAATAATCTGAATTCTGAGAATTGGTTGAAAGTTCGATCTGTTCAAGCTGAAGCTCAGGGACAGACTCGTTGACAACGAAGTCGAAAGGATTAGTTAACAGTTGAAAATCTCTCTCTATTAATGGAAAGTCATTAAATCGTCTAGAAAATTATAAATGCAAATCTTACAAATTGGTACAATATTTTTCCAGATTTTCATTGGAGAGTTCAATTTGTTGCATAGTTTTAAAATGAACAAGTTTTTTGTTTTTCATTTGCCGAGTAAAAAGCGATAATTTAGTTTTAAATCCCTTTACTTCATTGTGCATTTCATGAACAAATTTGTTCTTTCCTTGCAATTTCAAATTGAGACCGCACAAATAAGATACAATGTCGACAGCAAAGGCAAGATCTGAAATCCTGTTAGCATCCTTGAACTGGGAAAAATTTTCTTTCATTTGTTTCAGTTCTAAACTCAACTCAATCTCGACTCGTAGTTCCCAAACTCTATTCAAAACATTGGCCAAACTTAACCATCTTATATTTGTATGAAACCTGACATCAGTGTGTTCTCCAGTTCTTCCAAAAAGTTTCTAAACTCTGTCAGTTGTGGCTTTGTAAGCACAGATATAAAACATTCAATACTCAAAAGTGTCGGAATTTTAGTGCCAAAACATAAGCCTGGCAGCGGTGTTCACTCATGTGAAAGTTAAATGGTAATTCAGTCAATAACTACCGTATGCTTATCAAGTAGAAAATTTAGTTTTTGTAATTCAGCTAATCTTTTTGGGTGCTTGTATTAGTTGTATATACCCGCTTGGAAAAATTATTCGCGGGCCATATTTTAAACATCGCTGGGCCACTTTTGGCCCGCGGGTCTTACTTTGCCCACACTTGTTCTAATCAGTGTTCGTTTTCCTAGTTTCAATATCACGGTGCCTAGGACTTTTCCTAATTTCGTTATACTCCATTTCGCTTCTCATTTGTTTGCTCTTACTTTCGAAACACTCGCAGTGCAAACATATTATAATAACAAATGGTCTTGATGACAGGTTCAACCATAATTGAACCTATTCGGAAAATCATTATCATATACATAAGAATTGAAATATTTGCATAGCGACATTAATTAATTGAAATTCATCCTAAAAATGCATAAATAAAACACTACTTCATGTAAACTAGTATTTATAGAAAATATTTAATTCAGCGCCAAAATTCAACTAAAATTCTAAAAATTAGTAGATTATAGATCTCGGTAGGGTTCTCTTTGTATTTCAAAATTCAAATTTCAAGTTTCTTGAGTTGTAGTTCTTTAGTAATTTAGTTAATTTCTGCCTTCGAGTTGAGTTGAAATAGTTTCCTCTTGAGAAGTGAATTCCTTGGTTTCAAATTTTCGATTTTGAAAAAGCTTTCAGAGTTGTTTTGAAAGGTCGCGGTTCCAAGTCCTTCAGTTGACATAGCTTTAAGTTGAGTTTTCTTTTCTAGTTTCTCGGTTAACAAAAATTTCAGTATTCAAAAACAAAGTTGTGGAATAGCAGAAAGAATGAAAATTTTGTTCACAAAATGTTTAGTTTAAGTTTTGAGAGTATTTGAGAATATCCATAAGGTGTGTTGGTAATAAAAGTTAGTTGGTTCTGCTCGTCACTTCTTTATATATCGAAATTTGATTCCTGTGGATGTACATTAGCTTGTGGTACTCTTTATTAAAATTTCTGGTTTTAATTTTAAACGCCGGTTTCTTTTCTGTGTTTTATTTACGTTTTTATTTGTTTTAATTTTAGTTTTTTCTTCATACAGCAGATATTTTGAACATTGTTTTATTCAATTCCTATTATTGTTTTTTCCTGTTTGGTAAATAATCTTCAGTTTCTGCATAACAATTTGATTAATTTTTTTATAAATTATTTCGCTATCGACAAGTTATTTTAAAGTTTATTTTAACCAGTCAGAGCCGGACGATGTCGAATAACCAAAATATAAGAAATTCGAAAAGCAAAAAAAAATGTTTAAAAGATATTTAAATTTATTCAGATTCCTTCCCTAGTTTAACACATTTGTCTTTATTTTTAAGGTTCCGGTTATTATCTTGTTTGGTTTTTCAATTTTTGTTTTAGTAAATTTACATTTACATACTGTAAAACAAAATAATATTCAACTTATTGAAAATTTAAATTAATTTTGTGTTATTAATTTGGTTATTATAAATTTATGAAAATTATTACAATGAACAATATATTTATATTTTATAAACTTTTAAGATTAATTTTAAGTGATTATTTCGTTGTAAAGTTTATGATCATGTATTTTGATTATAATATTATTTGAATATTTTTAAAAGTGATTTCTAATTTATCTAAATATAAGATATATTTCATTAAACTATTTATTAATGTTACTTTTTATAGATCAATCTTACAATTCAAATATTTACTGAAGCTTCTATAAGTAAACATGCCAAAGATTGCGCTGATGTACTATTAGATGTTTGGATTTCAATGATATCAGATATTTCTAGTAACTTTTTTTACGCATTATGTATTATTTAGATATTTTTACCTTTGAAATATAGGTATTAAAACTGATATTAATGATTGGAGAGATCATAAATATTCTATTAAATATTATCAGTTTCATTATAATTATACTAGCTCATCAGAAATAATGAAGAAATATAAATTATTTTATTCTCCAAAAAGAACACAATCGTCCATGGAAATTAACAATGTGTTCTCTGCCCCAGTATCCCCGTCTATTAAAAGTATCCAGAAAACTGATAATTTGTTTAGATTTAATAACGAAAAAAATCCTTCGACGGCAAATCTTAAAAACACAGTAAGTAAAAAAAATTAATTTGGTCTTTTCTATAGTATTATTTTAGATGTATACTAATGTTTCAATGAATTCTTTACATCAGGAAAGGAATGACTTGAAATTCGAATTATTGATGAGAAAGGATACTGAAAGCCCGAATCCTTGGTTGAGTGTAAATGAAATAGAAAGAATAATTTCTATGAAAGGACAAGTAGTTATAGGTAGAATATTCTTTTAATTTAGTGAATGGAAGTCAATATAGTTGAATTAAATTAAACCTATAAGCAAATTATATTTATTGTAAAACTCAAAATAAAAGAAATTTAAATTTTTAAATTTTTGAAGGTTTTAAAGTTTTAATTTATATTAAAAAATATTAAATATAAAAACTTTTAATAATTTTCTATATGTAATTCAAAAATTTTAAACATAATTATAATTTGATTTTTATTCTTAAAGATTCTTAAAGGTTTGCTCACTTAAAATTTGATTTATACTTTCAGATAAATTATTATCATTCCTGATTTATATTAATAAAAATGAATAGTGTTTAAAAATTTCAGAATATTAATAAAATTGAAATTATGGGTTAAAGGCCTGTATTGAGAACGTGTGGGATGTGAAGCGTTGTTAATAAGGTCGTTTGAATGTTTCATGTAGTTCGGGTATTAATTTGAGGGTATGTTGATTGTTGTTGTTTTATATAAATGTATGTGTGTGTGTAAAAGTAGTATTCATATCAGGGCTGCCAAAATACCATGGAATCTTACCCAAAAGTTGGCAATTACAAAAATTGCTGGCCGCAAAAACTTTTAGTTCAATTCAATACACGAGACAACGGGTTTTATAATATATATTAATCATTTGTTAAATAAAACTTATTTATAGGAAAAGCGAGAACACATCGATAAAATAAATACGTAGAAAAATAAATACCCATTGAAAAATTAAGGTTATTCGGCAGTCATATATGTTTTTAATCTAGATTTATCTTGTAGCTCAACTTGATAATAAGCATTCCCTAAATCAAAGGTGGTAAACTATTTGGCGCCATACAAAATATCTAACATTTCTTGAGTATTCGGAATGGGAAATATTAGTCTTTCTGTCACCCCATTTATTTTACTGCTTTGTTTCACTATTGTATTTAAATGGTGCTTCACATTGACATAAAAACATCGGACAAGCAAAGGCTTTTTTTATCTGTATCTTATAAATTTATTTTTATTATAGCTAGAGTTTTCAAATGTTTTCATTAAAAAAAAATTACTTTTATTTTTAATCGTGAAAAATATTTAAAGATTTTTGATTGAAAATTTGTTTTTATGCTTCTTTAGTGAGAAAAAAAAATTATTAAGAAAAGTTAAAAAATTAAATTAAAAAAAAAATTTTAAACCTCCCTTCCCCCGCTCAAAGAATCTCCTACTTTCCCTTTACTAATAATACAAAGATTTTTTTTCTAATTATGATTGCAGTCTAATAAGTCGTTCTGAGGACTTTGCATAAATTCAATGGAAGAAATTGGTATGAAATAATTTATGAAATTCATATTGCACAACTTTATAAAACGGATAGTTGAAATTTCTTTTTCTTTTTCATTTACTAGGGTTTGACGTTTCAGTTGTCTCAAATTTATGTAAACATCATAATTTCTTTTTCAGAACTTTGTTTCTTCTAGGTTTTAAGCTAATATATTATTTTACTGCTTTGTTTCACTATTGTATTTAAATTCAATTTTTGATAGAATTTTGGAATCAATATATTTTGTGGCGGAACCAAGAAATTGGCCGTCACTCTTCTAATTATAAACATTTGCCACGGCCTTTTTTAGAGTGTTGGAATGGGTTTGAGCTTAAAATTAGTGCTAAGTGTTAAAGCATACTGATCTATTTATTACTCTGCTATTTTAGAAGAAGAGAAAATAAAAATCAATATATTATGTTCAAAAGAACTGCTGAAACAGCTTCCAATTGAATAGAAAGATTATTTAAAGACAAGATAAACATTATTTAATAAATAAGATGGAACTAGAGAAACAGCTACTATAATCTGATTGCTAATACAATCATTGCATTGTAGAAAAGATTAAACAGATACATTCGATGTCATTCGATTTGTAATATAAAGAAAACGATTTCAGCAGAAGATCAGAAGATCAAACTTAAAATATTGGTAGTTTATATTTTAAATTAATAAAATAAGTTTTGTTTTAATTTTTGGGCAAATTAATTTGGAATAATTATCGGTCGAGGCTAAAGTTATATAGTATGGTAAAGTAAATAATCTAGCAAGAGGGATTATTGACGGCCTTCTTGTACCTGGGTACAATGTTCCCTCTAAGCTGGGCGCGTGTAGATTTCTATACTGAAGTTACGCATGCTGAGGTATTTATTTTGTATGTTGCAATGCCAAATTTAAATGCCAATGTTTACTTCTTTGGATTGTTTAAATGTGAATGTCAAATTTAAAATCCAATGTAACTAACAGAATACACAATTATGATATTAATAGGTTGATGCAAAAGTGATTGTGGTTGTTGACCACAAGTTTATCAATAAAAATAACGGCCATTATTATCAACGCTTTTTTGCCAACGAGCAACAAATTTGTTAATTCCAATGGAATAGAATGCCGGATTTTTGGAGTCGACGAATTCTAGGAAGGCATTTTCTACAGCATCTTGATTGTTGAAGCATTTTCCGTGCCAGAAGTTTTTGAAATGTTTAAAATATTGGTAGTCGGTTGGTGAGAGATCCGGTAAATAAAGTGGGTGAAGCAGTTCTTGATAGCTCAATGCGTTTAATTTTTGGAGCGTTTGTTGAGCACCTTGTGGCTTGGCATTGTGATGAAAAAGAATTGTACATTTCCAGTTGACCAATGCAGGTTGCAGGTTCCAGTGCATCTCTTCGATTTGCTGACAGTACTTCTCCACAATAATCAATTAGCCAACATTTAGAAAGTTGTCGTAGATTAATCCGGTTGCGGACCAACAAACCGTCACTAGTACTTAGTGTAGATCTAGTTTTAGGGAGTGTTTTGGAGTTTCCTTTTGGTGTACTCAATGACCTAATCGTCGCCAGTTGTCCTAGAGAATCCACTTTTCGTCGCACATCATTTTCGGATCGAGATATCGGTCGTTTCTATTGCTCAAAAAAGTGAAGATTCTTCGTAACGACGATTTTTTATTATTTTCGCTCAAATCTTGATATTTATATTAAATATTTCACTTTCCCATTTGCTTGAGATACCGAACAACAGCAGATTGATTTATTTTTTATTTATATTTCTAACTTTTTATTAAATTTATAATATGTGTGGAATATAATGTTAGTTATTATTTTAATTTTTTATTTATATATTTAACAAAAAAATATTTTTCGATATTCTTTTGTTAAATTTTTTCTGATTTTTTCAATTTAAAAGACCTGTTCATTTTGAATTTTGTACCGCCTATGGATTAAAAAAATTAAACTGAAGGTTGTCTGAGTAGCCCTAAACTATCACCTCCTTGTCCTTCTATTACCATGTTGAGGCTTATATATTTAGTTCATATTTTTTGTGCAAATTGTGAATTTGATTTATTAAATAAAAGTATTGAAGTAAATTCGAGTTTGATTATTTAATATATTGGAACACGAATGTTATTTATTTATTATTGGAGTCGTAGAATTTATTTTGGAATTTTTTATCCCTTATAAATTTTGTGCTATACAGATTTTATTATATTTATAGAAATTCAAATATTTCGAGAATGGATTTACATTTGTCAGAGGTTAAGACGTTTAAAGAAAGAATATTAATCTGTATAATTTGAGAGGCAATATATAGGACTTCTTTTACTTGAATAATTTTTTGATTATTGATGAAATTCAGTAAATGAGTAAAAGTTTTTTTATACTTATTAATGAATCTGAAATTGTTGAAAATTCTGATAGTGATTCTGACTTTTCAGTCACCAAATAGAACTTTTTTCAATTTTCACATCTGATTTCTTTATAATTGACATTGTATTTATTCAAAAAAAAGATATCGATGTTTTTTATGTTTACTGATTAATAATCAAGTTTTATAATAAATACTATATATTCGATATTTTGTATATTCTTAAATGAATGTTAGTTTATATGGTTTAAATTTTTCAAACACATCTTTCTCTTGGATTATGAATACTAAATAAAAATTCCTAGACAGGGACTTAGATGTTCTTAACAGTATGTGTTAGATCTTACTAGAACATATTCTAGATTGTTTTAAGTTGGTAAACTTGAAAGTAAAATCGTAATTGAAAAATTTATTAATACCACAATAATGTTTAATTTTTAAACAAACTTTTACAACAAATTTTCAGCTTCGAACTAAAATATTTTTCAAAACAAATTATCAAAGGAATTTAATATTTAAAATTTTAATATCAACAAAAATATCATTTCAAATTATAAAATATATTTTTAAATTTATTACTAAACACTGTAAAATTAAATAAAAAATTAAATACTTCGAAATTCTAAAATTTATTTATTTTAGAATTACTTAAAATTAAAATTTCGTTTCCGATTTTAACAATTTAATTATTTAACTATACTGTATATTCTTTGTGTTAAAATCAGTAAAGTAATTATTGAACGATATAATTAAAGATAATTTCTTTATTTGTTTTTTTAATTGTTTTTTACAGTTATAGTTGTGGCCAAAGTTTTAAATCCATCAATATAAATTTCAACATTGGATGGCCAAAAAGTTAAATCTAACCTAGAATACGATGATCATTTTACCCAAATGTAAAACCAACAATAAAAGTCAACAAATCAACTTTTCAAAGTTTCAAAGATATCTAAATTATTTACAAGAAATCTTTATCTTTGAGTGTTTTCATTTCTTAGATCAGGGGTTCCCAAACTTTTACCAGTCGAGACCCACTATTTAGACCGCAAAGTTTTCGCGACCCACCTGTAAAATAAAACAAGAAAAAAGCTAAAAATGTTGATTTACATATTTATTTAACACGCATATTTAAGAATAATTAATAGGATGAATGAGATGAATGAGCCTGCTTTCTATTTTTTGCAATAACATCTTCGACATTTACTTTTATATTTGTTGTTATTAAGCGAAGTGAGTTTGATAGCTGTAATTTGTTGCGATATTTATTTTTTATTGCAATCATTGACGAAAATGCAACCTCGCATAGATAAGAAGTTGTGAAAGGAAGCAATACTTTTAACGCTGCGGTGTGTAAAGTTGGATATGTGTTTTGCACCGATAACCAAAACTGTAACAATTTCGTACCGTCAAAATGTAATTTAACAACACTATCTTCGAATAGCTCAATTAATTCCTCATCCGCTATCGTCGATATACCGGTAACTAAACCACTTTGAAATGGATTTTGAACCCATGTATATTTTTCTAGATTTTTCATTTCTCCATAGAAATAAAAATCAAAATTTTCTTTAAGTCTGTCCAAATGCTCAATTATTAAAGAAATTAAATCGTTATTGGGCGTTACTTCATTTTCAATGATAAAAGTTTGGAATGTATCAAAGCAGTCATATTTATTTTCTTGAACATTATTTTTCCACAACATAAGTTTTTTTGTAAAAGCTTTTATTTTACCATGAACCGAAAATATATCAATTCCATTTGTTCCTTGTAATTGTAAATTTAAATCGTTCAATTTCGAAAATATATCTGCTAAATAAGTCAGCAAAACTACATATTTCACATCGCGCAAATTTGATGTGTACTCATCTTGTTTATGTTCATGTAAATATATTGCTACTTCTTCGCGAAGTTCAACAAGTCTTGTCAGGACTTTGCCTTTCGATAGCCAGCGGACTTCTGTATGCAGCAGAAGAGATTTA
Source organism: Schmidtea polychroa (assembly GCA_959609185.1). Taxonomy (NCBI): domain Eukaryota; kingdom Metazoa; phylum Platyhelminthes; order Tricladida; family Dugesiidae; genus Schmidtea; species Schmidtea polychroa. The sequence goes on from CAUHTR010007678.1 coordinate 255,629, forward strand.
TGTAAACTTCCCATCTCTTCGCAGAGTTTTTGAAATAATCGTGATTGTAATGGTTTGCTCTTAATAAAATTTACAATTTTTATAGCAGTGGTCAAAACAGTATTTAGACTTTTTGGTATATTTTTGGATACTAACGCTTCTCTATGAATAGTGCAGTGAGTCCACGTTGCATTTGGACATTTTTGAAGACAACGTGTCACAGCACCACACATTGCTTTTGCACCGTCGCTACATATTCCGACGCAGTTTTTCCAATCCAGTTTTTTCAATGTTATATAAGTGTCGAGCGTATCAAAAATTATTTCACCAGTTCCTCGAATGATTGGTTCACAAAATAATATGTCTTCAAAGAACTCGTTGCACCATATAAAACGTATGAAAATAATTAGTTGGGACAAACCTTGTACATCGGTTGATTCATCCAGTTGCAACGCAAAAAGTCCACTAACTTGAATTCTATGGATAAGCTTATTTTCTACCCATTCGGACATTTCATCAATTCTACGAGCAACTGTGTTATTAGAAAGTGGAATTGATTCAACTTCTTTTAAGCTCTGCTCTCCAAACATAATTCCAACAGCATCTTTTATAGCTGGAAGTACTAATGACTCTCCAATAGTGTGCGGTTTACCGGATTGTGCAATTCGCAAACTAATGAGATACGAGGCGAATATAGCCTTTTCATTAATGCTGATGAAGCGAGAAAATAGATTTTTTGAATTATTTAATTCCTGTAATTTGGTTTTAAAATAATCAATAGGCTTATTTTTTAAATCGGAATGTTTCGTCTCAAAATGTCGTATTAATTTGTTAGGTCGCATACTTTCATTAGCCAGAATTTCTTGACAAATAACACACTGTGGGCGTGGATCATCTTCTTTCTATTCCATGTAAATCCAAATTTTAGATATTCAGAATCATATTTCTTTTGCCACGTTTTGATGATTGCGAACTTGTTGAAGGATTCTCACCAAATTTTCTCTTATTATCTGTTTTTGTTGCTACAGAACCTTCTTTTTCTTTTTCATTTTCAATTGTTTGATTTTGCCCAGGAGTCTTTTTCAACCACTTATCCATCGCAGCAATGGTTCTTTAAAATAAGAATATTAAGAACTTTATTTATTACATGAAATACTATAGCACTAAATTTAAAAAATACTTACATTTGATTTTAAATTATGTTTTTTTATTAACGAAACACTTTTATTAACAATATATATAAACTTTTTTATTAACAACACAACACCGTACTTAGTCCAAAACAAAATTTGCACTGGTTGTCTGAATATTTAAAGTTTGTAATCCTAAATTTCTAATTAACCGTTATTTGTGTTTGGTTGCCTGGTTAAAATGTAGAAAAGTGGTTGCTATGATGCGATTATTAAAAACAAGTTCTAAATACAAAGATTTGCTAAAAAGAAGTTTAATTTTTAAACCACCTAAAAATATGCAATAAACCTACTTATATATAAATATTGTGACAAGTTAAGTAAAAGCAAATTAATATGCTCAGTAATACAAATATTAAATTTTTGGCGACACACCGAAAATAGCTTCGCGACCCACCAGTGGGTCGCGACCCACACTTTGGGAACCGCTGTCTTAGATAATTACACAAATTGCAATAATAAACTGCAAAAAAATAAATAGAAGTCACTAATACTGAACGATTGGTTAAATAAATTACCGTATATACTCGCGTATAAGTCGAGTAAATTTTAAGAGGTTTTTAAGTCCTAAATTGGAAACCCGCGTATAAGTCGAAGTGGCTATTTTGACTTGAAAATTTGACTTAAATTTCTCGACTTATACGCAAGTATATACGGTAAATAATACTTGACAATGACAGTGTCGAAATATTGATAATAAAAATAAAGGAAATATTAAAAAAATAGATCAAAAATGAACAAAAAAATAAAGGATTTTACGGAAATAATTTTTATGACTAAAATTTCAATATTGGTTATAGATTTATCCTCATTTCCATTATCTTCTTAATAAAGAGTGTAATTTTATTTTATTTATTTTATTTTTTGTAAAAATTATTCAAACATTTATTTAAGATTTAGCCTCTCAAATAACAATGTTTAGCCACAATGAAGGACCTTTGAAAACAAGTGTTGATCTCATGAATACTACTCATCAATTAGTTAGAGAGTTAGCCAATTTCCATGCCTTTACAGAAAAAAATTTATTAAGTGTAAGTTTTCTCATTATTATTTGAAAAAAGAAAAGTATATTTTGTAAATTGCTAAGTTAGTTCATTTAAATTATATTGGATTAATTAAAATAGATAATATTATTGTTAATATTTTCGTCGTTGCGTGTCGCCATAAAAAGGTTGAGAGATAGAATGTGTCTATCCTTCTAGTGACGATCTTGAATTAAAGTCAAATGTTTTCGAAGTATGGAAAAATCTTTGAACTGGATTTATAAGAGTTCGACTTGAAGCTAATTTAGAATATTTTCTGGATGAAATTACTAAGTAATTAGGTTCTGATGTTATTCCAAAAGAATATATATATATCGTAAAAATGTTGGCCAATATTTATTTTAAGTTCCTGTTAATCAAAAATCTAGGCCTAAACATTATTTCTTTCCGAATAGTTTCTATTAGACTTTGACACAAATTCAAAATGAACTCAATCATCTAAAGAAGAATTACGAATTCCCGTCTATAATTATTAGCTTCTTTTCATTTACCAAAACAACTTGTTTGGGATTTTAATGTTCTTGCATTATTTATAATTGTTCTTAATTTTATTTGTTATCCCTCACAAGTAATCTCTTAGCAACAAGAATTAACCATTTTTTAGATTTGTGGTGGTGAATCACCTAAAGACTACAATACTTGTGTTTTTTACAAACAAAATATTTTAACCCTTCAAATGAAATTAAACTCAACAAACAATATTTTGTGAAAATTATAATTCTTTTATAATTCTTTTACTCTAGTCTCCAAAATAAATTGATTTTCTTGCATTATATTTGTGCTAATAAAACCATAATTTTAAATCATTTAGAAATATTGATCTGAGAAAAATTGTGTTATGAAAAAAATTATTCTAATTAAATGTTTATCGGATGCTATAAAAAAGTTTGAAATTAGAAGAAATCTCTATTTTCAGATATATTAGAATATTAACCTGTGTAAGTTTGAATTCAAATAACCTCAATTATGAGAATCCCTGGAGAATTTTAGATTACATAACATATTCACATATCCCTTTGAGTTTATTCCCATATGCTTGTCTAATTTTCAGCTCTCTTTATCTTCTGGGTTTTTTAATATTTTTTGTTGGACATTGGAAATGGAAATTATTATATAAGAATTTACCCTGATTATATTTATATGATATTTGAGTTTTTGACTAAAAATATCATGGTTGATTTGATAAATGATCCTGAAGATTGCTCAAAAGATATTTGGTTTACTGAAAAGTATAAAAATTTGATTTTTAATATCGTTTATATCAGTGGTGTCCAACTGAAATTGGTTACTGGGCCAAAATAAAAAATAAAAATATAATGTGGGCCTGTCATTTATTATAAAAAATTTATACAAACTAAATTATGTTTTACATATACATACATATTACTTAATGTGAAACTTGTTTTTCAATTTTTTCAGATAATTTTTTTATGTCCACAGGTATTTTCGAAGTTGCACATCGTAATTGGTTTTTTAAATTTTCATCAGTTAATCTATTACGACTTTTACATTTAACAATCTTTAATTTTGAAAAAAAAGATTCGCAAAGATACGTGATCCCCATTGCAGCTGTAACGTTTATCGCTAGTTTTCTTAGATTAGGAAATTTATCATTGCATATGTATTTTTTATAAAACTGAACTTTATCATTGGCTTCAAACATATATTTTAATTCAGAAGATGACTGGAGATCTATTAACTCCATTTGCAAATTTGTTGGAGCTGATTCCACAACAATATCAAATGGACATAGGAAAATATTAAATATATTCTCATATTTCTTTAAATATGAAAATCTCTCCTGAAATTCTTGTAGTAAATTGGTAATTTCTTGTGCATATTTAGAAAAATTTTTTTGTCACAATTAAATATATGTAATAATGGAAAGTGGACAGAATTTTTTGATTTTAATTGACTTTCATAAAGTTTCAGTTTTGTTATGAATGCTTTTATATTTCCATAACAGTCTGTGATAACTTGTTTTCACCTTGAAGCTGCCTATTCAGTTCGTTTAATTTCATAGTAATATCTGTAAGGAAACATAAATCCAAAAGCCACTGCTCATCGTATAATTCAGGAACATTTTGGTCATTTTCATTCATAAAAATTCCAATCTCTTCTCTCAAATTCCAAAATCTTTCTAAACATTTCCCACGACTTAACCAGCGAATTTTCGCATAAAAAAGCAAATCACTGTACTCAGATTCTAGTTCTTGAAGGTAATCTTGAAACTGACGATGTTTCAAGGAATTAGTTTTTATTGCGTTAACTGTTTTAATAACGACTGACATCACATGGTTCATATCAAATACTTGTGCACATAAATTCTCAAGGTGTAAAAAACAGTGACAAATAAAAAGCTCCGGAGATAATGAAGCTTTTTCCATTGCATTTCTATAATCAAGAATTAATTTTACGGCTCCAATATTTTTACCGATCATTGAGGCTGCACCATCTGTGGTGATTCCAATTAGGTTTGCTAAATTCAGACCATGATCATGTGTGCATTTTACGACAGCTTCTTGTATATTTTTTCCGGTAGTTGTGCCTTTCAAACTCATAACATCCAGAAGTTCTTCAGTTACACTCATTTCACTATTAACACCTCGAATAAAAATAACAAGTTGTGCAGTGTCTTTAATATCTGTTGTCTCATCCAATGCCAGTGAGAAATAAACAAATATCAGAATAGAACAAATATCAGTTGAAATGTTATCAATTCTTCGTGATACAGTTTTATGTGATAGACTAATTTGACCAAAAATCTTAACTTTTTCTGGAATAATTTCTTCAACTGCAGCAATAAGGCATTCTTTGATGAATTGACCATCTGAAAAGGGCTTCATTTTTTTCCCAATGATGTGTGATATTCGCATGCTGGCATTAACGATGGCATTAGATTGAATTGTTTGTTTATGAAATATATTTCGTTCTGCATTCAGATTTGCTTTAAGTGTATCTAATTTCACTTTTCGTTCGTCTTTAGTATATTTTTTATAATCATCATGTTTTTGTTCAAAATGTCGTCTCAAATTATATAATTTTAATGTTGAGGTAGATTGACGACAAATTAAACATATAGCGTTTTCTTTCACCTGCGTGTAAAAATATAAATTTTCCCATTCAATTTGAAATTGTCTGTTTTCATCTTCAAATTTTCATTTTTTATTCTTATCAGACATAATGGATAGAAAGTCCTTAATAAAAGACTAAGATTAAAATAAATTAAAAATGAAATTAAAAATAATTTACTCAATGATATTTGATTCCATTTTGATATATACACAATATTTTTAATAAATACCAAATATTTTTAAGCTAGCACAAGAGTTCGATAATTATAAATAAAATAATAATGATTTTTTAATAAATTTTTTACTTGTAATCATAGCAACCATTTTATGCATGATAGTCATAGTCACCATGCATAAAATGGTTGCTATGACTATCATGCATAAAATTTTTACACAAGTTGTAACCGTCTTTTGTGTTAAAACTAAAAAAAAATCTTAAAAGTAACCGTTTTTTTGTATAAAAAAATAAATAAATACACATTAAAATAAATTTTGAACGCACATGTGATATTTTACTACAATAAAAATTTATATTTGATATTTCATTACAATAAATATTTATACAAAACGGGCCGCACAAAATTATTGAATGGGCCGCATGCGGCCGGCGGGTTGGACATAGCTGGTTTATATCGTTAATTTTCGACTAGATAAAATTTTAAAAATTATCACAAATTTTCGACTCAAAATAATAAATAATAAATATTGAAAAATAAATTGTTTTACTAATGAATTTTAATAATAAAATTTTGTTCGTACATTTTGGTAAAATTTTCCTAATTTCATATTTCTTTATTTTAGAATCACATCTTATCAGAGCTTGATAAATTCCCTTCAATAATTTCCGCTATATGCTCAATTCAAAATCAAGCTACTACTGACAGATCAACATTATTTGCTAAAATAGATAAAATTGTTGAGCTTGTTAGGTGTACTGCTACTCTGGTGACCAACATAATTACCAATTGGAGAAACCCACCTTTGGTTATTTTCATTTATTTAAATTTTTAAAAATATTTTCAGTATATTCTTTGTTTATTAGTTTAATTATTCATTTCATAATTTATATTTATAAGCAAAGATTACTGAAATCGTAAATGAAAATAGAAAAAAAGGTAAGTTTAGTGTATCCAAAAACATCCAAAAATACCCTACTAAAGGTTTTTATTGCACATAATCTTATAAAATTGTTCTTTATTGAATTCTTAGAAATCTGGCATTTTTTAAATAAAAATAAGTGGAAAAACAATAAATATCGATTTTATACCTGCTATAGCTCAAGTGTTTTATGGGATCAATTAGGGATGCCAACACCATCATTTTTTCCTGAAAGCTCCGAGTTCGGCAATCATTCTTCGGGCTCCGGGCTAAGAATAAAACTTTTCAGTTCGGGTCAGAGAGTTAATTTAAATTTACAATATTTTCAATGTAAGCCAAAAACTAAAAGTTCAAATTTAGACAATGAAAAGTTCTTTAAAATCTAACAAAACGAAAGTGATAATACAAAAAACTTTATTTTTACCAAAATACAGGAGACATTATAACTCAATATAAAACATTTTAATTCAGCAAAACTAATAATACCCAATTGAGCTAATAATTTTTCCATTAATAATAGAAGATGCTTCAGTAAATACTGATAGATAATTTTTTAGAATTGTTCGATGACATTGAATGATAAGCATCACACATTGATCTTCCATAGTAAGAGATTTAATGCAATAAGACAATTATAAGTGTCATATTCTACATGTAGTGAAAACCCTTTCTTACAATGATGAGAAATTATTAAATAAAGTTATGGCAAGTATATCTAAATATTTATTAGTTTTCAAATTTTGGAATTTAAATTAATAATATGACTTTTTGATTTCATACATTTTTATTTACTAATTTATTTATTTTTGTCTTTCATTCTCATAAAAAATATTGTCATAAGTAGAATCAAAGATTGTTGTTTTAGTTTTACTATATGCCTATATTATTATTACACTAGAAAATTTTTATTAATATAATTAATTATATGTTTTAAAGTATTATAAAGTTATTTATGGTAATTTTTTTCAAAAACAAAAGATAAAAATAATTTATTAATAACATTTTATTTAAAAATAGTAACGACGTGGGGCCTTGTGCGGTTGTACTGGCTTTCGGCGGGCCCTGCTTTTGGTTTATCTTAGTAATGGGAAATTTGTACTATTATAAGTTATAATTTATAACAATAGTACATTAATTTTTGAGCAACAGCTCGAAAACGGTAGAACTTAAAGAATGTTTCAAGGAATGTTTCCAGAAAATTCTGATAGTTTTTATGACCAGATTTTACTTAATTGTTGTCAGTTGTTTTATTTCTTTAATTTTTTTCAATTTCTGTTTTCCTTTTTTCATCTTCCTGCTTTATGTAACAATTAGTGCTTTCTTCGATTTTTTAATGTCTAATTTTTCGATTCAACATAAGGAAAAGCAAATCAGTTAAATGTTTTCATTTTTAAAATAATGAGTGCAATAGTAACTCCCATTTGAATAATTTTTCATCGTGTGGTAAAATAATATTATAACCGCCATTTGATCAAAGCAATATTTAAATCTCATGACAGCAAAATATTTTCTAACAATTTTAAACAGAAAATATTATTTTTGTTAAATGTATGATAATTTTAACAAATCATATTATCGATAGCAAATAAAATTATAAACGAAGTCACTTGTATTATCAGCAGATAAAAAATTGACACATACATGGCCGGCTCTAGTATTGGTAGCGACCCGATGCGAAGCTTATTCTAGACGCCCATTTTCTAGGAGTATTATTTTATTGGTATTTTGGACTTAATATTTAAGAAATATTCTCCAAAATCTTCAAAAGAACAAAAATTCCAAACACGCCAAATATATTTATGAACAAATTCAATTGGCAATGTTAAATTTGTAATAAAACCTTATCAAAAAATTAATAATTTTTTTTCAACTGAAACACAGGTTTTATTTTATTATAAGAACTTTTTTTCCAATTTCACCACTAATTATTTTTTCCATTTAATTTATTAAAAAGAGAGCTTGAAGACTATAAATCAGTAATATATCAATGTTTTTAGATACTCACGAATTTTCGGCACTGCCTTTTTCAAGTGAATTTTCTTGATTTAGTCTTTTAGCTCTTTTTAATAAATTCAAAGGTTTTATTTTATTTATATATTTTTTGAAGCAATTTATTGAAACAATATTATTCTGTAACATAACATACAAAATAATACAAAAATATAAAATAATACAGCACTTACATAATAAATTCAAAAACGTACTGTAATACATACAATTTTCTTTTTTAGTAATGAATCAAGCGTACTCTGTTTTTTTTATTTTTGTAAGCCTTCAGTTGTACAATATCAGTTCAGATATCGAGTACCCTTCATTGCCTTCTTGCATAAAGTAACGCTGTAACCCGGCTATAAATTTTCTAGCCTCCTGGCTAGTTACATGCACAGGTAGATATCGTCTTCTAATTTTTAATGTTTAGATTTTATGATTTCAACAATTTAATTTTCATCGTAACATTGTTACCTATTGTCTACGTTAAGCGGAATATTGTCCCAATTAATCAATGCAAATTACTGTTAGTTTCCTAGTTTGGTTTCCGTTCTTTGAGATTTGACCCATATATATATATATATCTGATTCCGCTTTAGTGGACGGTCATTTATTTGGGTCAAATCTCAAACATTTGACACAAATCAACACAATATTTAGAGAACCTGAGTTGAGAAGTTCGTTATTTACACTAAATATTTTAAGGTAAAGAATTAATAGAAAATTTTGATTTTATTAATATTTTAGGAAACTAACGAAATACAACCAACAGAAATATTCTCCAAAAACTTCAAAAGAACCAAAATTCCAAACGCGCCAATAATATTTATGAACAAATTTAACTTTGATGAAATACCGGACAATAAAAGTTGCTTCAGTGATACTACAAATAATTTTCTATTGCAAAAACCAAGACAATTACTCACTAGGTCATCGTCAGTAGGAAGGAAGCTCGACATAGACCCATTTGCAAGCTGAATATATATGCTCAAATAATATTAGATGGTGTTATGGGTTTTTAATAGATTATTTTCTTTGTTCAAAAGTAAACTTATGCGAACTATTTATTAATTACAACAAAAATATTTAAAATAACATTAGTTTCCAAATCTAGCAGCACGAGCTTTTTTCTTTTCTTCATCAGTGTTAAGACCAAATCTTGCCGCTCTGACAGCTTTTTTATCATCATTTAAATTGACACTACTACTTGATTCTACTTGAATAGAAGTTTGAGTTCCAAATCGTTCTGCCCTTTTTAGTTTCTTTTCTTCATCAGCAGCCTTTAGAACAAAATACAGAAATTTTATTAATATTTTTTATTTACTTTGTTAAGTTTATCGCTAACGGATACTCCAAATCGTTCTTCTCTTTTTTTCAGTTTTTCAATATCAACTGTGACATCTCCGTTACTTTTAGAAACATCCAATCCAAACCTTTGAGCTCGTGCAAGTTTTTTATTTTCTTCGGAATCATTAGTAATAATCCCAAATCGAGCCGCGCGATCTTGTTTTTTCTAAATTTAATATTTTCATTGAGTATTTCAAAATAAAATTAAACTAATATAACAAACTTTTTCTTCACTGTTATCAATTGATACTACTTTGTCTTTGTCGGCTTCTTTTACTAGTTGTATATCTAATTTAGGAATTTTGGTCGAAGGTTCTTCAACCTCAGTAATAACTGGAGGTTCGTATAAAGGTTCTTCAATTTGTAAAATTGTACTTAGATTATTCTCATTTTTCTCTTCCTTTGATTCACTGGTTGAATCTCCTAGTAATAAATCTTCATCTACATTGCTCACAACTTGTGAATCTGATCCATCTAATTCTCCTAAAAGCTCAGCTTCATTTAAAACTGACTCGTCCCCTCCTTCATTTTTACGTTCTTGAATACGACTGATAAGTTCAGACTTATTTCCAGTAATTGAAAGTCCTAAATCCTTACATTTTTTACGCAGATCATTAACCTACAATTAAATAAAAAAAATAATAATTTTCATTAAAAAAAACTTTTAATTTCGCTAAGTCCTCCATTATACCACAAAAAACTTATAAATATTAAAACAAGTGACCTACAAAATACGCAATTATAATGAAATTTAATTTTACAAATTTTGTAAATATTAAATAAATTTTTGAAATTGCAACAATAATGGTATATATTTTAATTAATTTTTTTAATAATTAAATAATTCGAAATGCAAATTTAAAAAGTAATGAAAGTTAATATTTTTAACAGAAACATTGTTCAATCGATTTTGTAAATATTATGAAATATTAAGTTAATATAAATACATAAGAACTGATTGATTAAAATTTATGATCTTTAAAACATTACACCAGTTGTAGAGTATGTCGGTAATCTATTTATTTTTGGGCTATAGTTCCTAAGTTATCTAAACCAATTATGTATGTTAGTCTTGTGATTGCTTATCCTTGTGTTGAGGTTCTCAAATCTCAACTTGATGTTTTCTATATAAATAAGAACACAAACACTGGTTCAATAAATTTATTTGATTATCACAATTACAAATTAAAAATATAAAGTTAACAATCACCTCAAAATTGCTCTAATTCATGTGTGTGTGTGTGTGAATGCTTGCAGCTTCCTGAGCTCGGATATGTAAATAGGTATGCTCTATATTATATTGCAATATCGATTTCTGAATTTGCAATTCTTCTTAGAAGCTTTTATTTTTTGGTTGTTTTGACTGAAAAATCAGTCTGCTTATATACCAAAAGTTTGTTGACAATTTTTTTGTCAATTTTTTTGTCAGTTTTTGTCAATGCTTGCTATTGTGGGGTGATTTCTTAGAAAGTACAATTCTATTTTTATATTTCAATAATTTATATTAAGTGCATTGAAGTATATTTATTTACATATATAGAAAGGTTTAGTTCAATTAAAAGCTAATTAATTTGTATATTAATTTTTTGTATATTGTTGGGTACCTGACAGTATGCTGTCCACGAGTGATGTAACTAGGGGTAACAGTACAATTTATTCGACTTTTCCCAGGCACCCAAGGTGATTTGTCGACAATATTCCCTCCTGTGTACCCATGACAACGAGCCATGTTGGTGATGTACACCGAGGTCGGAACCTGTGAGCAGGTGAGCCCCTGTGTTAGGACTACTCCCCACAGTATTCACGGTTCGGGTTCTTGAATGCCGTAGAAGAACTTACATCGAGCGATAGCTGCCTCTGGTCCAAGTGAGGTCCATTGATTTTTACCACATTTTCACGATACTTCTTAGAATAACTATCTAAATACTTAAATATCAACGAGACAATGTTTCACACTCTAACATTTATTGTATCTAACACAAATTCCCTGATGCATCAAAAAGAAAAAAAAATTAGCACCATTTTACACTACCACAATTAGTACACTAAGGGATTTAAAGTACACATTTATCATGCAGATTTGATTTCAAGTCAAACGCTTCGGACGGAGTCCTTGTATTTAGAGGTCTCCTTCTATCAACATCGCGGTGATGTCGTTTTCCAGCACGGGGTCGGGAGTTGGTAGAGAGTCAGTAGCTGGCACGATTTTGAACGAAGAAACTGGACATTTAGGTGAAACTGCTTTTGCCGTAGACACCGCGAATAGGGTTGCTTCTAGAATAGCTATTTCTTCGCGCCGTTTTTTGGTTTTCTCTGCGCGGGTCAATCGTTTCATTCTTTTTGTTTTATGAGGTTCGATCGGGACGGCTCCCCGAGGAGTAGAAGTATCCATAGAGCTCGCGGCAGATGTCGTTGGTACATGCATCCCCGTTATCGTGACGCCCGATGTGACTGGCGACATGACTGTAGGGCCATGAGAGTTGCAACGCGATGAGTGAAGTGACTCTAGATAATCGGGTTGGTTATTTAGAGGAAATATGTTCCCTTTATCCAAGATGGGGTATTCGGCGATGCGGGCCTTCAATTCTGTCTCAGAGCCGCAGATTGGGCCTGGATTGTAAGTCGTTGACTCCGGCTTTTCTTGACGGGAGTAGAGTTTCGATCCAAAAATCACCGTACTTTTATCTCTCAACTTTAATCCTCAAGCTAGTTTGTTAAAATTTAACGATGTAAACTTACTTCTTAGATGTGTCACTTGAAATTTCTTCGTTAACTTGGTCACTTAAATTTATTTCCTAAAATTCATTACCGAAATTTATTTGAAAATTCATCGCCTGAGTTTATTTTTAACATTTGCTGTCTAGATTCATTTCCTAAATTGGTAGCTAGTATGTATTACTTGAATTTATTTCTTGAGTTTCGTCTCTGAAATTTATTACCTGATCTTTATTTCTTAAAATTTAGTCCTTAACCATTGGTTTCTAGAACTTCTTAAAAATTTAAATTATCTAAAATTACTTCATTTACTCTTGGAAAATTTATCGACATTTAAATAAAACGAATTTGTTTGTAGAATTTGTTCAAATTTAAATTACAGAAGCTAATTTATTTATCATAGTAGCACTTTTCGGAATTTGGATTCTCAACCATTAATTTATTTAGTCTAGCATGACTTAAGTTTTGTGTGCCGTTTAAGCTGCACGGGAGAGGGTAACACAGATTATTTATTCTAGTGTACTATACATCTTTCGCAATGACCTTTTGGACTTTCCGCGAGGACGACTAATTAATTTTTCAGAAGCTAGTTTATTCGAGACAGATATTAGAGCGACAGTGTGATTAGAATTCGGATTATTGCATTCGGTGTCATCGAGTCTACTGGTAACGTAATATTTAGACGCAACATAAGGTGTGCGATGAATTCTAAAAAGTGTGTGTACGTAATTGGACTTCATTACGTCATCATAAATCGATATCGTTGGGGTCCTCTACTGTCGCTACTATCCACTCACTGGAGTGTATACAATCGAGAAATCGTCAAAATCCTCTAAATGTGAATGCTCGCTAGGAGACGCACTGGGAATAAACACATGTCATCTCTAAATGTGAGGGATGATCTCGTCGACGCGTACATGTTTATGTGATTCCCATGGATTTTATTCACTGTTGGATAATCCCTGTTATCTCAGGTAATGGTGTCTAAATATTTATATGAATTTCTGTCGTCTATTTTCCTTCAGACATCGCTCATCTCGAATGCAATCTGGTATTGATTCAGAATTTATGTTTACACTTTTCATCGTTGACTCGGGTAAAAGCCTATCGCAGGTTTGAGATTTCTCATTATCCTCTGTCATCATTGTTTACACGAATGCCTACTGGATGTTTACAAGCCGATTACAAATGATTCTTATCGACGAGTAAGATCGGAACTTTCCAAAGTGTTTACAAGCAGTTAGATCGCCATCGACGAGTTGGCGATCAAACCTCTCCAATTACAAATTAGAGAAGAAGGAAATGAGTTTGGTGGCCTATTCTATTCTACAGAAGTTTTTCTCCTTACAAGATAAATGGTTCAAAAAAAGTAAGTTCTCCTCGTGATGCCTGTCCTGCTACAAGACGAAATGCTCTCTCTCCTGATGTATAAAGGGTGTAAATGAATTTCATCGCTGTTACTGAGCCAGAGAACTGATCGCCCATTCGATCCTTCAATTTGATTTACATCCCTCCGAAATTTCTCTCAATTCCTGTGACTAATCATCCAGCAAGACGATCTGTGCCCTATCGATACAAGTATCAAGTTCCAGACGTCCTCCCAGCTAATCATGTCACCACTCATTATAAAAAAACAATTTAAAGTAAGTAAAATAATAAAAATTCAAATTTATAATACTGAAATCTAAATCGTTCGGATAGCAGTTTCTTACTCATTTACGTCACCACAACCCTATGCTATCATACCACTACATCATGCCAGCTATCTGGCTACTTCTACTAAAATTGTTGATGCATCAATCATAATCTCTGGACGTGAAGTTCAACTGTCCTACTGACCATACACTACATTATTTGATCCTCCAGTTCCACACATCCAGATTCCCAAAAATCTCGCTGTGTCACTATTCTCCAAATCAACTCTCCTCATCTCTACTGTACCCAATAATCATAATTCAGGTTCAATACCTCATCCACATCAAATTCTTCCTACACCCTTATTATTAATACTCCTCATCTATTTCTAATTTATCCAAATAGTTCGATCAATCAATTCCCTGAATGGTCTTCATATTTTCTCGCTTCGTATTTGAGCCAGGTCGAGCTATTTAATCTCATGGAATTTTTCCGGATGCCTCTCTCTGTAATTCTACCACTCATCATATTTATACAAACGTCCTACTGGCATTAAATAAATTCCCAAACACTGTTCTCTTCATCTGCATCATTCGTTTTATTATATCACTAAATAGATCCTTTCGTCGTTAAAGAAACCATTTCATTATCATCATTAAATAAATTATTTCATCATATTGTCATTAAATATATCATTTCCTAAATAATGTATCCAAAAGAATAGAGAACAAGATTTTAATGGTTAATTCAATATTATTACAAGTATCATGATAATAAAAAATGCATATGAATTACTACGATATACTACGATAAAAAAAAATAAAACTTTACATGATATACTGGTGCTGAAAACTAGTGGTCCGCAATAAATTTGTTATCGGTTAATTATTTCGCTGTCCTGTTTGATAATTGCTAGATCGGAAAATTCGTTGTACTGTGGTATTCTAGATTAAAAATTTTATAACTGAGGAAATTTATCATGTATCTTACCTAGATTAAAAATTTTATAACTGAGGGAATTAGCCACTCTATTTTCTTATATACTGGATTCTGTCCAATCAGAATCCAGTACGGTTGTATTATTGTATTTTTAATCATTTTTTCTCTTTTTTATTCTTTTCTTATGTTTCTTTTTTATTTTTAATGATTTTATTAATAACTGATTTTTCTATTCTTATTTTCCTTTCTTTTGTTGATTTTTGGGGTATTTTCTCATGCTTTTCTATTTTACTTGTTTTCCCTTAATTATTATTTCTATTTTTTGGGTTTGATATTATTATTTAATTTTCTCGTTATTTCTTTCTTTTATTATTATTATTTTTCTTTCTTAGGGGTAATAATTTTTCTGTTATTCTTATTTCGGATTATCGGTTTTTTCGTCTCGGTCCTTACTCTTCCTTTTTACTTGGTTAATTCCCCTTCTAACTTAATTCTTAATTAATTATTTTATATAGCGGTCTGGACTCACTGAGTTCTCAGCCCAACAATATTAATACTTTATAAATGTGTTCTTAGTTTATCTAAAAATATTTTTAATAGGGTTCTTGACACTGTTCTCGGAATAGGATAGATTAGATATGAATAAAATATTATTATGATGTATTGTTTTTTTATGTATAATTTTTCAGATATATATATGTATATATGTGTATAATTAATTATGTATAATTATTATGTATAATTAGGTAAAGCACCAAAACTTGAAAAACTATTTTTAATTATTCTACATGAATAACACAGAAAATTGAGTAGGCTGAGTAAATATTCTTGCACCCTGTGCAAAGTGAATAATCAACCAAATGGTTGATTTTTCTTTTTTATGAACTGTGCCACCGCGCACCAAAAATACATAATCAACATATGTTGATCCATAAATGATCTTTATAATTAAGAATAAATAAAAAACATTAATCAACATATGTTCATAATTTATAATAATAATAATAATAATAATAATAATAATAATAATAATAATAATAATAATAATAATAATAATAATAATAATAATAATAATAATAATAATAATAATAATAATAATAATAATAATAATAATAATAATAATAATAATAATAATAATAATAATATCAAATAACAAATAATAAATAATAATAAGCAACAATATTATTTTCTATTAAAATTTAACGTTTAATAACAAAACAATAATCAACAAAAACGAAGTATATAATTCCAGCTTGATAACATAACTTAGTAACATTCAAATTGTTAAAAATTACAATATAATAATGTTAATTAATCACATTAATCCAGCGGTTTCCAACCTTTATGCTACCGCGCCTCCCCAAAAAATTTTTTTTCTTGGCGCCTCCCCATCTTTTTTTTAAAATATATATAATAATATAAACACGTTTTAAACAATAATAACTTTACTACAAAAAAAATTAAAACTACAATTAACAGAATAAAAACAAGGTTTTGTATAACATACGAACATGTATATTTATTTGTATATTAGATTACTAATTTACGTCGGTAGCGCCCATTTTTCTTACATCGTCGGTCGCGTGGGTTCTTTAAAGGCACTAACATTGCCCTCGAAATCTTGACAGAAAATATTCGACAGTATGCGTTTCACGTGGTAAAATATATGCCCTAGACACGCGGCGTCAATTTGTGCAAGCTGTTCGGAAGATCAAAATGTAGAGTAATTTTTATATTTTTTTATATATATAGTTATAAGTATCTTGATTTTTAAAGGTAAAGAATGCATGGAATTTGACATATCTTGTTATTGTGTAAAAGAGTTTAAATTTTGTTATTTTTTATTTGGTAATTTTAAACTCGAAGTGCTAAAATTGACGAAATAATAATTATGGTATGAAAATTTTTTTTTTACACAAAAGTTTTGGCACCTCCCCTAGCCATAGGCCGCGTCTCCCGGATTGGAAACCGCTGTATTAATCAAATAGATAAATGTCTATTTATTCTGTATTTATTTGTTCCTATTATGTAATGTTTAAGTTTCAAAATCTATAATTTTCGTCCATCTTCTAAAACCAGAATTGACTCATTCAGGGCAAGGGTTTCGCTATGTTGTAGTTGATTTCTCGTTAGTTTATTAGTTTTCATGCCAGTAGTTTCCATGTCGAAAAAAATTCCTTAACGAAAACATCGACGTAATGTTAACATAGAAATTACCCGAAAGAAACTTAATGAAAACATTAAAGAAAGCTTCAACGTAAAAATTAAAGAACTCTTTAAATTGCTCTCAAACTCAATAACAGCTGGGAATAAGTAAATTTAATTTTGTTTTAATTTAAATATATGTACTGATAGGCTATTTAATGAGGATGATGTGTAGTGCCTCTGACTTTCACATTAATAAAGATATCAATTAATTAATTAAACTTAAAATTAAATTTATAGTAACTAAATCAAATTAAAATTATTGTTTAAATAATCATTTTCTTTTCAAAAAAAAAATAAAACTATATAAAAAAATTCATGAATCATTCGACATTTCAAGCGTTAACTCTCATCAAAACCAATAAAGGAAATATGCCAAACATTCAAGAAGCTGAAGCCTTTTTTTCTAGCTGTGATCTCTCAGTTGATGAGCTTGATCATCAACATCTTCTATTCAATCCAAGAAATTTTACTTAGAATACTAATTCTCAATTCTAGCGATTATCCTGATAAAATTCGTTTCGAGACCCATACTGACCCATCCGTCTTCAGTCAAAAGGAGTTAATGAACAAAGTTATTCCAGATAAAGATTTAAATACTTTCACATCGTACGATACTGGAGTCTACATGCCCAAATGCAAAATCATCAACTATCTCAGTATAATCGCCAGATCAAGTGTCCGTGCTTTCGTTGGAACATTGACTACTGGAGAAAATATTTCCAAGATTTCTTTCAATGTGGTTTACAATAAAATCTTTATTCAAATTAGTTTTATGTCCCTACATGAGGCAATTCAGGTTTTGAGGAATAGCAACAGCTAAGGCCGAGAATTTTGAATGATTTGGAATGTAATAGAATTCAGAAACATTGCTGCCAGGAAAATACGAGCAGAAGGATGGAATTTTTCGAATTAATGGGTAGCGTGAAGTATTTCTCTTCTATTTCAAATTTTCTTTTTGAAATATTTGAATTTTTTATAATTTAACTCTAAATATTAATATATTTTCTAAATGATGTGTCTAAATAATTTGAACGATAACATTAATGCATGCACTGAACAAGGAAGAAAATAACAAAACAACACAGTATTTGGTCTGAACCAATACTGGTGGTTAGGCAAAAGAAGTGTAGATGAAGCCTGTATGCAATACCAAGATCTTTATTCCACAACTGGCTCTCTCACCCAAGGATCGATGGATGATATTGAGTCGAAGGCACTTCAAATAATTAAATAGCACAGGAGCATATGTAATGATATTTGAAGAAAGGAACCATTAACTCAGTAGTAAGTTATGATGAATTGACTAACATATTAATTATGAAATAATTGATTTTTATGTTTGAATTTAAATGAATGGTTTATGGAATGGTTGGGTTATTGGGTTAGTGGTAATATTTAAAAGTTACCAATCAAATATCTGACTCCAAAGCATGTTTTATCTGATCCACAAAATAACAATTCTTAGACAAAATAAACCTTTATTGATTATCACAATCAATCACACAAATTATAGCAACACGATCAATTCAACATTCAAATAGGTAATTAGACAGAGCTTATTACAACACTACGTTAGGAATAACTCTACGCTTCTAATTTCCAAATACTTAACAATCACCAACGGCTGATCTGACTCAATAATTTGGTAAATTGACTTGAATTCTCCTTTTCTTTGACTTGAATTTGTTCAGTTTACTTGAAACCTTTCTTATTGAATTCAATTTAATCGCACTGTTTAGTTCGAAAATTTTCTCTTCTTTTCAATTTCTAATTTCTCACTTCAAATTTCTCTAATTTTCAATTTCTTTAATATTCCTCTGCTATTTAATTTCAAATTATTTTCTCGACTATCTTTTTAGTTTTTTCCTCGACCACAAACTTCTGATTCCATTCAGAAGACTTTTGCTTTTATAGTCCACACTTGTCCGACACTTTTGAAAATTCATTTTTCCATTCCTGTCTCTCCATAATTTGTACAGCTCCTGTGTTATCACTAACCGCTACCAAGATATGCCATGTTTTGCCCTTTTTGTTGTTCTGTCATTTTTCTGCACTCCTGAAATCTCTGACAGGCTGTTTGGAATTCCTTTTTCCCTTTTGCACTTATTAATTAACAATGATCTTTCTACTTTTTTTCTACTTTTATTTCTTTTATTTGCTCCTCTTTTCTCATTTCTCAATTTTTTTCTGTCCCATTTACTTTTCTAAGTTCCAGAGTGTTACCCCAATTCCCCTATCGGTTTTCCCCCAGGTCATTTTTTATTTATTTATAAAATTAATCATTTTTTAGGTATCCTCAACAGAATTATTATATTAATTATTAAATAGTTATGATTTTTATGATATTCATATTTTGCCCCACATTTCTTTGCAGTTTGATTAGATATGAAAAAATGGCCAAGACGAAAGCTGAGAGATGATGAAATTTGAAATCAAAATTAATAACGAGAAAAGACGACGAAGGAACCTCGGCGAGATACCCCAGCACTCCATTCGAATCAAAACAGGTGGAGAAAACCTTTAAGCGTCATCATCATTTTAATTTTTCTGAATTTAGAAAGAAAACAAAATTTTATATTGTCTATTTTGAATTCATATTATGTATAATATTTCATTATATGAAACCGTTTTTTTAACAGTTATAGTTTATGTAAATTTTCGATAGATAAATGACCTTTAATTTTCATTTAAACATAAAATATGGAGTACAAAGTTACTAATAAGCTAGTAATATCGGGTTGTTTTGGCTTCAAAATGAGATATAAGCATTAAATAATAAAGCATAAACTCATTAATATCTAGATCAGAGCTTCTCAAACATTTTTTACTTAGCTACTTCATTAACCCTAGCAAATATTCTGCCGATGAAAATAGTAATATAAAATAAAATATTTATTATATTCAAAAAAATATTTTATTTTGAAGCCAACCTAATGTTTTTTTAGTTACAATCTTCCGTTTTCTTGAAATTTCTACGAACCCATTGTGGGTCGCGACCCACATTTTGAGAACCACTGATCTAGATGATATAACAATATAACATACTTATTATTTATAAAGTATTATTATTATTATTCGTTAAATTTTTAGCGAAATGACATAGATACTGTCAGTTATAATATTATCTGTTAACCATTTAATCTCAGTGAACCACATGGAAAAATTCCGACCAGACGTTGTCCGTTATACGCAGAAATTGCTCGTTAAGAGGAAAGGCCCGAATGTTTTTAGTCCGGCGCTGCATAAGAATAGAAGCGACATAGTTGCAACCTGATCATGTTCGAAAGTTAAAGAAAAGACCAGGATCATCAGTGATCTCAAAATCACAATCAGAGAACAGGCTCAGAGGATCATTGAACTCTGAGCTAAGCTACACAGCGATACGTGTGTTGGCAGAATCCCAACCTATTCGGAAGCGGTGCTGTTTTCAGCTCTGGTAGCCATCATTACAAGACTGCTAGCTTATACTCCAGGAGCCAAGAAGCTAGCCAAGCATTGACCTGGTAAATACAAACGAAAAAGAGTCCGAAATCTGAAATTAGACATAGAAGTCCACAAGAAATTCTAAAAACATTCATTTAATTATTTATTTTTGCTTTTATCTCTTGAATATCAATATTAATGAAAGAAATCATTTAAATTCGGAAAACGGGTTCGTTAGGTTAGTTTGATTTAAGTCATTTAATATTAATGAATAGAGTTGGCAAAAATATAAATCAAACAAAATACTTTGTTATTCTCTGTAGGAACATGAAACTAATTCGAAGAACATATTTATTGAAAGTGACACCAAATTGACCTATCAACGAAATATCCGCTACAGAAGTCAAGGCTTCCATGAGAGCTTTGGTACCTGATCTGGCGATTGTACTAATATTGTTGATGAGTTCAGCTTTGATCATACCGACTACAGTATCGTAAAATGTAAAAGTATTGAAATCTTTATGTTGAGGATACCTAAATGAAAAATAACATAATAAATAAATAAATTACCTGGAGGAAGATCTTCATGACAAACGGGACGATCTATGGGAACTCAGAAAATAAAACGAAAGTAAAAAGAAATTAAAAATGAGAAAGTGAAGATAAGAAAATATAAATCAAAGAAAACAAAACAAACAAGAAATTAAAACAAAGTGCATTGTTAATTAAGAAGTACAAATGAAGATGGAATTTCAAATTCCAGAAAAACAAAAAATGGGGAAAAGCCGTATCTTAACAGCTTGTCAAAGATAGTGGAATTGCCGGGAGAAGGCGGCTTAACAAAAATGGGAAAAGGAAAAATATTTTGACATCTTTCAGAGATAAGGCTGAAATTAGACAACGTCGGACGAAAAGTTGTTGGAGAAACGCTTTCTGAAAAATAATTATTGGGCAAGATTTGAAGAAAAGAATTAGTTGAAAAAATTAAACGAAAAG
The DNA here is from genome assembly GCA_959609185.1 of Schmidtea polychroa. Classification (NCBI taxonomy): domain Eukaryota; kingdom Metazoa; phylum Platyhelminthes; order Tricladida; family Dugesiidae; genus Schmidtea; species Schmidtea polychroa. Next base: position 277,265 of record CAUHTR010007678.1, read on the forward strand.
AAATTACTTGAGTATTTGAATAAATTTGTGAAGAAGGTCAAAGAAAACAACCAGTTCAAAGTTCCAGTTGATAAACCAATCAGTAATTTGTGATCATTTAACCCGGTGTTATACGCAAGTGCTATTCCTCACTGAGTGTTGTAATAAGAATTGTATAGTCACCAAGCAGAGTGTTGAATTGATTGTCAGTGTAAAGAGAAAGTTTATTTGTGATTATCAATAAAGATTCCTATTGTCAAGTGTTATTTGTTAATCGGTCAAAGGAACGCTTGGAGTCAGAGTAAACATTTAAATTTATCACCAACTCAATAACCCAACACTTATCTGGAATCACTTTTATCATTAGCTCCTTTTGTCTATCCAAGACTGATGGGTCAGTCAAGCCCCTGTAACGAACTTTATCGAGGGCATCACTAGCACTGGAAATCAATCCTCTAAGGAAGATTCCTTTGTTTGAATAGAAGGTGTTGATGATCAAGCTCATCAACTGAGAGATCTCAGCTTGAAAAGCAATGGATTCAGCTTCTCGAATGTTTGACATTTTTTAATCGATTTTAATGAGAATTAACAATGATGATGTTCGAAAGAAGCATGAATGAATTAATAGAATATTTTTTTGAATATTTAAACAACCATTTTTGATTTAATTAATTCAATAATATATTTTAAATTTAATTAATAAATTGATATATTTTTGAAGTTGAAAGCCAGAGGCCCTACAATAGCCCCGCCGGAATACGAGGAGTGTATTGAGAGATAAAAAGCAATGATGACGGTGGAGGCAGTCACTGAAGGTCATAATCTGAAAGATATTGAGGGATTTTACGTGTTCGCCTGGAAAGGAAATGGTGGATTGTTTTGAAGGCGTTGAATATGTTGTCGGTTGTAATATAGTATGTCTGTAGATCATAGTATGTCTTCTTTTATGTTATAATGTTTTATGATATGATCTTTTGGTATTTCGTCGTATTCAAAGTTCCTAAAGGATGGTTTTAATATGGAAAGGTTGACCTTGACGGGGTTGTTGTCAATCTCTAGTTTCACTGTATTTTTGTACAGCTCTATGATGCGGAATGGACCTTTGAATGTGGGTTTGAGGCTTGAAGAGTCGATTGTTCTCATCCATGTGTGTGTTGCCGAGGAAAGGGACTGTGGTATATATGGTTTGTACGACGTGGAATATGTGAATGGCGGATTAGTATCTAAGCTCAAAAAAAGTTTGCTTGTGAGATTGATCTTGTCTAATGGTGAGTCATTGTAAAGATCGATGAGTTCGTTGGGCATGAAAGTGTTGGATCCAAACAAAGAATATAAAGGAGACACGCTTCTTGAACGATTGGTGTGTTGTGCCATCCCCATTTAAACAAATGATAACACTTTGATATATGAAGTTGAAGTTGAGAGGGATGCTTTCAAAATCCGATGAGGGTGTTCAACGAGACCGTTTGTTTGTGAATGACAGGAGCTGGTTCTTAAGTGTTTGATGCCAAGGCTGGAGGTAAGATGTTCAAAAAAATCTGATTCGAATTGCGCTCCTTGGCCTGTGATGATAGCAGTTGGGATTCCATAACGTGAGAACCAGGTGGATACTGAAGCTTGTGCAACCGTGTTGCCATGGACAGGAACGGCCTCAAACCAGCATTGTTAGGATGTAACAAAATCCGTCGTCTGCTGGGGGCTTTACCGACAGGGTCAATGTGAAGTGGGTCGAATCTCGAACCCGTTGGAAAAGGAGTGATTCGTGGTTTATTGTGTCGGTTCACTTTATGTTGTTATGTAACTGTTTTAAATCTTTGAATAATTAAAACCATGTTAAGTTAAGTTAATTCAAGTAAATTAAAAATAAATTGATGCCAATTGAATTAGTTGAGAAACTCAAGTTAAGTTAAAAGTAACCATATCAATTTTGCGAATTGTCAATCACCGGAAATAGTCAAGCGGTCGTGTTCTTAGAGGATTGTTATTGTTGTGCTATTCTTCCAAGAGTGTTGTAATAAGCATTTGAAACATTTGAGGTGTGTTGAAAATTGGTATCGTTGAATTCGTTGTAATCAATTGTGATAATCAGCAAAGCTTTACTTTTTGGGATTTGTCATTGTCCTTATTAAATAACACGATCGGAGTCAGATAAGTAATTGACAGTTAATAATCACCGACCAACTACTATATACCAAACATAATTAAGTATTTAATTAATTATTCCAAAAAATCGGTAAACAATCCCTAATCGTTCAAGCGATATTTGGTGTTCCTTTAGATTGAAAATGAATTAGGATCTCTAATTTAGAATCTATAATCCCATTTGAAGCGATAATTAACAGCTCAAATTTGGGGTTTTATTGATAATTGTCTGTTAACCAAGTAGTATATAAGGAGAGCCAAAAATAATTGTTAAAAAAGCAAGTGTGGCTCATGTGGGCATAAATTATTCACAGTATAAGATTTCACCTAAGTTTACGTCGTTGGTATTTGTCATTGTTGTTATTAAATAACACAGTAGGAATCAGATAAGTAATTGTCAGTTAACAATCACCGACCAACTACAATATACCCAACATATTCATTAAGTCAAGTTCGAAAAGCTCTATTGAAAGCAAAGATTTGTAAATACCACAAAAATGTTTAAAAAATGGAAAATAATTAATTGATAAAAATTTCGTTATTTGAATGAATTTTACTTTTACAAATTTCTCTTATTTGTCTCCTGTTTATTTTTAAAATCATAATTTTTACAATTTTCAATTGAAATTTCTGAACAATCTTTAATATATTTTAATATTATTAGTAGTGATAGCTCTCAATAAGGTCAATGGATCGCTGCAAATTTACAATAGTTTAGTAGAATAGCATTACTATTAAATTAAAAAGCCACGCAGTTTTTCTGAAATGCAGTGACAATGCCAAAATGTATCAAAAACAAAATGAAACTATTCTACTAAACTATTCTTATTAATGTTCAGATAAATAGGCTGGTCATAAAATGGTTTTCAAAAAATGTCGGAACGTCAAGCAATAATTAAAAATGCTGATATGCAAGAAGATATGCAGGAGGCTGCTATCAACTGTGCCACAACTGCGATGGAGAAATACAACATAGAGAAAGATATTGCTGCATTTATCAAAAAAGAATTCGATAAATTGTACAATCCAACCTGGCACTGCATCGTCGGAAGAAACTTTGGAAGGTGAAATTTCGATTCAAATAAATTTAACTATTTAATTATATTTCCAATTTAGTTATGTTACTCATGAAACAAAACATTTCATCTACTTTTATCTGGGCCAAGTTGCTATTCTTTTGTTTAAATCTGGATAATTTTATTCCATAAAAAAATTCAGAAAAAAATTTTGATTTTTATCAGTTTTTTTTGTTAAGATTTTAATAAATAAATATTGAAATTTATTCTTTCTATTCTTTTGTTTAAATCTGGATAATTTTATTCCATGAATAAATTCAGAAATAAAATTTTGATTTTTATCATTTTTTTTAAAGATTTTAATAAATAAATAAATAAATATTGAAATTTATTCTTTTGAATGGAAATTTTTTCGAATAATAAATTAATATATTTATTTATACTTGAAAAATAACTATTTCAATATCATTGTGTTGTACGACACAACTTCTAATGTGAAAGTATGGTTAGCAAATTGAAGTGTCATTTTAAATATTAATTTTATTAAAATATTATAATGGAAAAATCTTAGATATTTAAATTTTAGAAAAATTTAAAATATTTGATATAATATTTTAGTTCACTTAAATAGTAAATTATAACTAGAAAATGATAAGTTTCGTTACAGTTACTCTGATTGGGATACTACTAAGGCGTGTACTCTGCCAAATAGTTGTATTGATGGCGATGATTAAATATGAATTTTTTCAAGAAAATATTGACAGTAGTACATCAGAATACAAATTTCTTATAATCATAAAGATTCTTATATCACACGATACAAAATTTAATTACAAGACTTTTTCTCAATGCATAATTTTCATCAGATCAAGTAAATAGAAGTTAACCCGCCAGATAAAAGTTAAACCCCAAAGATAAAGAAGACCACTTTTAAATATAGACCATAAAGGTCAAAATAGGCAGGTCACAGTAGATAAAATAGCACAATTAGTTAATCGACCAAAAATATTAAAATACTTGAACACAATTACCTAAATTAATTCAAAATGTTAAGATAACACATTTAGTTTTGTTGGGTTATTTGGTTGGTGATAAATTTAAAGTTCTTACTCTGACTCCAAGCGTGTCTTTGACTGATCCAAAAATAACACTTGACAACAGAAATCTTTATTGATAATCATAAATAACTTTCACTTTACACTGACAATCAATTCAACACTCTGCTTGGTGGCTATACAATGCTTATTACAACACTCAGTGAGAAATAGGACTTGTGTATAACACCGGATTGAAAAATCACTAACTACTGATTGGTTTATCAACTGGGACTTTGAGTTAGTTGTTTTCTTTGACCTTCTTCCAATTTTATTCAAATAGTCAAGTAACTTCTTTTCGTTTAATTTGTCAACTAATTCTTTTCTTCAAATCTTCTCCAATAATTACTCTTCACAATTATCTTCTTTACAAATATTTTTCACAAATCGTTTTTTTTTTCAATAACGTTTCGTCTGACTCTGTCAAGTTTTCTCTCTATTTTTGTCTCACTTTTGTCTCAATTTCTTTTGCCTAATTTTGCCTCAGTTTTGTGTCAATATTTTGTCTACCAGTTTCTCTTTATATAGCTTGCTTTATTTGTGGCACTCAAGATAATCAAATGTTTTCCACTTTCTTTCTCCTGCCTTTCCCGACTGTTCCAATTTTATCTCTGACGGCTGTCAAGATATTTTTTCCTTTTCCTTTTTTGTTCAACCGCCTTCTCTCGCCAATTCTGCTATCATTTGACAAGCTATCAAGATAAGAATATTGTTGCTTTTTCTATTTTCCCGATTTCGAAATTCCTTTTCCTTTTTGTACTAATTAATTAGTACTGACCTTTGCTTTTGTTTTCAAGTTTGATTTATTTTGTTTCATTCCTCTTTCTCATTTCTCATTTCTTTTTGCTTCCGTTTTCTTTTCTGAGTTCCCATAGATCGTCTCGTTTGTCGTGACGATCTTCTCCCAGGTAATTTTATTTTTTTATTTATAAATTTGTTGAGGTTTCAAAAGTAAATTAATAAATTATATAGTTCAGATTAAAAGGAAAACCGAAATTGAATGGCAGTCAAGCAGAGAAGCAATGGCAAAGAAAGATATGATAAAAACAGAACTATAAAAGGGTACAATCAGACATGAAATGGAAAAATGCGCAAACCTAAGGAAGTGGAATAAAGTGAAAAGTTATCGAAATTGAAGCTGGGTAGATTAGGAGATGGTGAAAAAGACAGTGAGTAAGAAATTGTTAGAAAGTGTTTAGAAAGGGTCGTAAAACAGGCAAATAAAAAAACACAAAATATTAATTAATTAATTAATTGGCTAATTGGAAACCCGAGCTAATGGGAAGCCCGAGCCAATGGAAAACACGAGCGATGAAGAAAACCCGAACGCGGCAATTTGGAAGGATAAAAAAATGGGGAATTCAGAGAGCAATTATCCAAACAGCCGGATAAACGAGGGTAAACAAAAGAAGGGGAATTAGGAAGAGGGTCAACAGAAATAGCTAATTAGGGAATGATAACTAAGGAAGTCAAAACCAATTAGGTCAAAAATAGGGCAATTACAACGATTATGGGAGTATATAAGGAAACTCCAAATTCACATAATAGGCGATAGCCTTAAATAGGGAAGAAGAAAACGACATTAGGAGTTAAAGAAATAAAATAAAAGAAGAAAAAGAATTTTAGGAAAAACTGAAGAGTTAGACAAGGAGTGCCAAAAGAGTCTGGATCAGAGAGCGGAACTAAATCAAAAGTTGAAACTTGATTTTTTACTCGTACAAGGTTGAGACCTTCCAGAGCGGAGTCCGATCTGAAATTGTGTGAGAATTGCGGTTAAGCAACAATGTAATTAATTGTTGAGAGTTGTAAATTTTTATAAAACAAATATACGTTGGGAGTTTGTGTTTATTGATTTTGGAACACGTGGTGTCAGAGTAGCCAAAGGTTGATTTTGATATCATAAAACCCAACAAATTGTTATTTAGGTATCCTTAACAGTTTTGAAAAACTAATTTTCCAATGACATAAGGATACAGAATTCTAAGGTTATATTCATTATCTGTTTCAACTTTTCTTTAGCTTTGTTCTTTTTTGAATTTCAATCTCATATTTTTATTTTAATTGTTTTTTAATATTATTTTTTCGATATTTCATCATTTTTAAACGTGTTAGGGGTACTTATGGATTTTAAATCAACTCCTTCCTAAACGCCTTCATGTCTGTTGTATTTTAGACCATCTGTGTATCCATGGCAACGACCATGTTGGTGCTGTACACAATGACTGAAAATCCATAAGCAGGGAGCTCTATTGCTAAAACTACTCCTCATGATATTTTCATTTTCGGGTTCTGGACTGCCGATAGAAGGTCTTACGTCATTATTCATTATCTATTCTATTGTTAGATTATTGTCACGTCTTCATTTAACTGTGGTCCTCGTTTCTGGATGTTTTCTAATGTCATCTTCAAATATTATGCGCAGGGATCCGCCCTTATTTTACTGTTAATAAATGTTGCTCTGTGTTATCTGCAATATTTGTAAATATTTAACTTATCCTTCAAAATATTTGAGCAGGGATCTGCCTATATTCCTAATTATAATCTATGTACCACTAAAAATACTTACAGCGACGGACCTGTGGAGAAGCCCCAGTAGCGGATTAGGGGGAGGGGGCTGAACGGGCTAAAGCCAGGGGCCCCAAAAATTTTAAATTAAAAATTAAATTAGAGTAGCATATTATGCTTTTACAAAAAATTATTTATATATATATATATATATATATATATATATATATATATATATATATATATATATATATATATATATATATATATATATATATATATATCGTTGTCTAAAATTTGTTTTTATATCAGAAATTAATTATAGTCATGCAACATTTATATCCCAGTGGCGCACAAAAGCGTGCAGCTTCATTAAAACAGAAAAAAAGAGAAAAGGAGTTATCTGAAAAAACTCATAAAATTACATTCTTCTGCAAGCCAACTACGATGCCAAAAACAGATTATGAAGAGAACTCAGTGAACACTGAAGTCATGACTAATGAGCCTGCTTCTCCACAGCTTGTTATGGATTTGGATTATGTTCCCATTGATGATCTTCATATTTGGCCAGAAAAAATCTCTGAGAACATGCGTAATCACTGGATTCAGCGTGGTTCATCCTTTTGTCAACATAAGGATGACGGTTTTAAAGAATCAGGTATACATTCGGATAAGGAGGGACGAAGCCGTTATTGTACTTTAACATTGTTTACACGTGTTTATGCGCGAACAGGAGAGCGGTTTGACAGAAATTGGTTATGCTATTCAAAAACTAGTGGCTGTGTTTATTGTTTTGTATGCAAGTTGATGTCACAGACAGTGAGCTTACAACTGGCTTTAAGGATTGGAAGCATGCTCATAAAATGCTTTCGAATCATGAAAACTCTAAGCAACATCTTGATGCAATGAGAGCACTAAGTGGTCGTAAATCATCCATGCAAATAGACTCTAATCTTTCCAAGCAATTTAAAAGTGAAATCCAATATTGGAAAAAAGTACTTACAAGGATATTAAGCGTTATAAAATTTCTTTGTATTCGTGGTCTTGCATTCCGTGGCAAAAATGAACTATTAGGCTCACCGAGCAATGGTAACTACCTTGGAATGCTGAACTACTGAGTCAGTTTGACACATTTCTTGCTGAACATATCTGCCAACATGTAAATAAAGGACGTGGACACACGTCTTATATTTCCTCAACTATCTGTGAAGAGTTGATTGAACTGATGGGTCAAAAGGTCTGTTATTGTTGCTGAAATAAAATCTGCAAAGTACTTCTCTATATATGTATACTCCACGCCAGATGTTATGCATGTGGACCAGTTAACAGTGATCATCCGGTATGTTGCACAATCTGGCCCTGTTGAACGATTCATCAAGTTCATACCAATGTATTCCCACACTGGATCAGAAATTGCCCGAATTATTCTTAATTTTTTGGAAAAAAATGGCATTCAAATTCAAGATTGCCGTGGACAGTCATACGACAACGCTGCAAATATGAGTGGGAAATATAACGGAGTCCAGGCTATCCTTCGTGAAAAGTGCAGTGTTACTCATTATGTGCCGTGCACGGCTCATTCCTTTAATTTGGTTGGGAAAAGTGCAGCAGAAGGTTGTCCTGCTTCAGCCAGATTTTTTTGCCTTTTGCAAAATCTTTATACCTGGCTTGTTGCATCTACTCATCGTTGGCAGGTACATCAAAAACATCTAAAAGGGTTACCTGTTAACAAAGCCTTGTCTGACACAAGATGGTCAGCCAGACATCTTACAAACCTAACTGAGCTCAGCAATGACACCAATGACGCCACCGACGAAAGATCATTTTCAAAGTTGAAAAGAATAAAAAATGAAGTTAGAAGTTGCACGGGACAACAAAGGTTGAGTCTGCTCTCTCTAATGAGCATCGAAAGTGAAATTGTAAGCTCACTTACCTTTACTGACATAATTGATAACTTCGCCATGAGAAAAGTTCGTAAGCGTAGGTTCTAGGTTGAAATATATAGTCTTATAACAAATATTTTAATGAAGTGTGAATTCATTTAACTTTATATAAATTAAATTTACTTCTATTTAATTTTTTATTTTTTAACTCTGCCTTACAAGTTACAGTCTTACATTAGCTGCTAGCAATCATTTTATATGGACGCTGGACTGGACCGGGCCCCAGTTTGAATTGCAGCCAAGGGCCCCGTGCAAGCTTAATCCGCCCCTGAGAAGCACCCACATTACAGCCCGAAATCAGCTGAGTGATTTAAGATGCCAGTATACCCACCAGTCTGAGCACCCGAAGGCTCCTCCTAACCATGGAATGCTGGATTTCAACTCCACTGTCTCTATTTTTCAAAACATAAAAATTAAAACAAGAAGTAAACGACAAAAAGGAACAAAAGAAAAAAAATTAACCAAAACCAAATTAAATATAAAGATTTATTAACTTAAGACATTACGGAAAAATTAAATATTACATAAAATTACCAATCCAATTCAATCTTACCACAATCGCATAAACCGAAAACTGAGAGCTAATAGTAAATTTTGTATTAACGTTAAATATCAACAAAATCGTTTTCACTGTCTAACATTGTGTTGTTTAACTGAATTTTCAATCAGTATTTATACTGATTTTCATTATGCCTCCATGCATTCTTTGTCACTATATCCAATCAGAATGCGATAAATTTGAATTACTTTTGCACACATGAATGAGTGTATGCAATTTTTTAATTTAATTTTAATTTAATTAATCAAATTATTTTATTTTTATTAATTTTAACAATTTAATTTTAAAATTTATAATTTAAATAATTTTAGCTAATTTTATTTTAATTTTCATTAATTTTAACAATTTAATTCTATAAATTTTACAATTTACATAATTTTTAAATAATTTTATTTTAATTTTTATTATTTCATTAGTTTTACTGGAAATATTTAGTTTTCAATTTTCAATTTATTTATTTAGAATATTTTCATATTCCTCTTCTTAACGTATGTACTCATTGCTATAGCTCCTTCGTGTGTAAATCGAATACGACCAAAAATCATTATTAAGATTTTTTTTCGTATTATCAATCTCTTTTAAGCTATTTTATTTTCCTAGTGGGCAGATTTTTAGAATGCGTTATTTTTCTCTTAACTGTGTTGGTGATTGCAACTTCTTGCGTTCCTTTATTATACGCGTTTTATTTATCCTCAATGTGTTGTGTACTTTATTTTGTATTATTTGGTGTATGATCACAGATTTTAATTCAACTTGGTGCGGTTTTTATGCTATGTAATTTTGATTCATTAAAACAAACTCTCAATTTTCTGGTTCTAACCCAACATTAGAAACGAAATATAGGATCAACCCGGAACACCAATAGTACCCACATTCTTTTACAGCGACCAACAAATGATAAATCCAAAATTATGCTTTGAGGTAAATTAGTAGCGAGTATTTTAAGTAATGACTCACAAATTTTGGGAAATAACTAGAAAAAGAATCAGTTGTTTAACTGAACTGATAAAACAGTGTAGAAGAAAAGTGAAAGATATAAAAATTAGAGAAAATAACAAGAAAAAGCCCAAGAAAAGAATAAATTAGATTAAATTAAAGTGAGAAAAAGAGAAAAAATGAAAAATATAATAAGAATTGAACAAAATTAAAAACAGAAAATATCAATTAGAACAAAAATCATCGATTGAAAAAAGTTCAAATACACAACAAATGCAAATATAGCTCAAATAACGCTCGTAAAATTAAAAATAGAAAAATAAGAGAAAAGTAGGACTAATAAATAAGCAATAAGAACAAATATTTCAGTGGGAAATAAGACCAAGTTTTGGAAAGAGTTATTTCAAAGCATCATCAGAAAATACTCCGGAAAACATCCCAGAAGAAGGACAAGATAAAAAATAAATAATAAAGAAGATAAGCGATTTTACCCAAAGTGACCAGAAGGGCCCAAAGAAACTTATTTTTTCAATTTTCAAAATCTATATTTGGACATAAAGCAGTTTAAATTATTTTGTTAAGAAAGTGTAGGTGTTGAATCAATGCACTTACACAGGTTGATTCAATGACTGATCGGGTATTCATAATGAGGTACAGAGTACCCGCAAAAGCTCGGTAGGGTCCGACATATATTGGAAACCTACCCGTTAAAATATATATATATATGTATATATATATCCAGTTAAAATCAGTAAAATAACCAAAAATTCAAACTAAAGGTTCAAACATTAAAGAGAATTCTACAACTTAAAAAATTTAATGAGGAGTTCACAGGGAAATATATAACGAAAAAACAAATTAATTAAAATTAATTAATCCGTAATGGGAACCCCAAGCGCAGTGAGACTCGATCGATTAGATAAGGCCGGAAACTCACCCGAGCGCCAAACTGGGACAAAAAAATTAAAGTAATTTAAAAATCCCAAAAATGTTTACCTAAGATTCCCGGAAGAAAATTAATGGCAATAATCATAATTCTGTAAATAATTGCCCTTTCAGAAAAGAATAAAAAGGGAGCTCAAAAACAGACAAGCCTCCAGTTGGTCGAACAAGCAAGAGAGAAGTATGGCGAATAAGACAATCAGAGATCGGAGGACGAAATTCAGCGATTAAAGTAAAGTTTAATTCTCGTATCAGAAAAGGTGATTGCCCCTTGGGTATTCTCCCTTATCGAGCGATATTTATTAAGAAAGAAAGATACAAATTTAGTGACGAATTGTAATTTTGATTGAAATTTAATAAAGTTATTCTGTGTTGGGTTTCGATTCATTTGTTTGAATAAGAACCAGAGGAGTCAGAGAAAACCGACTTGAAAAATAATAACCCAACAAAATATTTTTAATCAAAATTCAATTACAAAAATTTACAAAAATTCAATTCCCAAAATTCAGATATCATTTTGCTTCTCACAATCGATTCGAAATATTAATACACAAACTGGTTGCTGAGTTTTGTGTGTCACTGTATTTTATGCGTGTTTTGTTGCGTGCAATATTTTTGACGGTTTTGTCGTGTCTGTCTGGTATTGAAACTTTGTAAGGATTTACCTTCTAAAGTTACAGATGTACCAGTTAGATATAAAATATTGTAATTTTAGCTTGTGCTTATAGAATAATATATACACAAAATTATTTAATTATATATTATAAATATTAATTTTATTCCGTATACTTTTACCGCTTTACTATAATGATATATTTAATGCTTTATTTATATTATATTTTTTGACAATAATCATGCGTTCACCGCTCTAATTATATTGTCTATTTATATTATCAAATTTTATTTATCATTTATTTGTATTATATTATGGTGTATCTCTATTGATTAATTATTTGTGCTATTCTATGCTATTACTATTCTAAAATTATTAATATACTAACATTCTAAAAATTATAATTATGTTCATTTATCCCCTGTATATTTAATTAATTATTTGTCAAAACTCAAAATAGGATAGATCAATTATAACCATTCGTAAATTAAAATGATACAAGCTAATGATACAAGCTAATGTTGTTTATAAATTATCACAATTAATATGAAATATATTAATAACATAAAATAAAATAAGATAAAGCTGGTTATAAATTACTACAGGATAATCAAGGCAATGAAAGATACGATAATTATTGTCAATCTTATTTTTAATTGTCACTTGAGATATGCAATTTCGGAACTGGCTTTCTTCAGGCTTTGGAAATTGCTTTAGAAATTGATTTTATTTTCTTTCCCCTGCATATATATTCACTCGGTATTTGTCAATGTTTGTTTGGTAATAATTAGTTAGAGTAAATAGGTCGGCCCGTGTCAACCAACCCAATCATTATTTAAAAATGTACATAAATCAAATCCGTTTTGTTTGCATGATCGTAGAGTATTCCAACTTAAATCCCCGTCATGCAACCTCGTGTTTCATGTCTTCAAGTCACATTTCGTTAATTTAGAGTCTTCTCACAAAAATCGGAGATAAGAATCGAGGACAAAGAGTTAGGAAATAGATAATATGAGGAAGGAGCAGAAGGAAAGAAGGCATTACACCTTCAATGGTAAGCCCGTGAACCCAGAAACGTCGCTTGCAACGGAGATTTAGCAGTCAATTAAGTACACAGTACACGTACTCGTAACTCACTACAACTCTCCACCGTTTTCTAACCGCGATGAAAAGACACCAACGAGATTGACAGGTTAATTCACAAAGAATGTTTCATGAAAATTGCGAAATGCCCAAAGTTACTCTTTGGGCTTCTGATTTTGATATCAAAATTCATAATAACACAATGACTAATCTATATAAAGTCCAAATAATTTATTTTTTATATTATAAAGCGAACGAATATTGATATAAATTTATTACGGTTATTATATAAACCATTATTTAAAATTAATATTGAATTTATCTCTACTTTGAATGCCAAATAACTAATTTTATTCTTGAATTTGTCATATACCATACAAATCTAAATTTGTTTGTCTGCACTATTTATATTTAATTTAATAATTGAGTATTTAATTTTGTTTATAAATTTTGAATTTAAAGTTCCGTGTATTGTTTTATTGAAAACATGATTCTTCTTGAATATTTCAATAGAGGAGTGAAAGAAATTCTTTTACAGAAATTCACTGCAGCGAAATCTGGGTATTATTTCCTATTGAAAATGATTTTAAATAATTTTCATTTTGTCTACAGGGCAAAAATTGAAAAAAGTAAACAATGTTTGGTTGATTTTGATGGAGCTATTTATAGAATAAATAATGAGATAGACAGAAATATAATATTTGTTAGTATAACCCTTAATTTTTTCAAGCAATTGCAGGAATATGGTGCAGATAAAGTAAGTTTGACGTTTATATTAAACATTTAATCTGAATACTATTGGTATTAAAACGGGAATATGGCGATCGATTATGTAGTGAACCGAAACCTGGATGCAATGTAAGCATTCAATATGATTTAACAAATTTGCCAGATGATATAGAGGAATTGGCTCAAAACGCAGCTCTTTTAAAGCGAAATTGTTTTGCTTCAGTTTTTGAAATGTTTTTTGATTATCAAGAATCTGGAACTACTAATAAACAAGCCGTGATTAATTATCGTGATGATGAAACTATGTACATTAAGTCAATGGAAGATCGAGTTACTGTGGTTTTTAGTACATTGTTCAAAGATCCTGATGACGTTATAATTGGAAAAGTTTTCATTCAGGTAAATTTTTTAAATTAAACTTAGTAAATATATACAATAAATTGAGGTTTTAACAATTTTTATTTATATAAATTAAAATTTTTAATTTTGCAAATCAGGAACTTACTGAGGCGAGAAGAAGAGTTGATAGAGCTCCTCAAGTACTCTATTCACCAAGAGAGCCTCCAGTAGAATTAAAGGGAACTAAAGCGGCTGTTGGTGATAATATAGCTTATATAACATTTGGTAATAATTTCTACGACTTGTTGTTAAAATTTTCTATATCTAGTTCTGTTTAATCGCCATTTCGCTACTCCAGCTGCTCGGAAAAACTCCATTGATTTGATACATACATTCCGAAATTATTTACATTATCATATTAAGTGTAGTAAAGCTTATATTCACATGAGAATGCGAAACAAGTCTAGTTACTTTCTACAATTTTTGAAGCGAGCGAAACCAGGAATTACTGCCAGTGGAAATGGTTCAGAAACCGTAGATTTTAAAGGAGTCACTGATTTAGGCATTGAAGGACTTTATTTGGGCGCTGGCGATTCCAGTCAGAAGAAAACAATCACGTAATTTTGTTACTTAGTAAATATGGTTGAATTCAATTCTAAAATTAATTTCTACTGCAATAGAATTAAATTTGAATATTTTTTTTTCAGTTTTAATAACTTTTATATGCATTATCATTGTTGCTCGCATACTTTCTATACAATCAATTTGTGTAAACTTAGAATTTATTGATCTATAATCATATGAAAATGAAGAGAAATTGAAAATATCACATTGACGGATTTTGATTGGTTATTAGAAATAAAAAATAATATCTGAAAATAATTTAATAAATTTACATTTTTGTTGTGAAATTTTTATACTGCCGATTACCTTTGAGTATCTGAAGTATCCGCATGATTTTATGGGGGGATTAAAAAAAATTTATTAAATTATTTCCCTAAATTTAAAGTTATTGGTCATTGCATAATTACCATTTGACCCACCCTGTCACGATTGGTCACATTTCTGTTGATCCAAATAGTGACGTCTTTTTATTGTTCACGAAATGAGGGTAGCCTAGTGGTATCATACGGTCCTCTAAACTGCTTGGGAGCATGCTGTAGCAGCAATAATTGTTAGTTATCGTTGTCGAGTCAAAGTATCAGCATCACTGTAGCAGAGGAAGATTGTTGCAATAATAATTCTTGTGGTCCATAAAATACAACTAGTGTGACGTCACATTAAGCTCAACGCATCCACCCACGCCACGTTTCCAAGGAACCCACCCGCGAGCGTGACGTAATTATTCAATCACCCCTTTTCCGCATTTCAAATCATTGTGTTATACAGCTTACATTTTTAATGATGAATAAATTTCATTTTATTCCAAAAGTGAAATGTGGCCTCCCCTACTCACTGCGACAAATATTATGAAATTATTTTATCTATGAGATTAGTGAGTCGTTTTAATTATAAAATTTAGCATGGAATTTGTTAACGTTCAATGCGTAGAGAAATTAGAAAACAATTTACCTGTTATACAATTACTTAATTATCAATAATTAATTTGCAATAATTTAATATAAATTTTTAAAAATGAAATCGACACTATAATTAGTTTTCATTATAGGGGATATCCGTTTGGGTCCTTTCCTTTGAAGCGGCCGACATGAATGGTTTAGTAGTGAATATTTACTTTAAAATGTTAATGATGAATTGATAAATATAGCCAATTACAAACATAACCGTATTGATTTCACCTTATTTTTTGATATTATACATATTTAGTCATTAAATGACACGACTGTCTGTTCTTTATACAGTTCACAAGGCATCCCATTTCCTGAGTCTCTCCGCTTTAATTTCAATTCTCAAGATGTTTTGGTATATAAAATTTAGGCGAATCAACTGTTTTTCTTTTTATTTTAACTTAATCATTTAATTTAGAGTCATATGGTTAAAACCAGTTTACTTATGTATATAGTCTATCGCAGGGGTGGGGAACCTGCGGCCTCCGGAGCCTTATCAAAATAAATCTTAACCCTCTCCGTATATTTGTCGAATATATTCGACATTAAAGCAAGATGTCACTTCCAGTTTCATAGGCCATTGCAAAAGTACATCGTTTTCACCGCGCATTATGAAAAAGAAAACCAGAAAGATGTGTCCCTTTTCCAGCTTTGAATCCATCGGGATGAAGCTGAAGGCACATTTTGTAACCGTTTTTGTGGGAATAGAACGGGTCACTATAAATATCAGCATTATTTTTTACACGGAGAGGGTTAATTTATATAAAAAACCATGAATTTTGAGGATTTACAAATAAAAATGCTTGTAACTACTGAATTGTATATATACCGTACTGTACAAGCATTGGTATTGCGAAAATTTTTTTATTTCTATTTCATTTGGAATTTGATTTGATTTTAATATTATTTTTTGTTTCAGTGGTCGAAATTTCCAGCAGCAGATATAGTTTCAAATTTGGCATATATTCTAATTGATCATGCTTAATTACTTTTTTGATAAAATTGTTAAAAATTATAACAGGCTTTTTATATTTTTTCTAATTTTATGTTCTTTGATTAGCGTTTTTACATTATCGTAATTTATGATCATACCCAACTTGTAATTAAGTTTGATGCAGATATTTACTGAATTCAAGTAAACAATATTTTCAATCCAATAAATCTGTTATACTTTATTTTGTAGCATCTACTGTATGTTAAGGTGTTTTGGATTATTTATGTTCTGCATTTTCCATATTGACTATTTTTAACCCAATACTGAATATTTAAAACTTAATAAAATATAGGTTTGGAGTAACTAGTATCAAATATTCTATGATTATGCTGGGCTATATGCAAAAAAATTAAGAGTTTGTTTAAATGTGTCGGAAATACAACAGGGAAACCGCACTAGAAAAAGACTTAAATAAAAAACAGCGCGAAAGATATAAAAAAGACAATAATTTCACATAAGCATCAATTAAAACAAAAAATCATAGATTAAAAATAGCAAATGTACAGAAAAGATCAAATGTAATCTAAATGACACATGTAAAACATCAAATTTAAGATGGAAAAGTATGGAAACACGGCGAACGTGGATGATCAAAACAAGGATTTTATGAGAAGAAAAGTCATCAAATGATGCTGAAAAAATAATCAGAAGGAGAACAATCAGTCAAGAGGACAGAAATGGTGTTCATCCAAGGAAGATAAAGACAGACAGGTCGAAAACAAGAAGTTATATTTGAAATAACCATTGTCTAAATTTAGACAAAAATTTTAGTAAGAAAGTGTAAAAGTGCATATTCAGCAGCACTACACCAATTAAGTCATTAACTGATTGGGCGCCTGGTGGTGTGTCATTCTGGTTTACAATGTATAGGGGCAATGACGGAGGCTAACTTGACACTTTCCCAGATGTTGAGGTTCTCAAATCTCAACTTGATGGTTTCTATATAAATAAGAACACAATCACTGGTTCAATAAATTTATTAAATTATCACAATTACAAATAAAGTTAAAAATATAAAATTAACAATGCACTCAAATATATTTCAATTTGTATTGTATATATATGCGTGTGTATGTGTATGAAATGCTTGCAGCTTCCTGAGCTCGGGTGTGTAAAATGGGTATGCTCTAAATTATATTGCAATATCAATTTCTGAATTTGCAACTCATTTTAGAAGCTCTTATTTTTTGGGTGATTTGACTGAGAAATCAGTCGACTTATATATGAAACAAAATTCAATAAATCGATGTGTAAAGATTTCATAATTCAGTCTAACTATTATATTGAGTCAAGATTTGATGTGCTTTCATGCTTCTATTTTGATTACTAGAACAAACAACAGCAATTTTAATATCAGATGACATCAGTTACCAAATTCAATTAATTTATAATTTTTTAAAAAATATTTAAATGCACCTAGTGCAAAATAAAACAAATAACAATGCACTCAGTGCAATAAAGTAAATATGTTTTTTTTAATTGTTCTACAGTGCACTTAAAAATAATAATAATAATAATAATAACAACAACAATATTAACGATCACAATAATAACGATCACAATAACAACAATACAAATTTATTATAATGTCATCAAGAATAAATCAATATAAATCAAATTGTTAATAATAAGTTATCACAATAATGTTTATTCTTTTCATGACATAGATACCATCATTAATGATTATTGTCCACATGTATATTTATTCTGTACCTATTTGTTCCTAATATGTGGTATTTGAGCTTCAAAGTCTTTAACGTTCTTCCATCTTTTAACACAAACACCCAATATGATTTGACCAAACGAGTCATGTTGGTACTGTACACATGGGTTGGAATCTGTGAGCAGGTGAGCCCCTGTGTTAGGACTACTACTCACAGTATTCGCCATTCCGGTTCGTGAATGCCGTTAGAAGGACTTACATCCGTTTACTTTTCCTATGGTCCAAGTGAGGTCATTTTAAGATAACACTTATCTACACATGATTATACGTAAAATTCCTAGATACGTACAAAGAAAACAATAACGCACGAGTATATTGAACACATTACAAATTTTCACATGAACCTTTCAAATCATCAGCTCGCTCAATCGCGCACTCATCAAAGTTTTTAGTTCAATAACGAATTTTTGGGATAATTTCGAGAAGGAATTTGTCGGTTACTTGCACTGCGAATCTATGATCTACATCTCGCCTTTGTCTAACATGGCAATGATGTCCGACTCCAAGGTTGGGTCGGGGACAGGCATCGAACTGGTGGCTGGTATAGTCCTGCATTGCGTGGCCATGAATGTGATTGGAGCAGGTTGTGAGGGAATTTTGTTAACTGCTGTAACAGCGAACAGAGTCGCTTTCAAGGCCGATATCTCGTCACAGCGCTTTTTTGATCTTTTGGCCCGGGTTAAATACTTCTTTTTCCGTGGTTTTGACTGGACTGGGATGGTAGAGGAGTTTTCTGACACCATAGGCGGTTTCGGGGCTTTAATGGAAGTCGGCTGTATCTGACTAATCTCCGTAAATATGATATCAGGTACTGTAGAAGGAGAGACCTCGGGGCCGTGATGAGTACACCGTGATGTGGACGGAGTGACAATGAGATCAGTTTGATAGTGAATTGAGAATACGTTCCCTTTATACAGGATAGGGTATTCATTAATCCGACGCTTCAGCTCTGCCTCGGCGTAAATTCGGTGCAGGGCTTCCAACTGGGCCTCGACAGTGCTCAAGCCGCAGGATCTTTTTATTCGCGCCTTTCATAAGTGGTGGGGACAACCACGTACCTTCCAGCGTGTCGATACGCCTTTTGAGAACCCCAACATATTCATTCAACCTCTGCAGGCTTGCGTTTTTATCAGCACACGAAAAACACGGTCTCGGGCCGGTTGGCGGAAGATTCAGTTCCGACATCAACTAAACAAATGCATTTCGGTCATGAATTTCACATCAAAATAGCTATGATAAATCGACGATCACGCAATCTCGGTAAGGTCTCAAATCTATTTCTATCCATTTATTTATCATCAGTTTAGAACAGCGGGAGTGAGACTTAATCAAAGTACATGACTGCTTACCTCTTTCGGTAGGGAGAATTCAATATAGTTTTACTGTTATTTACCTATGAAACTTAATGTTAGTAAGTTGTATTAGTTCAAAAAGCAAAAACAAAATCGCTCGAAAATCTGTTTTGCGACACATTCGGATTTTTTCCCTCCCATCATTTTATCCTGAAGTAATTAATACTACACCTGGCCATTAGAAGTCGAAAACATTTTTGAGAGTAGGAATTTACGAGGCACCCTATCAAACACCTTGCTTTTAGATAGAAAATTGTGCGCAATTAGTCTTGCGATATGTATCTCATTCGACATTCCCTCATTTATCAATTCACATTAGTCACGCATTTCTAAGTTAGCAATTGAAATAACTTCACATTAATTTTTATTTGTAATTAAAAATGAGTATTTTGAGAATTTATCTACTTAATTTAAGAATCACTGACATTTGTTGCTAACGGCGAATGGTTCTAGCAGGGGAATTGGATGAATCAGAATACATTTTCACCCTTACTGTAAACACTTACGTCCTGCAATTAGAGGTCTGTTTATTTAAGAAATCAATTTGGGAAGCCGAAATAGTAACAAATCACTCGGCTTTGCTGTTAGTGGTACATCCTGTTTATATTTAAGTGATATACAAATGATGATCATTGATGGTGATTTACAAGATAGACGTTGAATCAATTAAATTTTATGGGCACTAATGTGATGATACACTCAGCTTGTTATGCCGGCCGATGGTGAAAGTTCAACTGATCTACGGAAGTTTACTCTCAGATAATTCATATCGAATTTTCAAATCTAAACTGCATTCAATTCTTGGATGATCGTGATGTTTACGCCAACTGTGGATGTTTGATGAATTCGCCGACTTTATTGGAAAATTACTGTTGACGGATCGATCGGCGACATCAATGTAAAGCAGCGGTTTCCAACCTTTATGCTACCGCTCCTCCTCCAAAAAGATTTTTTTTCTTGGCCTTCTCCCCATCTTTTTTTAAATATATATAATAATATAAACACGTTTTTAAGCTGTTCGAAAGATCATGGTGCAGTTTTAATTTTACTGGTCTCATACTATCTGAAGCCAAGACTTTCAAACACAACAAACACATTGGTTTTTCCGAGCCATCTATAACAACACTTGTAAATCCTAACGATAAATATTATGAACAGTATTGTCTTTTGTTGGGAGATACCTCCTTCTTTTCTCATATTATTCCCACTTTTATCAGCATCATTATCTTCATTATTGTCGACTTTTCTCTTGTACCCAGTCAAAAATTTATCCATTTGTCTAAAATTATTTTATTGATATAATTTAAAATAAATAATAATTAAATATAAATATGAAAATATACTTACGATTATTTTGAGGAAGAAATCACGAGAATAACAATAACACACCCGCCAATTCGCTTCAGTTGACACTTTTGCGACGAGTGACGTATAAATTTGAGGTTATTGTTTCGTGCAACTAGTGGGCGTTTTGTGCATTACCGAAACAGAGCGTTGCAAAGGCGCCAATTTTAAAATCTTCCTCTTCGGATAATTTTTATATACGAATTAAATGTATGTATAGAAATTTAATAAAAATAAAATTAAGTATTTATTTACTGAATATTTACAGTTTCGTTACAATATGAAGTTTTATTTATTTGTAGATATTATAGTATGAAAATCATTTTTTTATCCAAAGGTTTTGGCTCCTGCCCTAGCCATAGGCCGCGCCCCCCTGGGAGGCGCGCCTCCCGGGTTGGAAACCGCTGGTGTAAAGTCAAATTTGGAATGCCTTAGTAATCGAAAATAATGCCAATGAAGATGATACGATATTATCCTCGATCAACAGAGCATGGAGAGTCAATAGTTTCAGCAGACCTGTGTGACGAAAAAGTTAGACGATGGAAGGGAGACAGGCAAAATTACAAATCGAGTCGGATTCATTATTGGTTTGGAGAAATGCCCATCATAAACAACCTTATTCCAACCATCAATTTTTCATACTAATTTTCATCCATCTATATTCAGAACGTAACCATCTACGACAAACAATCTGTTCACCATCGGTACAAGTACCAACGGCATCCAAACATCCTCCCAAACAGTTTCGCCATATATCATAACAATAAAATTCAATATAAAGTATAAATTTTAAATTATCACAATAACATTTAAAGAAATTAAAAATATTCCAATATTGCTTATCCTTGTTCATCGGAACCTATCTGGTTTCTTGGATTTATGACTGCTACTTCACTATGGAAATCATTCCGAGTAACTTATACATCCCTACTCGATTCGTGCCTGCCGGTCTCCTACTGGCGTGCGCTGGGAAACTCTTCTGTGTGTTGGATGATGAAGGTAGGCACATCACCACATTTAACCTCAACAGGTACTATAGGACAGGGCCCAAGAGATACAGAATCAATGTGTACGCCGAAGAGCGTAGATAGATAAGTAAATAGACAGTCTAATTCCCCAACAATCAACAACCCAATTCCATGCAACCCAATTCAATCCAAAAACAATCCAGAAAAATCTTTCAAAGCAATCCGAAAATTGACTATCTAATTGACAATTTGTGTAAATATTATTGATTAAACATTATCCTCGAACTAGCTAACAGTCTGTGCATATTTTATCCTTTATTCTGATTAATTTCTGTCTGAATATTTATGTATAATACTGTATGATTAATGATGTATATTTTATCGGGTATATATATTTAATAGACTGAATATTTTATTTCTAGTTAATCTTTTAGATAAATGATTACAATATAATTTTACACAAGGGGAAATATTCTAAATGAATTAATTAATATTTTCAGTTAAAGACAAAAATTAAACAATTTTCTTGAAATCATATAAAATAAATTTAAGTGCTTATTTCTTGAAAAATAAACAACCGATATTTTTAAGTGCTTTTTAAAATAAATATGATTATTGCTTGAAATTATATAAAATAAATAATTGATATTTTTAAGTGCTTTTAAAATGAATATGATTTATTTAACCAATTATTTCTTGAACTTATATAAAATAAATAATTGATATTTTTAAGTGCTTTTTAAATAAACATGATTTATTTTTTAACCAATTAAAATGAATATAATTTATTTTGTAGTATTAAATACTTCAAAAATTTAATATAAATACCCTAACTATTTTCAGTGTAATTCGACCAAAAATTAGCGCTCTAGTAATTTCAAAGATAAATCCCGCGAAATATTCAATACCCGAGACAGAACAGAAAAGTCTCACAAATTTTTAAATAAACTACAGTAAAATTTACATACGCACGCACGATACAACATATAAACAAAAACACATATTGCAAGCATTTCAGAAGATTCGAAGGTATTCAATAAAAGTATAATTCAGACATTTTGAAAGAAATTGATTGTGTTATTACGATTGTTTAATTTGGGTAATTTTTAGTTTAATAAATATTTATCTATCGACTTATTTTGATATATATATATATATATATATATATATATATATATATATATATATATATATATATATATATATATATATATATATATATATATATATATATATATATATATATATATATATATATATTGTTGGGCTAGAACTGATTTCTAGACCCAAAGTTGGGAATGGGACGAAATGTGTCAGTACACAACACGCATACCCAGCATTAAGTTTACTTAAATAAAAATATATAAAACACCAAGTAAACAATGATAATAGAGAGATAATATACCCAAAAATAAAACATCTGAATTAAAAATAAAATAAAACACGAGCAAGAAGTATTACACGAAAACTTACTCAAATATAACCGAAAGACATAAAACAACAAAAAACAAATTCGAATAAAGGCGATTAGTAAAAATTAAAAAAGAAAATTAAAGAAAATCTTCATAAAATCTTACGTAAAGAAAATTATATCGATATTTTGAATAAAAATCCAGAACAATTCATAAAAATGGCGAAATCCATCATGACGGCCAAACGACCCAATAAAATTTATAAAACATAAATATTTTAGTTTAAAAAATAAATATTTTAGTTTAAAAAATAAATATTTTAGAAAAGGAATCATAAAAAACAATTTAAAAATAAGAAATAGATTAAATTTAGCATGGAATGTTCTGGAAATGCTGAAATCCATCATGGAGGCAAATTTAATAAAAAATAATTCGAAAATAAAATTTCAAAAATAAAAACAAAAATTCTTACTGAAAAATCGCCATCAAAATCGATAAAAATTAAAAATCGAATGTTCGAGAATTAAAATAATCTGAATTTGTTTTACTGCATCAATGCACGCATGTATACTTACACGTCAAACAGAGGCTATATAAACTAACACATTTCGTCACTTTTTAAGCAAAAAAATGCAAATGCAAATGCTTGCTCTTATGCCAAATTTTTGATTTTTCTGAGATTGTAAGTAAGGACTGATTTCATTGTGAATTATAAATTATTATTATTGAAACTTTGTTTTCATTATTTCTATTTAATTATAGAGGTGTAGATTTGAATGAGATCGTCGGTTATCAATGATTTTGAAGCGAGATCCCAGCCAAACCTGCACCTATGCACTTTGTCAGTTATGAATGCACAGTTCATAATGATTTCGGGTCATCGACCCTACATGCACTAAAATCATAATCTTAACCAGAGGTCGCCACGAACTATTGGTGTTTAACCATGAGTAGGGCGTATAAATCCTTCTTGGTAGTTGGCATAGTCACAGGGACTATGCGGACGAAATAATTATGGGAAACTAATTGTGGATACATATTACAATAGGGCCTATCGTACCGTACTCAGTGTAGTCGGGAAAGTAGGTAAATTTTAATTAAATCGACCTTTCGTTAACTTACATACCTAAATTAACACTTAAATTATACTATTTTGCACACAACATTAAGAACTGATAAACGGGGAATATCCCCTGACTCAAATTTCACACAATACAACATGCTAGTGTAGCTGGTTATTTCTAAACGAATCCCTCTTAAACTATAAATTCAATGTGAACCTAAGAAACTAATTAACTCAAAATAACAGGGAGATCCCTGCGCAAAAATTTTTTAAGGCAATTAAAGACTTAAAAATTTTGAACCATTCCCTGTAAGAATACTGCAACCTAAAGTTCATGCGATGAGTAGGACCTAAGAGGTTGTAATCTCAATCGCACTGGTAAGCAAACTAATATCTATAGATGCCCACAAAATAACCTATTTTGATGCAAACTAAATTTCTCTATCGTAATGGTCTTGGTATGCGCAAACTCCCGTAGACATATTGATAAAGTCTCTTTATCTATAAACTACTAATATCATATCTATAACTTATAAGTTCGGGCAACATCTTCACATTATTCTATACTAAATTGAATAGACTCTAAACTAACTATAAAAATATAAATCGTAAACCCATAAAAGTATAAATTATCCTCTCAATTTCATAAAAATGTGAATTGTACTTATAGATTTAATTTCTTCAAAATATAAATTATGGTTAGTTATAAAGGTATAAATTATAAATTTAATTTCTTGAAATTATAAATTACAAATTTGTATTGACGATAAAAATTATAAATTATAACTCTAAGTTAATTATAAAAGTATAAATTATAAAATTTTATTAGCTTTAGAAATATGAACTATAAATTTAACTTCATAAAATATAAATTATAAAATTATATTAGCTTTAGAAATATAAACTATAAATTTAACTTCATAAAAATATAAATTATAAAATTATATTGGCTTTAAAATATAAACTATAAATTTAACTTAACTTCACCAAATATAAATTATAAACTTAAAAGTATAAATTATAAAATTATATTAGCTTTAAAATATAAACCATAAAATTAACTTCATAAAAATATAAATTATAAACTTAAAAATACAAATTATAAAATTATATTAGCTTTAGAAATATAAACTATAAATTGAACTTCACTAAATATAAATTATAAACTTAAAGGTATAAATTATAAAATTATATCAGTTCTAAAATATAAACTATAAATTTAACTTCATAAAAATATAAATTATAAAATTATATTAGCTTTAAAATATAAACTATAAATTTAACTTAACTTAGATTGACTTTAACATCATAGTTGAAAATTTTTCATCAAAGACCCCCCATAAACCATATAGTCATCAACTACCACCTAAATATACTAAATTAGCTTATCTTAATATATATTTAACTTATAGTATATTTTAAAATATAAATTGTAAATGTTCATAAATGACCCCCCTCCGAATTATACATTCATTATCCATTGCATAAATATCCTAAATTAACTTATTTTAATATATATGTAACTTATAGTATATTTAAAATTCTAAATTGGAAATGTTCATAACTGACCCCCTCAAAATTATACATTCATTGTCCATTACTTAAATATACTAAATTGACTTATTTTTAATATATATTTAACTTACATTATAATAAAAAATATAAGTTGTAAAATTTCATGAATGACCCCCTCAAAATCATACAGTCATTACCCATTACCTAAGCATACTAAATTGACTTATTTTTAATATATATTTAACTTACATTATAATAAAAAATATAAGTTGTAAAATTTCATGAATGACCCCCCTCAAAATTATACAGTCATTACCCATTACCTAAGCATTTTAAATTAACTTATCTTAATATATATTTAACTTATATTATATTTTAAAATATAAATTGAAAATTTTCATAAATGACCCCCCTTCAAATCATGTAGCCATTAACTATTCCTTAGGTATACTGAATTATATCATCTTCGTATAGAGTTAAATTATATTTCAAACCAAACCAAAAAAAAAATAATTCCATAATTTTTCGTAAATGATACCCCCATATGTAGTAATCTTATAAAAATATAAATTTACACTTATTATTATTATTATTATCGTTATTATTATTATTATTATCATTATTATTATTATTATTATTACTATTATTATTGTTATTATTATAATTATTATTATTATTATTATTAGCATTGTTACCAGTAACATTATCACTCTTACTATTATTATTACTATTATCATTATTATTATTATTATTATTATTATTATATTATTAAAATAATTATCTTTATTTCATAAAAATAAAATTATAAAACAAGTTATTGATTTTGGGATTCCCCTATCTCTAAATTTAGTTTCAATGGCCCTATCTTCCAATAAAATTACGGAAAATCACTAAAATCTATTTTTAGTAACACCCCCCCCCCCCGGAAAACGACATCAATATTATCAATTTAAATTATATCCATATATAGGTATGTGTGTATATGTATATGTATATATATATATGTATATATATGTGTGTGTGTATGTATATATATATATATATATAGGTGTGGTTGGGTGTATGTATATATAGATTTATAAAATAACCTTATAAAAATATGACCACCCTTCCCCATAAAGACCCCAAGTTGTATAATAATAGGAATTAAGGTTAATTCTAGTCGTCCTATAATCCTAAAATTTTTTTTTATTTTGCATGCATTATTATTCTCATTATTACCCTTAGCGTTATTATTATTACTACGATTATTATTATCATCATTATTATTATTATTACTATTATTATTATTACAGTTATCAATGTTATTATTATTATTATTATACATAGGATAAGAAAGTATAAGAATGAATGAATAAAAAGAATATATACAAATAAAATAAATATTCAGTTAGATTTAAT
Organism: Schmidtea polychroa; assembly: GCA_959609185.1. NCBI lineage: Eukaryota > Metazoa > Platyhelminthes > Tricladida > Dugesiidae > Schmidtea > Schmidtea polychroa. The sequence goes on from CAUHTR010007678.1 coordinate 304,485, forward strand.
TTTCAAAAAATATTATAATCTGATTACATTAAAAATTGATACGGTGCGTAGCAAAATTCACAAAACCAATCAAACTGACAATTGGGAAATTTACGAAATCTTCCAAACCAGCAAGAACACCAATAATAGTACCATTGATAACTGATGAACATTTCAAAAACGGACAATTTCTTCCTGTGATTTCACAACAATGCTGCGAGAAACCTTTAACTTATCTTCATGAACAAAGCCAGGCGAATGAGGAACGTAAAATACCCAGTTCAAATGCAAAATAATACAAGAAATAATTTTCAAAATAAAAAACGAAATAGAGTAATCTTGAAATTCGAGCTTGGCATTGGAGATTGAATGATTAATGAATAACCATAGCACATTTCATCGATATTGTTCGGCACATGTCGTGTAACGATACACGTTTCCGTTGATGAAGACGAACTTGTACCTGAAACATTAGTGAAAATAGATGTAACAATATAAATTACCAAACTGAATGAGGATAAGTGTGGATTGTGCCACTGCTGACTGCCGCAACTGAGGAAGAAGCAAGCATTTCGAAAACAAAGTTCGATGCTAGTGCTTCTTTCTCAGCGAGGTCGCATACAGTGGCAATTGCATACATAATTACTTGAAAATTTAATTCCTGAATAAATATAAAAATTTAAATTCACCGCTTTGAGGTGATAAGTAAATGACTATCACGTCATCATTTAAACAAATATTGAATAATATAACTTAATTTATTAATTTAAGTTAAAGATTTATTACTTTAATTTATTATAAAATTTTAATTTTGCACTAACTTAATTTATTAATTTGGGTTAAAGATTTATTACTTTAATTTATTATAAAATTTTAATTTTTCCGATGGAATATTAGTTTTAGGCTAAATTAATATAAGATTAAAATTTAGACTAGTTGCAAATTTTCGTGGAATGGTGTGATAAGGCGGTCTAGGTAGCTTGTCGGGATAGGTTGACAGAGTGGACCAGACGCGATGAGCATTTAAACCATAATTAAGTATGGCAATAGACAACTTTAGGTAACGAATCTCATTTAGATGTCAGACGCAAGGAGATCCAACGAAGACGGAAAAGTTGACCCATCTTCAGGGAAGGTAGGACAGATTGACCCATGAATAATGATGATTTATACGAATGGTGGGGTGGGCTGACACCGTGGAAGAATACAAGACACGTTAACAGGTTATCGGGAGCACTATCCGACGACAGGGACCATGTAAAGCGGACATAAACCTTCTAACGGTAGTCCGTGAACCCAAAGGAGTGTTCGACAATTACAGTGCAAGTAGTGCGCTCACTTTTTGCGAGCACTCACCCTCTTGATACAGTACCAACGTTGATCGCTCAACGGGTATCAAGCGGTAAACAATGTTGTACCTTGGGTTACGCTGGTAACAGCACTAAAGAGCAAAATATTTGATCATCAGTAACCCACCATACAAATTTGGGGGCTCAGCCGGGATTCTTAAACTTTCTTGGTAAAGGAACCAGTAAATAGACGGGAATGCATAGCGTTTTTTGATCAGGAAATGAAATGCTTTATGCAAGAGTAAGAAAGATTGTTTTCTCAAATAAATAGACATGATGTGTGAATATGCGTGTATGATCAAAATGAATGTTGAATGTTGTACATGATGAATAAAAAGTTTTAAATTATGTAAATATAGAAAATCGATGAAACTAGATATGAGAATAATGTATGAGCGTTCCGTGTTGATGGGATAGAATGTTGATGGGTAGGAAATGAAAAAAAAAAAAAAATCAAAATTAATAAAAATTGTAAATATAAACAACTAATACTTTGTAAATATAAGAAAATAATAAAAAATTCAAAAATAGGGAAAAAGGGGGATAGAAAATAACGGTATAAAGAAAAAGGGGATAAAGCATAAAACCGTGAATTGCGAAATAGAAATAGATAGATGATGCAATTAATTAAAAATAGGGGGAAGATGTAAAACTACGTTAAAGATTAAAGGGGTATATTGAGTATTTGATAAAATGACTAAAATTATGGACAAGCTGGGATCAAAAGGGTTATGTAGACTAAGATAATAAACTAGAGGGAACGGATAAGAATGCGCGGAACATCATTTAATGGATTGGGAGCCTAAACTAACAGGGTAAAACAGCTATTGAACTTACATAATTTGAATAAGGAAATAAATGGGTAGAGGTAAGCTAATTAAAGGGGAATAAGAACACTTAATAAAATGCTGAATTAATAAAGTATAACTTGATGGAATTAACCGGCTACATTATAAAGAAACTTGAAAATTCGTAATTTAACTAACAACTCACTACAAATATTGAATTGAAAAGCAGAGCAGTTGGCAAACACTCAAGAAGGACTGATCTTAAAACCAAGACCAGTAGATGATGAATTGTGTATAATGACGAGAATTGCTACACCAAATGTGGAATTAACTACTCAAAGAGTATATCAGATTCAGAATTTACGTTTAGATAAGGCCAAATTTAACATCAAATGGCAAAGAATTAAAGATAAAAATTTAAACGGTTGAAGATGCGATAAGAGAGGCGATCGATAATGAATTCAAATGTTGTGTGTATAGAAGCAATGAGATAAAAATAATGATGGTACCTTGCGGACATCTATGTTATTGCCAAGATTGTGCATTGAAACTGAAGCGATTGTAATGTATGTGACGCAAACATGAGAGAAAGAGTAGTAGTGTACCTCCCTGAGGGAGATGTAGAAAAATTGAAGATGATGAAATGAATTGCAGCCGAGTGTGAGTTAGTAAAATGTTAGTAAAACTAATTCCATAATAGCAACCGAAAGGTATAAAACATACGTTGAACATAGACATATGAATACACAAAAGCCGTTAAATAAATAGACAAGCAACACACAAATTAAATTGGCGAAAGCCGTGAATTAAATACAGGACTGGCTGGGATCGCATCAAGTGTGAGCTGATCTATAAGATCAGTACGATTACCATTTTTTTCCCTGTTTTTTTTTATTTTTGGCATAGAGAGACAGGACCATAGAGGGATGAGAAGCATATCGTCCCTACGATGCTTACCCGGATGGGGAAATCCTGATCACCTTGATGAGAAGAGTATAGTAGGGCCCATCGCAAATGTTGGGGAGTTTCTGTCGAGTGACTGATCACCACTTGTGGGAAATGAACCAACGCGATTATTATATTTTTTGAATTTGGGAGACAAGGACAAACTAGAAGGGTAAATAAAAAGAAAAAGATAAAAAATAAAAATTGAAAAGGTGCACCAAAAGATAAAAATTTTAATTATCCGAGAGCAGCTGCGGATTTGAAGAAACCGTTTTTGGACTTCAAATCGGATGATATGAATTTTTCCCTAGCGAGTGATGAGGCACCCGAGTACAGCGGCTAACCACCGGACTGTAGTGTCCAGGAGATTATCAGCCAAGGGACTGATGATGCTGGATCACCCAATACAAAAACCCGGATACCCACACCGAGTATTGGGTGCATTTTTTTTTGATTGGCTAGCGGGACTTGATACAAAAACCCGGAAGGGTAGCGAGCGAGAGAGACCCCAGTTACCTACACCGAGTATTAAGGAGCCCAGTGAAACGGTTGTGAGATGCGGGTCAACCGGTAAAGGACTCGTACTCAACAGGCAACCAAGATTGGACCAGTTGTGAGGCGGAGACCGAGAGTCAACTGCATATCCAATTTCCTTTTATCTTCACTAGTCGGGAGATCTGGTTCATCACTTTTGAGAATCAAGATCGAGGCGATTAGGTATTTCCGTGTTTTTTAAATCCTGATAGATAGGATGTTTTTTCTTCGTGATTATTGCTAGCAGGGGTCGGTACACAAACCCGGATGCCCACACCGAGTACCGATAGGCCCAGTGAAACGGCGATGAGATTAGGGTTACCGGTATTAGACTCTTTTCAATAGGCGGCCAAGAATTGAGCCAGTTGTGAGGCCTCAGCAGATTAGGAATTTGAGTAGGAGGAACCTTAAATTTTTAATTGGTCCGAAAGTCAACTGTCAACTCAATTTAATCGCGGTAGGGACGATAGTAGGTGTAAAAACTGAAGGCGTCTGGGGGTTGAAGAAACCTCATTTAGGGCATTTGAAACCGGTCAGGGACCGAAGACCGCGAATACGGCGTAAGGTGTAAAAGCCCAGGCGTCTAGGAGTCGTAAAAGACTTCGGAGATTAAAAGTATAATTAAACCGGCCGGAAGCCGATGCCGACGCGGAGGTCTAATAAACCGAAGCGTTGATGGTTGATAGTGAATTATATGGCGTAATGGTGTTAAAGCCCAGGCGTCTAGGAGTCGTAAAAGACTTCATGAGATTAAAATGAGTTGATTAAACCGGCCAGAGAGCCGATGGTAATTGAATGAAAATAATGATTTAAATGAAATAAGAGAGGTGATTAAACCGGCCAGGGAGCCGATGGTAAATAAATGTAGACGTAGAGGTCGCGCGAACCGAAGCGTTGATGATTAACTATGAACGAAATAAAAGAGATAAACGATTAAGATGAAATTGATTAAATTGACATAGATTAAGTGCGACAAAGAGGTAATGATTAAAGGAAAATTATGATAGAGCGCCGGCGCAAGAGAAAATGAAACCAAATTTTTGAATGGGGAAAAGCGAATGAGGAGATATTAATTAAGTTACTGATGAGTTTTATATGTATATGACTAATGATATATATTTTTGAATTATATAATTGATGTTGTGATTATACGATAGATAATTGATACGACGATATAGATAATTGATACGAGTTATAGATAATTAAAAATGGACTTAAATTCAAAGGGGGTGAGTAGCAAAAAGTAAAAGCGTACCATGAATTAGAAAAGGAACAGCGAGAGAAATAATGAGTAAAGAGTAGTATAAAATAAAGAAAATAGGGAAAATAAATGAAGGATAGGATAAAATGAATAAAATATTATGATATGTACTAGGAGTGTTAATTATTTTAGAATAAGTCAATCAATAAGTCAGAAGGAAGTCAATACAAGCCAA
>CAUHTR010007679.1:0-21851 GCA_959609185.1 Schmidtea polychroa
ATCTCATAATTATATGAAATCAAAATTCAAGCCTTAAAATATACTTAAATTTAAAAAACTTACTTCTAAAACCATAAATAAAATTGAATTGAGAATGAAAAAATGAAATAAACATTCTCATAAATGGTGAGTCATCGATTGATGAACACACCAACATGCATTATAGAGACTTTTAACATGTGGAAACGGGTGTAATAGAAACACAAATTATCATAAATATTTATTCAGCGTAAAAGAAAAGTTTACGATGATTACATACTAATTACCAAAAACATTAAACACAAGCTAAAAATTACCTGTTGATTACGTAATAAATAAAGTGGTGTGTCCGAAAAATTTAAAATAATTATAGTAGATTGGCAGATTTTAGATAGATAAAAACTTATGTGTTTTTGTGACTGTGGGAACAGCGTTTATATAATAATTTCGAACCAATCAGGTGAGACTTAAATCTCATTGACTGATGGCCGATTTAATATTTTGATTTGATTAAACAATCGAATATTATTGAAATTAATTTAATTTAATTTATTTTATTTAAATATAAATTTTATTAATTAATGCATGTTATTTTTTATTATATGCTTTTCAATGTGTTTCTTTTTACAACTTCTTGTTTTTCATTAATTTTAATTACTTGTGTTTTATTTATTAATTAAGTGTTGTTTAATAATGTTTAGTTGGTGTGTATTTTATTATTTTAAATAGACTTATTGCGGTATAAATGTTTATGTGGACTGTCCCAACGTCTTATTTTATTTACTATTAATTAATTAATTTTAATTTAATTTTTTTTAATTATTGGCCTGGCCCAAGACTTGGTATAACTCATTATGAATTTTAAACGCGATTTTAACTGCTTTTACAAAATCAGAAAATGTTGCTTTCTGCAAAAATGTACATCTCAATCTCTATAGAGCGATGATTCTTACCTCATAAAATATTTTTCAGCATATTTTTCTACATATTTTACACAAAAATAAAAAAATTAAAATCCATGGGTGCACGATAACCCAGGGTGGTTCCAAAATCTCACATCTATCTACTTTTATAATTAAATACTTAGTACTAAATGTACTTGTTGGTTTATTTATATTCTCATGTTAAATTCAGAATTACATAAATAGAATATTATATTATAATTGATGTAATGTTAACTCATTATTATACCGATATCTCATGACTTCAACAGATATTAAGCTCATTTTGTTTACTGATAGTCGTTTCAACAAACATAAATGACAAGTAAAAGCAATCAATTAGAAAATGAATCCAAATGTTTGTTTATATAAACCCAGTCAGATACAGTGCCCATATTTTTAATCATAGAGAAATAATTAAACTGAACAAATAATTCCAATGGTAATGCGAATTGTCATATGGTAATTCAAATTTCTCAGTCATGCCTCTTGTCATTAATCTGTAGCTTGATTTTCATCAAAATTTTAATTCAAGTTAAGAATTTTTAATTTCCAAATACATTTTAATAATAAATTGAAGTTAGTAATAAATAAATATTTGTTTGCTCTTTTCAACAATATATAACTTTACATGATTTGAATGTTTCGTCAAGTTTTTAAAATTTTAAAATTTATATGCCACTCGATAGATATCATTCTCCTCTTTCACCCGGCATATAGATTATCATAGTAGAACTCCGTAGACAATTTTTTAGATAGGCTATATAGAAAAAAGGCCAAATTTTTCAGACTATAATGAGGGTCTCCTTTGCCCTGGGATTTTCAAAAGAAAAAATAATAAAAGCCATAGTAATTTAAGGTCTCAGGATATTTTCAATAGAAAAAGGCGGTCTTCAATAAAAAAGCAAGGATTTTCCAAGTAAATTAAGGTGGGTCTCCTTGGTCCTGAAATTTTGAATACAAAAAGGGGTCTTCACTAAAAAAGCATGGTAAATTGTAAATTAAAGTAAATAAAGGGTTTAAAAATTGAATTACTGTAAATTATGGTTCAAATTTTTGAATTAAAGTAATCAATGGGTTCAAATAAGTAAATTATGGGCTCAGATTTTTAAATTAAAGTAAATTATGGTCTAAATAAGTTAATTAGGGTTCAAATTTTTTAATTACAGTAAATTATGGTCAAAAATTTTAAATTAAAGTAATCAATAAAGTTAATTATGGTCCAAATTTTCAATTAAAGTAAATTAAGGTTCTAAAAAATTAAATTAAAGTAAATTATGGTCTAAAATTTAGAATTAAAGTCAATTATGGTCTTAATAAGATAATTAAGGTTCAAATAATTAAATTAAAGTAATCAATGGTCTAAAATTTTGAATTATAATAAATTAAGGTTCTAAAAAATTAAATTAAAGTTAATTAATGTTCAAATTTTTAAATTAAAGTAATCAATGGTCTAAAATTTAGGTTCTAAAATTTTAAATTAAAGTTAAATAAGTAAATTAAAGTAATAATTTTTAAATAATTAAATTAAAGTAATGTAATAAGTAATTAAAGTAAGATTTTAAAATTTATTAACAAAAAGTTGGAATAATAGTCGGTGTTTGAGAATTAAAATTTTTTGAGTTAATTTTAATGAAATTTTTTATAGATTTATTTTTTAAGTCGATTTTTAATAGAAATTTTTATGATATAATTGTAAGTTAATTTTTAATGAAATTTGTATGGAATAAATTTTTAAGTAATTTTTAACTAAATTTTTATGATTTAATTTTTAACTTAATTTGTAATGAAATTTTAATGGAATAATAATAAAAATAGTAATAATAATAATAATAATAATAATAATAATAATAATAATAATAATAATATAATAATAATAATAATAATAATAATAATAGTAATAATAATATTATTATTTCAAACAAATACTATACAACACATGAAAAATTAACTAAACACATATAAAGAACAAAAGTAATGATAAAAAATTTTTATTTAATAAAATTATTCTTCATCCCATAAAATGACATCATAAAAGTCTACTTCTCCATCAATTTCTCCATCAACTTCTCCATAAACCTTTCCACCATTTAATTGGTTTAATCTTACATGCCCATATGCAAAACTAACATTTTTCCCCACCCAAACCCTTTTGTCATCTGCATTTGTAAGTGCGATTTTAGTGTTTTTTATTGTATAAATTTGGTGATTTTTGCTTGTTATTTTTGTTTGCGATATTGCAAAAATTTGTTTAATTTTATAACAATCCATGTATGACTGATGTTTTATGTCACTACCTTTCAATGTTACTCCTTTTGCCTTTTTTGTTTCATCATCACCTAACAAGCTATAACATTTAGGCCTAAGAAAAACCCATTCCTTATATTTAAGACCTTTATTCTCGTCTTTGAACTTTCCAATGATTGAATCCAGGTTCTTACTATATAAAGAATGACAAGTATCATAATTGGATGTGTCTAGCAAATTATCACGGATCATTGCAGGTTAAAGAACTTCAATTTTACAGTCAATAATTTCAAGGAAAAAAAGAATCCGTATCACCTGCAACAATATTAATTTTACAACTAAACTCGTTACGATATTTTTCTAAATCGTTATACTGCAGTTCATACATTCTAAGTTTAGAAAGGTCAAGTACAGATTGTACAATGTAACTTGGTCTATCTAAACATATAGAATCAGGATTTAACAAAGCCGCTACTAAATCATCATCGATTTTAATCGATTTTTTAAAAGTAGGTTTCGACGTATACTTGACTAATTTACTCTGTGTTGTGCAAAGACGCAGATTCATCCTTCTCTTTAGATTTTCAACAGTTTTACCACATAAACTGTTATTTAACAATTTATAATTATATTTTTCTAAACTATTTTTACTTTTTGCTCTTAATACAGTATTGGTGTCTATGTATTTTTTAAAAATAGGTGATTGCTTAAACCTTACAGCCCTATTTACGCGTGTAACTTTAACACTAAGTGCCAAGTATAATTTTAATAATCTCTGTAATGTACAGTTTTACATTTCATTCGTTTTTAAACAAGGTTTCATGATACCTTATTATTCCATTGAGTGTATCTCACACTTGGAAAGCAATAAAAAGACTATATAGCGATAATTTACCATAGTGAATTATCGCTATATAAAATTAATGAAAAATTAAAAATCAATAAAGAAATTAGCAACAATTAAATTCCGAACCTCCAACAAATCTCAAGTGTATTATCCTACCTTAACTATTCGGGAAAGTTTTATTCGTTTAATCCACAGTTTAATCCTTGTTTAATCAACAAGCAACAAAGCAATCTTGGCAAACTATTCACTATTTAATCCTTGTTTAATCATCGAGCAACAAAGAAATCTTGGCAAACTATTCACAATTTAATCCTTGTTTAATCATCAAGCAACAAAGAAATCTTGGCGAACTATTCACAATTTAATCCTTGTTTAATCCCCAAGCAACAAAAAAATCTTGGCAAACTATTTAGTAAGAATTGGTTCGCCGTAACAATCGTCATCTCCATCCTCAAGGTTTTTTTAATTTCAAGTAAATAAAGTTATTGTTAGAATTGTTAATTTGTTAAATAGATTAATTTGCTTTAATATTTTTACTACGATATTATCTCGATAAGATTTTATCTCGTTAGTACTGTAACTTTATCGGAATTTTTTATAGTAAAAAGTCCTTACACAGCACACACCCCGATTGTCCCGCCACATTTTTTAACGGTGACTCTATCGGGCTCTACAAATTTCTTCTCACACTCGCACATACCAACACGCACTTAACATAGTCTGGTATAGAATATAATTATATAACACAAAATTAATAACCTAAAGCCTCCAACCATAATAATCTTCAATGAATCACAAAATTAGATTTTGGAAGATGTGTTAATAACAATCTTTCAACCTTCGACCCAAATGTTTCATTTTTTCGGCATCAACAGGGAAATCGTCCAACTTATCATGAAGTTCAGAAGGAATTACAAGATCCACTTCAAGTGTGTATTCCATAAGACAAAGATTCAAGATTTAAATTCATATATCCACCCAATATTAAATCAAATCCATCAAGAACCCAACTAAATTCACCATAAGGTAATGGTTGACTTAAAGCCCAAACGTAAAGATTATTAATATCAATATAAAGCAACTCAGGTGTTTCATCCGTTTTTACATAATGTTTATTTACAAAAGTAAGACCTCTTCTTATGCCACCCTCATAAAAGCTAAACATTTCGTTTTCAGTTATCAATTCAATCCGGTTCATCTAATGACATTAAAGAAGCAGACCACGACATACCAGGCTTTCCAAAATAATTCAATGGTTTCTAACCTATTGTGAGCAATAGATTTCAAACAAAATTGTTGGAAGAAATCAGCCAAAAGAAAACAATCAATTTTTAAGTATATCATCATATAGTCTAATAAAGCTACGCTGTTAGTTTCAACCCAAATCTCCTGAGCTTTTTCATACTCGAGTTCAGTGACACCTTCCCAGATCGGTGGTAACTCATAAGAAGTTTGAAGAATATCAAACGAAGTAGCGAAATTGTAAGGAAAGATTCCATTTTCAGAAACAATAGTACCAGTAAAAATAGAATTGGTTAAAGGTAAAGTATTCAAAGTTTTGACAGTTTAGCTAAAGAATCATTCACAAATTGATAAGAATCAACGAATCTTAAGCTAATTTTTCCTAAATGAGCTATCAAAGAAATAAAATTTTCGATTGTGATAGGGATACAACCTAAAGACCAATTCTTAAATTTATTTAAACCATATTTAAGGATATGCTGCATATGGTATCCTTTCAAGTTATGAAATATGATAGGCAAAATTTTATTAATTTTCCTATTAATATTCATGTGCTACAAGCAGCACCCAAGTATTTCCCTGTAAAATGATCGTGATCTCTAACAGGATCGACGATACATTTCATACAAAGGTAGCATTTATCGGCATTATTAAATTGCTGTTGTTCGATACTAGTCAATTTTTTAATGGGTTTCCTACTCATTTTATAATAAAAAGGAAGAACTATATGTAAGGCTATATCCTCTACAGCACTTAAAAAATTTTCGACGCAATCTTAATCTATGAACTGCTGATAAGATTTAGATCCGTCAAATTGTTAATAAGCAAAAGACCAACAGATATTGGCATGTGTCGTTGAAAGTGAATATTGTCTGAAGTTAAAATAGCCTCAAAATCGGCATAAATTACAAACGGAGGAGTTACTGTTTTCGACCAGTCAGTAAACTGTATTAGTTTATTTTCGGGGAATGTGAAAAGAGTGGTTCCTAATTGATTTCGTTTACACAATATGTTTATATCTAAATCCGTTCAAACACCACTGACACCATTATTGCTGTATTCATGTATTACATCTAGTATTTTTGTGGCAATTCATTAACCTATATAAATTACTTATAGCTACGTAATGGAAATTATTTCCTTTTTTGTATAATAATAAATTAATTGTTTTTTCTTCTAAAGTTTTGATCTGTGTATAATATATATCCAAATGTGAATTTTTTAAAACATAATTTTCATTTATCTTTCCATTATTATCATAAGTAAATATATTAATTATTAAACCTGGATTTTTAGACTCAAATTTCCAAATGTCTTTTAATTTCATTGGTAAATCTATGTTGTTATAATTTAATTCTTTTAAAAACCCTATGTAACTACTTACCGTATATACTTGTGTATAAGCCGATCCGTATATAAGCCGAAGTGAGTTTTATAGTCAATTTTTTGTCCAAAATCAAGTACCCGTATATAAGCCGAGGTGAAAAAAATAGCTAAAATCTGACGAATTATTTTAATAGTCACAAAATCTTGTTTTTGACATGTGCACAATTTGAGAAATTCACAATTGAGCAACATGTTAGACAAAATATTGTTTTTTGGAAAAATTTTTATTTCAAAGTATATGTAAATAATTCAACAATAATAATTTAATGCACATTTTAATAATTATTTTGAAATACCGAGTGTTTGCAATGTCAAAAATTTCAAAATAACTGAATACAGAGAAGAGAGAATATTTAATTCAAAAAAATAATAATTAATATAAAATTGATTAAATAAATATTTTTAATCTTACAAGAGTGTTAAATGAAATATGATTTTTTAAATTAAAATTAATGTTTTTTGGTTGGCAAAAAATATTGGTTTTTGTTACCCGTATATAAGCCGAATGGAAAATATTTGCTTAAAAAATTGCCCAAAATTTCTCGGCTTATACACGAGTATATACGGTACTCTATTTTCAGTACCACATGTAATGTATTCTTTTTTTAAAATAGCTAAAATGCTTTATAAAAAACATAAATCATCACTGTTTTTTATATTGATTAAACTATTTTTATTTTTCAGATAAGATGGTGTTTCTATAAAACTTCTACCGCCTAACCTACTTAACCTACTTATTTTATTTATTGTGAAATGAATTTCAGTTATATTTTTGATTAGCCAAATACTTCCTAACTCAGTTATACTTGTGATTTTTTCATTTAATGCCCTAATTCCTTCGTCGAAAAATGATGCAGTTAGTGGTTTTGCATTATTTGAGATATTATTAACTTTTATTTCTCCGTCTTTTTCGAATTCAATTGTTATTCCGAATTGAATTTTGACGGAGCCTAATTCGTTAATAATATCTCTTAATTTGTTTATTAATGATTCCGGAAATATCATTTCCTTAATATTTAAATCACTAGTATCTATACTCAATATTTGGTGGGTACCTCTTAAATATCGTTGAACTATTGGTAGATTTCCACCTATTTGTATATATTATTTAAACCTGTTCAAGAATTAAGGAAATGTTGTCAAATCCATCATTGGATTCAACAGCATTTAATCCATCCTAAGAATCAAGAGAAATGTCAAGTCCGTCAGTGGATTCAACAACATTTAATCTGTTCTGAGATTCAAAATCTAATCCGTCCTTGGATTCAAAAGAACTATTTAAATCTAATTTAAGTTTTTTTTTATTTGGATTATTTAATATAATTGTTGCTGGTCTTTTAAAAACCTCATCTTTTTTAAAAGAAAACCTATCTAAATGATGTTTATGTTTATTATAAAATATTTTATATGTTACGGAGTCACTAGTTTTACATATAGGACATATAAAATATGAAATATTATAATATTTTTTTCTATAATAATTTTCCATTACAGAATGGCAATTATTGTGTTCTTTCGATGAACAGTATTTTGGGTATAGTTTGCCTATTAAATAAAAATTTAATAAAAATGAAATAAAAAATATTATAATTTAATGAAATTTCTTTAATAAATTTACTAAATTAATGGATTGGTTATTTAATAAATTTACTAAATTAGGTATATGCAATCAATCAAAATCTATTATTTGATATAAATGAAAAAATGTAATTAACTAAATTTAAAAAAAATATCTAATATAAATAGTATCCTATTGGAAGAAAAAAGTACGTCAGTTATAGGAATGGTATGTAAACCACCGGTTCAATACCTTCAATATAATATGCACTATTTGAAATATCCTATTACTTATTCATTTAAAGTATTTTTATTTAATTATTTAAATTATTGATTTTTTTTGTAGGAACAAGTTAATTTTAAAACCTATCAATTTAATATTCAAATTGGAAATATTGAATATGAAGATAGAAAAAATCTTGGAGAAATTCTTAGATCAATTAATAAAGAAATGTATTTTAATGAAAGATTTTCATTTATCAATTGTGCAAAAGATTGTAAAATTAAGAGGCTGATGCTAAACGTCTTGGATTTACTGATTGACGTAATGTATTTAATGATAAAGTCAAAATAAATCTCGCTGCACTTCCAAAAACTACTAATTTAGTGGAATTCAAATTTAAGCTGTCATAACTTTAAATAATTAAGTAACACATTAAGTTTATCAATATATAAGTCGTCAGCAAAGGTGAAATTCATTATTATACGACACTGATATTTTGATTTCTTCTTTCACTATACTGTTTGGTTCAAATAGATCAAAATGTAATAAATATTCTGTTTCCGTAACAATATTTTTCAACTTATTGCAACTCATTCGTTTGGCATCTTCAATAGTTTCGAATGTTATTGTAAATGGTTTAAAATCACAACTGATATTTAATCCATCATTGTAAAACATATAGCAATGCGGATCTAATATTTGATTCGGAATATGATATGTTTTATCAAAATTACTGATAACAAAGATACCGCTACATGTTTTCACAATATTCCTTTTGAAATCAATCTTACATTGACTATAAAATGAGAATGCGTTGTACACGAATGTAAATTCTTGCAGTGCAACTTCCCAGTCACCATTTAAAGAAATAGGAATCTGGAGATTGACCATGAATTTGCTGGCTTGATTGTCTGGATGAATTAATGGGCAACTGTTGCTTGGTAAAATGGTATAAAAATTCACTTTACTAGGTCTTTTGCTGATATCCATGACGGGTTTTGATAACCATGCCATTTAGCATAGTATTGTTTATCCTTGCCGAACGTTTTAGTTTTCAATATTTTTTGAATTCTAAATACTTTTGGGGGAGGAATGACTTTTAATCCCTGCTCATAAAATTTCCCTTGTACAATATTATTATCATTATCTTTGATGACATACATTACCGGATTCTGTTTAGTATTTATTTTTGAAATTACAAAGACTTCATCACTCCAATTTGTATCGAAAATTTTAATAATATATTTTACTAATTCTAACATGGTCACCGACTTCATATTTTGGTCTTGCAATTTTTAGAGATTTTTTAGAAGTCAATGATGTTTTTGATGTGATATCAACCGGTTTCAATCCGTTCAGTCCTCGATGGGATGAATATTATTTTTGGTAAAACATTTACCCACTTTTTATTACCTTGATGCACAAACAATTTCTTTAATCTATCTCTCAATGTCCGATTAAATCTTTCAACATGGACAGCTTTGTATTGAGAATGTACCGAGTAGTGATTTATCTTCAGTTTATCGAGAATTCGCTTAACTTTGCTATTGTAGAATTCTTTACCTAAAATAATAATAATAATAATAATAATAATAATAATAATAATAATAATAATAATAATAATAATAATAATAATAATAATAATAATAATAATAATAATAATAATAATAATAATAATAATAATAATAATAATAGATATACTAATATAAAATGATGATTTCTTGGTAGCAGCATTTATTATTTAAAACAATAAAATGATAATTTAAGCCTTTTGCTGCAAATAATGTATTTAATGAAAATGTTTTCGACTTTAAATAGTCCTTGTCAATCTCCTGGAATTTAGCAATGTTCTTCCGAACAAGCAATATTAAAATCCCTTAAAAAGAAACCATAAGTGACAATGGGGGAGAATTTTGCATTATAGAGAGGAATCGTTACTGATGAAGCTGGTTACGAACACCTCGGCAACATCGAAACATACAAGATAAGTCAGCCGCATATCACCAAACACCATCGAAATGAAGATCAGCAAAGTATAGAAAGCCATAACTTTGGAAATGAGGCTCAACAACAGAATAACCAGGAGCTTCGTCACAAAAAATTCTGATCTTCCTAACTTCTACCACCTAATTAAAACCCACAAAGAAGGTCCTGGTATCAAAATTAGACCTATAGTGTCCAACAAAAATGGACTAACAACTAAAACAAGTTGGCACCTTGCAAAGATCTTGAAACTTTTATTGGACACGATACTACACCATCTTCAAAGCAGCGACTGCCTCATGACAAGATTAAATAATAACATAACTTGTCATAGAGAATTCAAATATCCATTCAGTCTTGATGTCGTATCACTATACACATCTTTCGAACCAAAAGAGGCTATTCAATATTTAGAAAAGAAATTAAGAAACAACTTGTTAATAAAGGAAATGAATATCGAGAATATCACCAAACTACTTACTGTTATCTTCGAGAACACCTATTTTACCTTTGAGCAAAATATTTATAAACAAGTTAAAGGTCTGTCTATGGGTTCTAGCATATCGGGACTGCTAGCAATCATCTTTACGGATAACCTCGAACGACAGACACTGAGGACCATACAACCCATCGGTTTCTATGCAAGATATGTAGATGATATCTTCATCACGACCAAAAGCAGAAAAGAAGCGGAGGAAATATTTCATACATTCAATGCGGATCACCGAGATATTAAGTTCGAAATCGAATATCCGGAAGAAGTTGGATCCCTCAATTTATTGGATTTGAGAATTAAAATAGAAGAAAATACTCCAACATACGGGTTCTACAGAAATCCAGCTCGTAAAGAAATATTTATGCGCCAAAGATCAGCGATTCCATACTTACAGAAAGTACATGTCATAAGAAACGAGAAACGAAGAATAGCCAATCGATGCACGGAGAAAAACGAAAACTTTAAAGAACAATCAAATTTCAATAAAATCCTACGCCAAAACAGATACAAGGTGAGGACAGATCTTGGGAATTACAACAAAAGAATCAGAAATATTTCTATCTGAATATCCCATTCATCAGTGACATACTCAACTTCAAGATCCTGAAAGAACTTAACCGTACCGGTTTTCCAATTCAGATAGCACATAAATCTTGGAAATTGAGAAGGGCTCTGGTAGGCAAAATAAATAGAGAAAACAATTGCACAATGAAAAACTGCCAGACACCGAAAGATATGTGCTTTAGAAAAAACATCGTCTATTGCATCACGTGCAATGTATGCAATGAAATCTACATTGGAAGTACCCTCAGAACCTTGCACCAAAGATTTAAAGAACATCTAGATCCTCGTTGGGCAGACATCTCCGGCAGTGTCAGCCAACAGAGGAAAGAAAAAATATTTCAATAGAAATTATAGCTTTAATTATATTATAAATGTCAGATTCAAAGAAGCAATTCTCATCATAAACAGACAGCCAAAGATCAACACTAAAGAAGAAATCAATGAAATTATGAATTTGATCTGTTGTCATTGACCTTGAGAATAACTGACAACATATAAAGAAATTAAAAAAATATAATAAATTAAAAAGTAATAATTAGAATAATATAGAAAAATTTTAAAAAATAGGATTTGAAAATCAAAATTGACACATTTATTGAAATATTTAAATAGCATATATAAGTGGTTATTGGAGGCTTTATTTTAAATATTTTAAAATATTTTATTAGGCTTCTAAAAGCTAATTGTAGAGGCTGTATAAAAAAATTTAAAAATTTTTAGTTTGTGTCATTTTGGAATTTTAAATGTAAAAATTTTAAAAGTTTTTAAGTTTTTACAACCAATGAGAATTAAGAGAAAGGAAATAAAAGAAAGATTGAAAGGTATTTTGGGGAAGAACATTGCTAAATTCCAGGAGATTGACAAGGACTATCTTTTAGTCGAAAATGTTTTCATTAAATACATTATTTGCAGCAAAAGGCTTAAATTATCATTTTATTGTTTTAAATAATAATAATAATAATAATAATAATAATAATAATAATAATAATAATAATAATAATAATAATAATAATAATAATAATAATAATAATAATAATAATAATAATAATAATAATAATAATAATAATAATAATAATAATAATAATAATAATAATAATACCTAAATCTGTTTGCAAGTTATTAGGATGTCCATCTTTAAATAAAATATCAATTGCTTTGGACATTTCATCTGCAGATTTTGCTTTGACTATATATTTATTAACAATATATTTATTTCCATTGTTAATTTTCGAATAGGGTATCATCTCCATCAAATCCATTTGCCATAAATCATCAATACCGAATGTTTTATATGATCTTGTTGGAAATCGTTTTCGCATCGGTTTGTTCAAACTGTACACGATCTGATCTGATAACCACTTCTGGGTTTCTTTTTTGGAATTCGGAACTCTTTTCTTTAATTTTGCCACTCCACCGAAACCGGCTTCGTCTTCTGGGTTCGATCAAATCTTATTCATTACAGCAAGAAGATTTAATGTCGGGTAATGAAGGATTAGCACCCACTGTTTATGATTGATTTCCTACTACACCGCCTAATAATGATAATGCCAAAGGTATCAATGCACCAATAAATCCTCCTTGTTGTTTATATATAATTTTTCTCATTTGCTTACGATTTTTATTATTTACTAATGACAACAAAGATTTCCTATGTTTACTCAATTAATGCTTTTTTGATTTACTGATTTTAATCTTGCCTTTGACTACTTTAAGTATAATATTGAGTAAATCATCGACAACAAAATTTGGGAATGATTGCAATATATTCATTCTTTTCATTCTCAGGGCCTTTAAAAATGCATTAAAAAATGGAAAACTGCGATGATTTTTAACTACTTTTTTACCGGTTTTACATTTACTGGTTTTACGTTTAGGTTTAGGATTTTTCGAAATAAGATTCATTGCAGAAATATTTTCAGTAACAAGTTTTTTAGATGGTGTATAATTAGTTGTTGGTGGAACTTTTGGAACTTTAATACTCTTTTTAATACTTTTTCGTAATTTCCTAATATTTTTCACCCTTGCTTTTAAAAACATTATTATTCATAGAGGTTTTCAACTTTGTTTATAAACCATGGCACCTTTTGGGTTGAAAATATCTGTTTTTACTCGTAAATCATCCGGACATTGTTTCGTGAAATCAAAAAATATATCCACGAGATATTTTTGTAGCATCTTGAAATGCACTGATAAGAAAATTACGATTGCTAGGGTATGCTTGACGTGCAAGAAAATCAATCACAGTTGCATCTCTAGGGTTCTTGAAAATAACTAAATATTGAACATTTAAATTACGTGTTTGATGTGCACCACCTTGATGAAATAGATTTTGTGTTATGAAAATAACTGTTACACCGACATGTTTACTGATTTTTGTGAATAAATTATTAAAATCTTTTTCTTTATTGGCTTCTTGGTACAATACATCGATAATGATGACATCGCCTTTCTTTAATCAGTTTTTATCAAATCTCTTTACTATTTTCATGTTTTTTAATTTACAGAAACTTGATTGAGTCAATCCATGTTCTTCATCAGCCCCCTTGTACCAATAAATGCTGTTGAATAAATTTGATTTTCAGTAATTTACAAACAAATAATGTTTTCCCGCTACCACTTGGACCAACGATTTATATATATATATTGTTATTTATATATATATATATATATATATATATATATATATATATATATATATATATATATATATATATATATATTGTTATTTATATATATATATATATAGTTTTTATAATTATTTCATTAAAATGCTTTCAAATATAATTACAGGATAAGAGCTGATTTATCAAAAATGGTATTTCCAATGGGGAAACCACAACATCTTATCAATAGAAGTAAAAAATATCCAATAATATATTTCAAAACTGGTAAATGTAGAATTATGAGGTGTAAGGAAATAATCAAAGCTAGTGAATATAATGTTTATGATTTAGAAATACAATCGATAACCGTAACTTCCGATATAGGTTTTTCTTGTAATTTAAATAAATTGGCTAAATTAATACCATAGTTTTACGAACCAGAATTATTTCCAGCTTTGAGATATATAAAATATAACTCTATGCCGTGGAAATATATTCGCTAGCGGTAAGATAGTAATTCTTGGAATAAAAAATATTGATTACAAATGTATAGTTGATAATATCATATCTGAAATTAAATCAATAATTGAAGGAAAAGAATTTTTAGATTTTTTATTATCACTTAATTAATTATTTATCATTGCAAATTCAGTGCAATTGAAATGCATGATTCTGATTGGTCAAAATCTAATTGGCTGATGATTATTTATAACAAAATGTTTTGGGTGTAGTTATCATTTTTAAACCATGTACAATATTCAAAGTTCAGCTATGGCAGCCATGAAAGAACATGAACATGGTAAATTTTAATATTAATTGTATTTATCATATTATTATTTACAGATGAATATCATGCAATAATACTGGAAAGATTGTATTTTTATTACCCGAAAATGTATGATATTCTCAAAGATCGAGATGTTGCAATAATCCCAGATTTAATTTACAATGAAACCAGAATCTGGCTTTTCGATATTATTAATACATTTCTCTGGGATGTGAAGATTGGAAGAACAATGAAGGAAGTGGAAGCAGAATACACTTGCAATTTGGTATGTAGCTGTTGCAATTTTCGCTACCAGAGATATGTCGAATGGTCTTTGATAAAGACACTTCGTAATTATCATTTTTGTCAAATTTTATCCAAATAAATTTTTATGTTTAACTATTTTTTGCTTTCTTTTTTAGTAAATAGTAATAGAAATAATAATTTTAATAATATAAAACATGTGACAATGCAATATCAATGCAATTTAAATGCAATTAAAACAAAGACATGCTGCAATCTGATTGGATGATAAACAATAGTCATAGGTATAAAAATCCTGTAGCATTTCATTTTAATCATAATTCGCGATGACAAAGAAAATTTCAAGGACTGAAAAACCAAACGTTGTTCCAGTACTTGTACAACCTGTTCAAATGTTCCATAACTACAAAATGTATTTTTTAATAGAAGAAATCAATATGAAATTGGTGTCACCGATCAAGCTAATTCCGACTAAATTTCAATTTTTATCCGGCACTTTTTCAATAATAGATATTAAATCTATTGATGAGGTTTTCAAACGGTTGAATACGAATCTATCATGTAATCAACATGCTTTTTTCAACAACCGATATGCAAGATTTTATAATTCCTTTGATGAAATCAGCTTCAAAGAAAACGAAAATTGGTATATAACAATTGCAATCCAAGGATATAAAGTTGATAATAATGATGTGTATTCTCCAAATTGGAAAATTATGTCTGCTAGACTTTCACAGATATTTTAAATGTTGATGTATTTAATAAATGTATTTAGTCATATTTGTTTTTCACTTATTTTCTATATTAATACAAAAAATTTAACAAAGACATTCTATAAACAAATATACACTATAGTTTTAAAATTCTTATAATGACTACAGAAAAAGGTTAATATGATTAGTTAATTATCGAATTATTTAATATTTAGAATTTGTAGTAAACTTTTTATTGGAAAAATTAGCAGAAATATCTAGTGTGAAAATGGAGGATATATTATCTGTTAAAAATGCATTAAATATAGACTGGGTAGCAGAGAGTGAAGATTCGGGATTTGATGAAACTGATGAAGAAAACACTCAAGATGATGAGGAAAGCATTCAAGAAATTGATGAACCTATGGAGGAATTTACGGATTTTGAACCGCGTGTATATAACGATTGTATAGATCATGTTGTTGAAAATGTTATGAAATGTGGAGATGATGAATGTGAATGTGTTAATAAATTTTAGTTTGAGTGTATATTTAAAGTATAATATTTAGAATTTCTTTGTTAAAGTTTTACCTTGAATATTTTTAGCAGTACCTTTGTGAGCAGTACCCATAGGGGGACAGAATATCTTGTCGGATAAACTCGGAGTATATATATATATATAATAATAATAATAACATCTTTCGCGCGGGCGTTAATATCTTTAACAATAATGATGATAGTAATGATATTTATATATCATTAGATAGGTCTTGCACTAGACTTTAAGATGAGGTATTGTATAATAAAATCGGATGATGGTAACACTAACTTGTTGCATGACTAAAACCATGTGCCCGCTAGAACACTAATAATATTTTGAAAAATAATAATAATTTAACTTTGAAAAAGATGCTGTTCCTCAATTATTAATATCTTTAAAAGTAATAATGATAAAAAATATATCGATAGCTCATTCAAAGGGTCTTGCAGTGGGGTTTAAAATGAGCCATGATAGGAACACTAACATTTTGCATGATCAAAACCATGTGCCCATTAGAACACTAAATAATATTTTTTATACATTGTGTGTGAGTAATAATATGTTAAAGTTTTGCCTCGAATATTTTTAGCAGTACCTTTGTGAACAGTACCTTTGTTGTCGGATATACTCAGACTATATATGATAATAATAATAATGCAAAGTATGTGCAAAGTATGTGCAATAATTTGTTAAAATGTATTTGTTATGTAATATGTCTTTCTTGTGTAATATGGCTTTGTTTAAATTTATGGCTTTGTTATGTAATATTCCTTTGCTATGAAAGATGTATTTATTATGTAATAGTCCTTTGTCCAAATTCATGACTTTATTATGTAATATTGCTTTGTTACGTAATATGTCCTTGTTATGTAATATGTCTTTGTTGCGCAATATGTATTTGCTATGTAACATGTCTTTGTTGCGTAATTTAAAACATCCCCGGATGGGGTATGATGTAATTTCCTTTGTGACGTATTTGATTACATAATAGTTCTTTGTTCCCGGGTCCACATGTTACCCTACTGATGTTATTTAAATAAATCTTTGTTAAAAAATTTGTTTTCATTGATTTTATTTTTAGAATTAAATGTATAATAAGTTTGATTAATATATTTTTATATTTTGAACATTTTTGTCTCAGTTTTCGTAAATTAGTAAAAAGGAGTATTAAGATAAGAATTAATAATTTAAATTTAAACTAAAATAAATTAAATTAAATAATAAATTAAAGAAATAAAATTAAAATAATTAATTAATTAAATAAACATAATGAAATAAAAGGAAATATTTAATGAAAATATTTGTTAACTTCTGATTAATTATTGAGTAATAAGGGAGGGGGTACCAAATTGCTCCAGGAAGCTCATATATACCTAATGTTTGAGTATGATGAATAAGTATACGTACGGGGCATTTATATATTCACGTTATCTCAATATGAAGATTCTGATCCTCAATCGATTCTACTCTAAATTAAGGAGCGGCGGTGGATGTTTACATATGAGAATGAAATACATTTGGTTTATTTCATTTTATTATACAATTGAAAGTTAATTTATAAAATGAGGTGTAATTTAAAGATATTTATTGGGTAATTCAAAAAAATATTTTCGTTTTCCAAATATATTGAACATTAATGTACTTTGTAAAATTTACAAAGTACAGTTTTCAATGAAAGCTGATTTTACCAGTAAAAATGGTAGACTGACATCTGAAAGCGTTTGGTCTGTTACTTATTTTGGCTGATGACTTGCTTCATTATAAGGAATGTGATAATTAGAATCCAGATTGGTATTTCCGTGTTATCTTACCCCCAAAAATTAAATTCAAAAAGAACACATATAATTATTATATTTATTTTCTAAATCACAGTTACAAACTCAGCAAATGTTTGTAAAGAGTTTGTAAATGGTCATCCAGGTGGCCAGAAAACCACTAATGTCGTTGAAAATAGTGTCGAACACATCGGAACTGTTGCTTATAACACGTTTGCGCCACATAAACTCACATAATCACATAATCACATAAATCACAAATAGCCTTAATAAATTCATGTTCAATAATGTTCAATAACGTCATCAATAATGTATTCTCTCATTTTTTATATTGTTATTTTAATTGTATTTTATAATTTAATTTTTGGGGGTAAGATAACACGGAAGTACCTCCAGATTTACTTTTCATTAAAGGGAAAAAATTCCACATTTTTGTTAGTTTTCAACGCTTCTATTGAAGTGATAAACAATTCATTACCATAAAAACATTTGTAATGATTGATTCCAAGTTAAAGCTAAAACTTTTTATAAATTGTATTTTTATAATTTGAAGATTTTGATTAATAATAAATGAGAATATATTATTCTGGTGAAAAATTAAAAAATATATTATTAAAAGTATATTATTAACACTGAAATAAAAATTACAATTAAATTATAATTTAAATTATAATCAAATTCAATGTTTTTTTGTTATTGTTAACTTTAGAAGATGCATTTAGATCCCTTGATATCATAGATATCTTCGTTTCATGATCTGAAGCAGTTTTGATTCTGAAAATTAACTTGAATTCGTTTCGGAAATTTTCATTTAACCATCCATATAAAATAGGATTGATACAAGATGAACTTAATACTGCCAATAAACATGCTGCTTGAATCAGAAAAACTGTTTTCCCTTGTAATACTCCATTTACATCTGGTTTTGGGAGAGAAACGTTTCTTTCGAAAAATGTTTCTTCAATGTGAGTATTGTTAGACATATTTGGCATTAAATTTGTTGATAAATTAAATAAAGAATTTGAAGTAAAAATTGAAGTCATGAAAAATCTCATTTCGCGAATGTCCATTAGGATATTAAATGAAACAAGAGGTAACCAGCTTAAAGCAAATATCATAGCAATGCTAGATAGTAAAATATTAGTACGACGTTTTCGTTGTTCTTCCTGGATCCGTTTAGATCTCTTAAAACTAATTAATTGGCAAGCTGCATCATCAAATTGATTTTGACCACCTTGCGAAATGTGAAGTTCGACATTCAATTCTGGTTCTCTTGTTAGATTCATTCGAGATCGGATTCGGATACATATTCGTGCATATACAATAATAACAATAATTAATGGAACCAAATATTGTACTACAGCGCTAAGCATGGAATAAATTAATTTAGACAACAGAATTGCGAAATTTTGACTTTTCTCTGTACACTGAATATGTCCTTTAAGTTTTATTTTACTAAATACGATAAGTGGACTGGCAAGGAAAATTGACAATATCCATATTACAGCTAGCATTTTAACTGCTGCTTTTCTATCCATCGACGTAATAGTTGGATGAACAATCACCTAAGCAATTAATGAAACTTTTAATAAAATCTGACAATAAATATTTAAATTGTTCTGCAAATATAAAAATTAATCATCTCATTTCTTTTAAAAATTATTGTTTATACTTGAATAAAATTTATTTTAAAAGATTTGCTATATTATAAATTTTATTTTAATATTTTGCCATAAAAATAATAATAATAATAATAATAATAATAATAATAATAATAATAATAATAATAATAATAATAATAATAATAATAATAATAATAAAATAAACAGTACAAGCTTTGTGATACCCAGTGCAAATCCCAATAGTAGACTAGTTTCGAGCTTTTGGCTCTCATCAGTACTATGCGGGAGACACGAAGATTTCTCTTCGCGCCAGGTAAGTATACAATATTGTTGATTCAACTCTATTGCATACTTTCCCCGGTACACTGGAAATCACATCGCTTGAAAAATAGCTTGGTCACAGAAAAAATCTGTAAACTTGTAAACATGGCGTATGAAAAATCATAATCACCTCTGCGGACTAAAAAATTAGTCGATACACAGAAACTGTTTACAAGTGCATCCGATTACCTTTAGCATTTTTAACTTATAAAGTAATGATGTAAAATATTTTTGTCGGATGTCTCACTTGAATAAAATAAACAGTACAAGCTTTGTAATAATAATAATAATAATAATAATAATAATAATAATAATAATAATAGTTACAACAATTGGTTCCATCTAAAGATTTATTAATATTAACACAGAGTGATCACTCTTAAATAGTAATGTATATTGCGTAATAACTAACACAATGTATTTAATTACGCAATATACTCTGAACTGCTTCACATTTGGTCCTTGGCCTCTAATGTAATATCATTACTATAATAATAATAATAAGAATAATAATAATAATAATAATAATAATAATAATAATAATAATAATAATAATAATAATAATAATAATAATAATAATAATAATAATAATAATAATAATAATAATAATAATAACAATAATAATAATAATTATAATAATAATAATAATAATAATAATAATAATAATAATAATAATAATAATAATAATAATAATAATAATAATAATAATAATAATAATAATAATAATAATAATAATAATAATAATAATAAATAATAATAATAATAATAATAATAATAATAAATAATAATAATAATAATAAATAATAATAATAAAATCAAATAAATATTAAATAAATAAAATGATCAGTAAGAAAATATGTGAAGTAGAGGATGGGCTGCACCAGAATTCTGAGAAAAAAAAGTGATGGAAAAAATAAAAAATGAAAGAAGTATGTATTAGCCTTTGGAATCACATAGCATATAGGAGCAAACCCCCAATTAATAAGTAATTTAATCTAAATTACTTAATGTAAAGATTCAAATAAACTTTTTTAAATTTTTTCAACATCCAGATTATCCAGAACCTGGAGTTTTGCATTCCAGAGAGTTTTGATACAGAAGCAGTATCATGCTTTGTATCAGGTCTATACCGCACGCGAGCTCGAGTGTCGTATCTCGAGATTGAAGACCGCAGAGAAATCCAATGTGTTTCCAGCTCATTATATGCTACCAGAAGTGATGATGTCAACAAGGGAAATTAGTAAAACTATGAGTGACGTGATGAATATTACCATCTTGATGAGGAGATGATTAATTGGAGTTGGGAACCCCTAGAAAATATAGAGGAGAGTAGTTGTAAATCAGCAGCTCATCTGTCCCCTGATATTCAACGACAGTGTACAATATCAACATGGTGTTTGTCATGGGTACACTGGTCGAAATTTCACAAGTCATCGGCATTCGAAAATACAAGTTATTACGTAAAAATAGAACGAAAATCAAAAAAATATCCGCCTTTCGCTTGTAAAGAATGTGGTAGTTATACACGAGATATAACTACCCCCCAATTTGCCGTTCAATTAACTCTAACTTGGTGATTAAAGGTTTTTATATTTTGTAAATAAAAGTTTGAAGTTCATAATTGTTATCGTTAGTTTATTATTATTTATATTAATGTAGCACTACATACATTCACCCCAGGTGTTCCGAATGTCAGTTCATTTACTGGTGACTCGGCTGGGTACACTACAATATCTCTTAAATATCTCAAACATAAATACAATATATGCCAATGATTCCTTCCGCTAAGTTGGTTTGTCTTT
>CAUHTR010007679.1:21951-44983 GCA_959609185.1 Schmidtea polychroa
TAGGCTTATATATTTAGGCTTATATATTTAGGCTTATATACGGGTACTTGATTTTGGACAAAAAATTGACTATAAAAACTCACTTCGGCTTATACACGAGTATATACGGTAATTAAAAATTAAAAACGAAATTAAGAAATGATGCAGTATACCAAATCGTTGGTCCGAATTGTAGCGAAAAAACATTATTTGTTTGTAAATTACTAAAATCAAAATTGTTCAAAGCAAAATTCAACAATATTTATTGGCATAGGGGCGCCGAGAAAGAACATGGATTGACGCAATCAAGTTTCTGTCAGTTGAAAAACATGAAAATAGTAAAGGGATTTGATAAAATCTGGTCCAGTTGGTTGAAGAAAGGTGATGTCACCATTATCGATTATTTGTACCAAGAAGCTAATAAAGAAAAGGATTTTAATAATTTATTCACAAAAAATCAGCAGATGTTGGTGTAACAGTTATTTTCATAACGCAAAATCTATTTCATCAAGGTGGTGCACATCGAACACGTAATTTAAATGTACAAAATATTTCATAACTTTATCAGTTGTTTCTACCAAATCCGAGTATATTATATATTTTGATAACCATATAAAATTAGATTATGATTTAAATTATGAATTGGGGTAATTATGGTTTAATTCTACTAATACAATATTCAATATAAATCTTAATAATAATAATTTTACTACAACTGAAGAGCAAAGGTTTACAAAGGTTTACGTTAAATTAAACACAAGGCCTTTTGATCCGAATGCAGATTTACAAAAGCACACCAGTGTAAGAATGCAATGTTAAGCCATTTCAATAATAGAATTTGACTTCAAGATACAGTATCTTAGTGTTGTCCAAACTGTGTGCCGTGGCGGGTGCCCAGGTGTGCGTGAAATTACTTTGAAAAAAGTCAAAAAAACCCTGTATTTCCAAACAACTTAATAAAAGGAAATTGAATTGTGGATATTTTAACAGTTATTTCAAATTTAAATGTTAATCAGTCAATTAAGTGCGATATTTATTTGTTTATAATTCTTACTAGAAATATTGACTATATAAAATACGTAAGCAGCTTAATTATGTTAAAATTTTTGACATTAAATTTATTTCAAGTAAATAAGTTTTTCATTTCTTATTAAAAGATTAGTAAAAGTGCAATAAAAAATTGCAAATAAAGCAAAAGAAAATTTAGGTGCCACGAAAATTTTTAATTCAGCCGTGTGCCGTGGCTCAAAAAAGTTTGGACAACACTGCAGTATCTGAATGAAGATATTCTTTATTTGAATAAACCTAATCGGTTGGTTTTTGAAAATCCATATGCTCTTAGCATTTACTCTTTTTATAGATATAAAATTAAATGTCCTACATTATATTTTAAAGTGGTTAAATACATTAATAAAAAAATAATTTCCTTACTTGAAATCGGTCTAAAGCTATTGCAGTAATGCTAATTGTACTGACGAAGATGTTTGTACCTTGTAACAAAGAACTCAGTTTACACATGGAGTCACCTAAGATCCATTCTTGCTGATCAGACAACAATCTTATCAAATTAAATGGTTCTGTAAGAACACACAATATTAAATCAGAGATGGCTAAATTGACAATGAAAATATTTCTGGGACTTCGCATACTACGGCCATGAACGACAGCATAAATAACAAGTATACTGCCACATGCTCCAAAAAGCATTAGTGTAACATAAATTCCAATTAAAATCCCTAATACCAAATTACTCAAACGGAGTTGAGATTGTACTCGCATTTCTTCAAAGACAGCATCAAATGTATCACGATTTGTAATATAAGCAGGATTACATCGAGAAAAATATGATTGAAGATCTTCATAATTTTCTCCTGGAAATATATCACAATCGATTTTCATGTAGTCCATGAAAATATCAAGAAAGTGAATTTATGAAATATGAAATTAGTCTAAACTCGCATGATTAGTCAACCAATCAAATTTCTTTAATATTATTGTTGAAACCAATAAGTATAGATGTCTCTAAAATGGTTTTTTAATAGTTAGATTCAAGTTATAACGAAATTATTTCAGTTTTTATTTAAGTAGTCAATTTCAATATTTTTCTAAGTAGTTATATAGGTTATACACATCGTCATAAAAATCTGGGTCCCATTCAAAACATGTATATATAGTTTTTAAAATTGTAGGTCACAGACAGATCCTCGTAAAACCTTTTTCCTCTCCAGAATATATATAGATAATTGTTAAGAGGTTCCTATTATATTTGTGTGTGTTATATTTATTTTGTGTATTATATTTGTGTTGATGAGTGCGTTTGTCTGTTAGGAAATTTGATGAACCAGACAGAGTCTCCGTTAAAAATTGTGGCGGGACAATCGGGGTAAAAATGAATAATAAATCAACAATAACTGATACTAAACAATAACAAATTTTATTAATAAAATAAATAAAATTATACGCACTTATGTGGAGGGATTTTCGTAAATCGACAGAGGACATTGATTAGGAATGCTATTTAGTAAGACAATCGCCAGGGAAAATTTGCTATAGGATTCTATAAAGGATCCTGAGATTAGAAAGTTCTACGACTAATCTTCTAAGAGAATTGATTTGGGCAATTGAATTTCTTTATGTTTCTTTTTCTATAGCTTTTTTTTGAGTTGTATTGCTTTTTGATTGTTTTGAAATTGAAAGTTTTAATCTAATTGCTTCCTCGGATTGTATACCTTTTTATTCTTTTGAAATTATAAACTTTGATCTAATTGTCTTATCGGATTGTATTCCTTTTCGTTATCTTGAAATTTTAACTGTGTATTCTTTTGTTATTGATTTTTTTTCGAATTGTCAATTTTTATGTAGCGATAATTTACCATAGATCCTCGTAAAACATTTTTCCTCTCCAGAATATATATAGATAATAAATAAGCCGATTATTTAGATTTAATTAATAAGTAAGTAGGTTAAAGACACACATAATATATAGTTTTTACATATGTACGTCACAGACACATTCTCATAAAAACTTTTCCCTCTCCCGAACAGTCTATATATAGATAATAAATAAGTAGGTCATATAGATTTAATTATTTAATATGTCGGTCACAGAAACACGCACATATCATATAATTCTTAAATATGTAGGTGTTAAGGAAACCTAAATAACAAATTTACAAATAAATAAGTAAATTACCTGGGGAGAAATAGTCATGATAAACATGATTATTTCGGGGAACTCGGAGAAGAAAACAAAAGTAAAAAGAAATGAAAAATGAGAAAAAGAAACTAAACAAAAGAAAACAAACAAGAAAGCAAAAACAATGGTCATTATTAATTAATTAGTACAAAGGAGAAAAGGAATTTCAAATTCAAAAAACAGAACAAGAGGAAAAATGGATGTCTTAACAGCTTGTAAAAGATATCGGAATTGCCGAGAGAACTCGGCCTAACAAAAAAGTAAAAAGTAAAACATATCTCGTCAGCAGTCAGAGATAAAATGGGAACAGTCGGGAAATGCTGAAGAAAGAAAAGTTGAAAACATTTGATTATCTCAAGAACCACAAATAAAACGAGCTATATAAAGAGGAACTATGTAAGAGGAACTTGTAAAATATTTAAGCAATTTGTTACAAGATTATAAAAATATTGCAGCAAAGTAATAACATATCGATGACTATTTAACTATGTGTTAGCACTGTACGCAAAACTGTTCATATTTTTATTATAGTGTTTTTTATTTGGGGTATGTCAGATTTTATATCAGGGTATTAAATATTTATATGAATTCGAATTTCTGTTTGTCACAGTAAATATTATTAAATAAATTTCTCTCGGTTTTATGAACTTAAAAATAAATTATTATTGAAAATAATAAATCTTATTGATAAATATAAAATTCTTTTTTAAGTTTATTCATTTCTCAACTATGTTTCTCAATATTCTATAAATTGATGATATGTTAATGCACCACTAAAACCTACTAATTTCTACAACTAATTCATAATTAATTCGAATAACATGTTAATTTAGAATTCTTAAATTTAATAAAACTTGTGATTTTTAAATATTATTTTAAAAAACATAATTTAAAAATTTTGTAAGTTTAATTTTAATCTATTTTAAAAAATTAAGATTTCTAGTTATAATAAATGAAGTTTCATAATTTTTGAAAATAATGAGTGGTAAATGTGAATAATTGTCAACTCAAACAATAGAATTTAATTTAATAGAATTATTTCCAAATTATATTATTACTTTGTTGCAATTTGATGAAAAATGTTAATACTTTGTTGTAATTTAATGAAAGGTTTATAATTTTGTGGTAATTTAGTGTAAAATATTTATTAAATTGCTGCTATTCACCGAAATAAATTCCCACTTTATTGCAACTTAATGAATACTTTATAACATTATTGTAATTTATTGAAAGATTTCGTTATGTTGTTTTGATTTATTGTAATATTTTTCTAATCATTAACTGAAATAATTTATTATTTTACAATAATTAGTTATTGAATATAGTTTAAAATACTGTAATAGAAGATTATTTAATGATGTAATGAATTTTACAGTTTTGATATTACTCATATGCAATAAGGATGCAATATCAATGCATGATTTTGATTGGTATGTGCTTAACCTTTATGACATGTATGTATTGAATAATAATATTAATATGTGTATGGTTTAATATATGTATACGCATGTGAGTGGGTTTATTGTAATATGTATTAACATCTATTACACTAAGGTATGTGTGTTACTTGTTGATTCTAAATAATTTCCAACCCTTACTCGATTTATTGATAACTATTTTTGTAACTAAAACATGTTGGTTTGTAAATATTTCAATAAAGATGAATGAATGAGAAAGATGTATATTTATTTAAAAAGATGTATAAATTTCAAAACTGGTGTACTAAAAATGAAATTTCAGAATTTAGATTGCATCATAGGCTCATTTAATAGATAATTGATTTTCAAGTATATTGACATTAAAAATTTCTTATAAAAAATTAAAATTGGTGATGTAATCAACGATTTAAAAAAATTAAAATTAATACATAATCAATAAATATTTGTACAGTCAATAATTTTTTCTTAATATATATTTTGTTCAAATTGGGTTGAAATCGTAGTTAAATAACTTAAATAAACTTAACTATATAATTAAATATCCCGTTGTTTTAATATTATAAATTAAATTGCGTAATTTTGAATTAATTGTAGCATGAATTTTCGTACAGTTATATGTTATATAGTTATTTTCCATTATTTTGACTTATTGATGAATTTATATTATAATAGACTTATATTTATTTAATATATATTTTATAGACCTTTTCAAAAGAAATCCGGTTACAAATAAAGTTGGAAAGATCTAATGGAAGGTCATATGGCGAAATCTCTAAGAAATATGGTATTTCGCGTTCCACTATCCAATATATGGTTAAAAATGATGGCAGAAGTAAGAAGAAGAATGGACCTAAAGAGAAATTAAGTAAAGGAGACAAACGACGTATCCTTGCATTAGTAAATGATTCATTTACTAAAAAAGTTAAATTTTCGTCAACTGATATTAAAAGACTATGCAATTAAATGTATCAAAACACACAATTTGCAGGGTTTTAAGAAGTATGAATTATAATTACAAAAATGTAACATCAAAATTCAAATTATCTTATAAAATGAAACAACGAAGGTTTGAGGCAGCTAAAGAATTTCTCATTTCCGGAGTCCAATGGAATAATGTCGTTTTTTCTGACGAAAAATACTTTACTTTGGCAGGATGCGATTCGTACTATTGTTGGATAAAAGATAACCAAACACCTAGACGAATAAAAAAGGTCATAAGATCTTCGGGTATTATGCTTTGGGGCATGATTCTCCCAAATGGTCTACTCTCTTATGAATTGCTTAAATGAAAAATAAATTCTAAGAAATATATCACATTAATAGAAGAAAAGGCAATTCCGATAATTAAATTAAATATGCCTCAACAATTTATATTCCAACAAGATAATTGTCCAATTCACGTTTCTAAGGAAGCGCATGAGTTTTTCAGTAATTCGAATATCGACATTTTAAAATGGCCACCTTACAGCCCTGATCTAAATATTATTGAAAATATTTGGCATGAGCTTTCAAGTAAAGTGTATAATGATGGACCGATAAAGAACTTGGTGGAATTACAAAGGAAAATTAAATCCGCAGTATCAATATTTAATGAAACCTCCCGTCAATATGTAGCTAATTTGTATTCATCAATGCCGTCCAGATTGGTTTCAGTTATCATTAAGCGCGGGGACAGACTAAAATATTAGGAATTATTAGAATTAAACGTTTCGATAGACTAAAATATGAGAATTGGTCAGGTGTACGAATATTTATGCTACAGTAAAATATTGATGTTTGTATTTTGTAAACATAATATATTCTTTGCATGTCTTTTATTACTGATATGATATTGTCTCATCAAACTTAATAAGTGTATAAATAAAAATTAATAATAAATTGGATTGGTTAAAATTTTAGGTGTACGAAAATTTTTGATACGGGCTGTAAACAAAAATGAAATTATTACGCAATGAATGCTTTAAACAAAATTATAATTATTACGTAATCGATAATTAAAACAAAAATTTAAATTTAAAAAAAAGTAAGGGGTCTTTTAAAAAATTAAAAATTTATGGGGGGAACTTTTTAAAAAATTTTAAAAAAATAAGGGGGGGGGGGGGTTGTGGATCTGGAGTGCACATGGATCTGGAGCCTACATAACTATCTACTGAAGTTATTTGAATATTTGAATAAAGTTGTCGAAGAAGGTCAAAGAAAACAACCAACTCAAAGTCCCAGTCGATAAACCTATCAGTAGTTAGTGACCTTTCAATCAGATGTTGTAAACGAGTGCTATTCCTCACTGAGTGTTGCAATAAAGTCGCCGAGCAGAGTGTTTAATTGATTGTTAGTGTAAAGTGAAAATTATTTGTGATTATCAATAAAGATTTCTATTGTTAAGTGTTATTTGTGGGTCAGTCAAAGACACGCTTGGATTCAGAGTAAGAATTTTAACTTTGCAAATATTATCAGCAACCCAATAACTCAACATATTTTGGTAAGCCCGGCGTGATCAAAGTTTGGTGAAAAGAGTGTTGAAAGAAAAATTGTGAAAACAAAGTGTGATAAATTGAAATTATTAAAGTTGCTAGTGAAAAGGTACATTATTTTTGTAGTAATAATTTGAGATTTAGGTTTTGTGCAATTTGAGAAAATAATTTATTAAAGTGAATCGATATAATTTATGAAGCAACAATAGAAAGGCACCTATAATAAGTAGTGAAGATTTGCCAGTTTCAGTTGTTAAAGAATGAAATTATGATTTTGCCAGTTGTCAAAGATTGCCAGTATAACAATATGGAGGAGATCCAGTTATTTTTGTTGATTTTATGAGCGACTACTATATGTATGCAACGGTTTATGGATGGTCTCAAGAGATCATGATTCAGAGATTACCCTTATATCTTAAAGGAATAGCTAGAGAGGTCTGTCAACAAATCGACAAAAAACAATCGGCAAAGATTGGTTCAAGTTGAAAGATTTGCTGCGAAACTTATTAGAGGAGATATTAAAAGATTAATGCACCAAAAATTTATAATAGAGTTCAAAGTCCAAATGAAACAGTGAGCGAATTTGCGTATCGTTTGTCGACCCTTGCCAGCAAATCCTTTGAAGATGTGAAACAACCAGGATTAGCCCAACAGATGCAGGAGCTGATTCAAGACCAATTTTTGTCAGGAGTAAATAAAGAGATAAAGACGGCATTGTGTTGTGTAGACTATGACAATTTTGATGAACTAGTTAAAAAGGCTATGAAAATTGATTGAATTAAATCTAAAGAGCATTAAAAATAAATCTGAGGTATTTGCGATAATTCTGGTACAAAGGGAGAGATCAACAACCACAACCCAAAATAAATGGGAACTAGGAAATAGATTCCAACGATCAAAAAGCCCATCGCCCAAATGGAGAAATGATAATAATGTGAACGGAGCAAGCCAAAATTCACCAGGCACTGAGAGAACTAGAGTAATTCTGTGTGAACATTGTAAGAAAATTGGACATTATACAAAACAGTGTTGGTTTAAAAATAATTCTGAAAGAGCACCTAGGAAATTGAGTCCAGATTGGCATAAAGATGATAGAGGAACAAATTTTCAGGAGAGCAATTTCTAATGTTAAGTCAAATTTTAATGAGGTGCAATGTTATTGCTGTGATAGAAAAAGACATGTTTCTAGAAATTGTTTTTCAAAATCAAGATCACCATCAACTTTACCATCACCACAGAGAGACAATGTGAATGTAAATGGGCAAATTCAATGTCATTTGTGCATAAATTACGGATATATTGCACGATACTGCACTAGAAATTCCGATAAATTTCAAAAACAAATTTTGAAAGAACAATGATGAAAGCCCGTCAAAGAGTAACGTTGCTTATGTTCAGAAAGATAAATTTAGAGAGAAAATCGAGAACAATGTTAAACAATTAAATCAAAAATTGAAAAAATTAATAGCTAATTTTGAATCAGATGAAGAGACAGATTCCCATATGACTAAAATTGAGGAAAGATGAATCAAAACTTGATAATGTTACAAAGAACAGTTAAAACTGATAGCCAAGGTTAGAAAATTAGTTACAGAACCCTACGGAAACTCTCAGAAATTGACAGAAGTGTTAGCGAAGCTAACGAAAAAAAAGTTAAGTTTAACTAAAATCAAAACCGTTATTAATCTTTGTGCAGCATCTGTGGAAAAGCGAGATGTATTTGAAAACTTTATGAAAGAATTTGGCCATTCTCTACGAAAAATTAAATGGTTATACCCGATATTCATCAAAACAAATGCATTAGACGGTACCAAACCCGATTATCAAATTGAAGCATATGAAAAAGTGAGATTCATGTGGGACAAGAAATGAGTCAAATGAAATAGAAAATGAAACTAAAGAGATTATTGTTGAAAATGAAATGAAAATTGAAGTTAAAAATGAGGTATATTTGACAGAGATGACGATTAATAATGATATTAGTGATGTACAGGGTACCCGGAAATTACCCCATACCCGGCATACCCGGCAATATTTTCAGTACCTGAAATTACCCGGATCTGGCAAATATTGCCGGATCTGGTGCTGGGTATTGTGTTCCTTATTTGAAATTTGAAAACAAGATAACATAATAAATGAATGAAAAATATTACACAAGATTTATTTTAACTAGACATTTTATTAATAAAATACAATATAAAAAATTAAATTTAATAATTAAATTTCAATAATGGGAGATTATAATGCAGAAATAATAATTTCTATGCGTTGAGCGGAAGAAGTTTATTTCTTCTCTCCTCGTAAATATTACCAGCCTCGCTGAACATTCTTTCACTGGGTATGCTGCTAGGAGGTATCGTCTAGCCAATTTTGATAGTGTTGGATAAATATTTGCGTTATTTGACCACCAAACCAACGGATTTTCGGTACGAGGAATGTTAGGATGTTTGAGAAAATTTAAAAGTTGAATATTATCTGTTGAACTTCCCACGATATAGGATTCTTCTTCAATGGATTTATTTTTAAATAAAATTTCATCTATGCAAGCCCACACATCTTCATTTTTATCGGGATTATACCAAACACCATTATACCAATTTCATTGTCCTCGACGATCATAAGACCTAACCTCAGGTACATTAGATTGTTAAAAAGCTATTTATTCAATTATAACAAGTCTCGACAGCATGTGCATCACTACATCAAAATTCATGCGTGGAGTTGATTCTGGTTTTCCTAGTTTTTCTTATTCTGCTAGCCAGGCTCTTTTCAGCTTCTCTCGGGTGTTTCGCCCTAACCGCTTGCGTTTTGGTTTGCTTGACGAAGTCGGTGGGTAGATCTCGTACAGTTCCACCGGTAATGGGTGAATCTGATTTTTGATGGTGTCAGTGATGAACTTCTCATTCAATTTGACTTCGAGCGTGCGGACCCGTAATTTTAGCACACGTATTTCGATTTGATCCTGCTCCGTCTGGGTCTGGAGTTGCAGGATCTGTGCTGTCCGTTTCTTCATTTCTGCCGGGCTAAACCAGGTGCCCTCGAATTCCCAGCACTTCCACTTGAGTTTTTCGACCCGGACCCGGAAGTCTTCGGCTTGTTGTTGGGCCTGCTCGCGGTCTTTGTGCAAATTCTCGAACAATTTAAACGCTAAAAAAATACTAGTAAAATTCATTACTCACTTCCGTATACATGAAAAAAAATTCGTTTGATTGCCTAGCAAAATTATTAATCATATATTGATATAAGGTCGCCTGAACGCAAAGGTGCACTACAACAACCAAATCTAACTATTCGATACTAAAATAATTTATTAAACGAAATTTCATGAATAATAAAGCAAAATATAATTAGAGAAAATATAAGGACCAGTTTTGATCATTATAAGTTAAACATTGTCAATTTCGTTACAAATTGTAGGTAACAATCGTTGTTGGATCACAATGGATGTTTTCGGGGCCTCCCTCGCTTCCGTGGAGGCGCTTCTGCGTTCTCCAACTCCTCCAGCGGAATTCCCTCTTTTTCGGCCCGAAGCTGGAGCTCTCAGTCGAAGTTGTGCGGCCTCACTTCCATTGCCCCTTGGTCGCGGGCCTCCTGCAACAGATTGTTCCACGGCTCTGCTTTAACCCACACCGGGGCATCCGGCTCGGGGCTGCTCCGGATGACTGGGCCGTAATTGTCTAGGTCTAGCCCTCGGTTCCAATCGTGGATTATGTACCAGATGTACCTGGACCGGAGTCGCGTGACCAACTGTCTGTCGGTTTCTTCTCCGCTGTGGTTCCTTGAATGGGACATTTCTATTGGGGTAGTGATGATATTATTACAATTTAAATGAAAATGTTTATCTCTACCCAAATTCTCTTAGTATAATACACAACAAAAAACATCCTTTGAATTATAAACTAAGCTCTAATTACTCGTAATTCAAGATAGTCAATTAGATTAAATTAAATTACAACATAAAGGGTAAATTAAATTGTATCTTAAATTATAAATAAAATTGTCGATTAGATTGTAAACTAAATTTTATTTATTAACGATGTTCGACAAACGCATAAGTGGAGTTGTTTTTAACCGACTACATTAACTGAATTGCAATTGTTGTGTTTAATTTGGGTCTGAGATCTACTCAATTATGATCCTAGTGTGAAGTAGTGTATAAAACTTTTAGTGGTGATTTTAATTGTGTGAGGCATTCAAGGTCGGGAAGAATGCTTGCTTACACGGCCCCACTGTGACCGCTACGACAAGCCCTATTGTTGTGTTGAGTCGAAGCATACCGCTGTCGACCTATAATAAGTAGTTGGAACCATAACGGAGGGGTTTTATCGACACAACTCCATTTTAGTGCCATAATTTTTATTTTTATTTTATAATTTTTTTTTAATTAATTTTTTCTAAATTTACCTCCATGATGGATTTGGAACGATTCCAGAACATTCCATATTAAATTAAAGTTAATTTTATTTTAATGAGGTTTTTCTTAATTTCTTTTTTCAAAAATTTTTTTTATAACTAATTTATTTATTTTTGTTAACTTTTATTGATCTATATGGATTTTATGATGGATGTCGCCATTCTTATGAATTGTTCTGGAATTTCATCTAGAATTTTAATGTTTTACTATATTTCGAAGCTATTCGAGTCTGTTTTTTGTAAATTTTATGTTTCTTTGTTATATTTGAGTTAGTTTTATTGCAATACTTTGTATCATTTTATTTAATTTCTGTGTTTATATTTTTGCTGTTTTCCTCTTAATTAATATTGTCTATTTGATGTATTTTTATATTTAACTGAACTTATTGCTATTTGTGTGCTATGTATCAATACACCTCAGTCACAATTTAGAGTTTCGGGTCTAGAAATCAGTTCTAGCCCAACAATATGATACGTCGAATTCTATCTAGTGATTTGTGTTGTAGAAGCGAAAGTTTGGTTTGTGTTTCTTTCAACTTAGTACTAGCTACTTGCGAGTGATTAAAATGATTAAAATGATTTAAATGATTAAAAAGTGATTAAAATGATTAAAATGATTAAAACACTTTGCAATTATGTCGGAAATAGATTTTTGAGAATATATGCTATCATGAATTACCAATTGGATGCTATGAATAAAACAGGACTTGTTTCTCAAATGGGCAATATTTCATCAACTGATCATATTACTCGCACCATCTCGCAGCAATGCGTGTATGTGGTTTTCAGTATTGAATTTCCAGAATTGTAGCATTTCGATTAAATGGCGAGCATTTAGAACCACACACTTTTTTCAAATTTTTCATTAAGCCAATGTCCATTGAGGTTTATAAAGCCTTCGTTATTGGCAGAACAGGTCCATATATTCTGATGTCAAGGAGGCCAAATTCAGCTGTGATTTTTCAATATTGATTAAATCACAGATTTTCGAACAACATTTATCATATATAGTAGGAATAATATTTTCTGAGAAATATTTTCGTGAAGGTATTTGATATTAGGGTTTAATTAATAAATCCAATATTCTCGACTACTGTAATGGGTTGGTTATCCACAGCAATCAATTCGCCAATTTTATCATGGATTTTTTTTGCTTTGATATTATTAATGTCCCATGTGATAATTTTGTCTAAACACTTTACCAATGTCTGTTGTTCAATAAGGTGCGAAGGTCCCGATGTCGGATCGTCAAATTTCTTTTTCTTAACATTAGCAATGTCACAATCACTAAATTCATCTGAATGTTTTAAACGTAAATGTTTCAAAAACGTTGACGTTCCGTAGGATTTTGTATTTGTACCACCTCTGGATAAAACTGCATTACATAAACTGCACACTGCTTTCGTATCGTCTTCTGAAAACACTTTAAAATAACTCCAAACTGAACTCATTATTGAAAGGATACATATAAAAAAATTGTTAAATGTTAAAAGGTTCGTTTAAATAAATTAAATTTATGCTATAAATTCCTTATATATCATATGCTAAAGATATAGAAATCAATAAATTATTGAATATTTTAAACTTATTATTTTTTTTCTAAATAAGAACTCACTCAAATAACCTTCTAAATACTCCTCTCTCGACCCAAATTGCATTCTTAACTTTCTTTTTGCATGACACCAAGTATTTTCTATGTTTTGCGTATGACAAGTGATATCATCGGGAGCGACAAAGTTAACTTGATGAATCACAACATTGTGAACATATAAAGGATTATTTTGCAATGCTCTATATGATGCCCAGCCATAACTTAATATTCTGGTCCCGGGTAAATTCCTTCTAATTATAATTCCAATCAGAGTGTTTATTTGAGATGACGTCTTGCATTGAATTTAAAGACCAAAAAAAGATGAGTTTTATTTGTATTTTAAGTGATAATTTGCTCGCGGAAAAATATGAAAACGTTCGCACGGAAATGGATCGTTTACAGACTGAAGAACATATCCAATGGTACCCATCCTCTTTTCTTTTGCAAAGCGAAAGATTCATTTGAACTGAGTATACCACTTTAACAAGTCCATTTGATCCGAATTACAAATTCGATAGATATATTCACTATTGAATGTTTTATTGAGTATGCAAGATATCTCTAATAAATTATCAACAATTTTTTGTATTAATATTTTTTTTGACATTTTTTACTAAAATTAATTTAAAAAATGGAATAAATATATTAATGATTTCTGTTTCCTAATTTAAATTTTCCTAATTTAAAAAACCAAAAATATAAAGTTGTTAAAACGTTAAAATATTGATAAAATCTTTTATAAATTTTCTCAATAGAACAAAATCCCAACATTTAATATATTTAACCCTACACTGTATGACTTTTTATATTTGATAGGAAAAAATGTTTTTTAAAGGGAAATTACCGTCTGAGTTCGGGAAAAATACACAATTAAATTAATTAATTAATTAACGTTTTCTGTTTTCATACGTTTGAATGTTTTTCGACCCTTCCTAACCATTTTCTGATAAATCCCTAACCATCATCTTGTTGACCATTAGCTAATCTATACCTGTCCCGTTTTTCCCATTCGATTTCGATGATTTTTCCATTTATTGATTTTTCTCGGATTTCCGGATTCTCGCCTTTCGTAATTGCTTTTTGCATTTTCTAATACTGTTTCCATCACACTTTCCTTTACTATTGATTCTGTGCACGATCCCGCTTTTATTTGCCTTTTTTCCTCGCTTACTTTCCATTTGAATTATTATCCTAAATTTTATTTAAATTTTTAATTTTAATTTACAGACCTCAACACATCTATCAAGTGGTAAAAAATTCTTATGTACCATTTTTTGGATCTTATTTTAATTTTATATCTACCAATAAGACTATCAGTTTTATCAACTCCACCCATAAACATATTATATTCTTTGATTATATTTGGGCATTCTAAAGTAATCATTTCCTTTCGATTTTTGTCAAAACGTTCAGCTGTTTGTATTGGCTCCTTTCCTGTGAACGTCGAAATCAAATTTACAAGCTTGTTATCTTTCCAAACTACAGTTGCAATTTCAATTTCATCAATGCATCCAACATATTCTACAATAGTGCCACGTTTTTCCTTTTTTAATTCTATTTCNAAAAAATTGTTAAATGTTAAAAGGTTCGTTTAAATAAATTAAATTTATGCTATAAATTCCTTATATATCATATGCTAAAGATATAGAAATCAATAAATTATTGAATATTTTAAACTTATTATTTTTTTTCTAAATAAGAACTCACTCAAATAACCTTCTAAATACTCCTCTCTCGACCCAAATTGCATTCTTAACTTTCTTTTTGCATGACACCAAGTATTTTCTATGTTTTGCGTATGACAAGTGATATCATCGGGAGCGACAAAGTTAACTTGATGAATCACAACATTGTGAACATATAAAGGATTATTTTGCAATGCTCTATATGATGCCCAGCCATAACTTAATATTCTGGTCCCGGGTAAATTCCTTCTAATTATAATTCCAATCAGAGTGTTTATTTGAGATGACGTCTTGCATTGAATTTAAAGACCAAAAAAAGATGAGTTTTATTTGTATTTTAAGTGATAATTTGCTCGCGGAAAAATATGAAAACGTTCGCACGGAAATGGATCGTTTACAGACTGAAGAACATATCCAATGGTACCCATCCTCTTTTCTTTTGCAAAGCGAAAGATTCATTTGAACTGAGTATACCACTTTAACAAGTCCATTTGATCCGAATTACAAATTCGATAGATATATTCACTATTGAATGTTTTATTGAGTATGCAAGATATCTCTAATAAATTATCAACAATTTTTTGTATTAATATTTTTTTTGACATTTTTTACTAAAATTAATTTAAAAAATGGAATAAATATATTAATGATTTCTGTTTCCTAATTTAAATTTTCCTAATTTAAAAAACCAAAAATATAAAGTTGTTAAAACGTTAAAATATTGATAAAATCTTTTATAAATTTTCTCAATAGAACAAAATCCCAACATTTAATATATTTAACCCTACACTGTATGACTTTTTATATTTGATAGGAAAAAATGTTTTTTAAAGGGAAATTACCGTCTGAGTTCGGGAAAAATACACAATTAAATTAATTAATTAATTAACGTTTTCTGTTTTCATACGTTTGAATGTTTTTCGACCCTTCCTAACCATTTTCTGATAAATCCCTAACCATCATCTTGTTGACCATTAGCTAATCTATACCTGTCCCGTTTTTCCCATTCGATTTCGATGATTTTTCCATTTATTGATTTTTCTCGGATTTCCGGATTCTCGCCTTTCGTAATTGCTTTTTGCATTTTCTAATACTGTTTCCATCACACTTTCCTTTACTATTGATTCTGTGCACGATCCCGCTTTTATTTGCCTTTTTTCCTCGCTTACTTTCCATTTGAATTATTATCCTAAATTTTATTTAAATTTTTAATTTTAATTTACAGACCTCAACACATCTATCAAGTGGTAAAAAATTCTTATGTACCATTTTTTGGATCTTATTTTAATTTTATATCTACCAATAAGACTATCAGTTTTATCAACTCCACCCATAAACATATTATATTCTTTGATTATATTTGGGCATTCTAAAGTAATCATTTCCTTTCGATTTTTGTCAAAACGTTCAGCTGTTTGTATTGGCTCCTTTCCTGTGAACGTCGAAATCAAATTTACAAGCTTGTTATCTTTCCAAACTACAGTTGCAATTTCAATTTCATCAATGCATCCAACATATTCTACAATAGTGCCACGTTTTTCCTTTTTAATTCTATTTCTGTAGGTAGCTTGCAATTTGGGATGCGATTTCTGCGAACTGTTCCAACGGTATATATTTGGTTTTTTGCTAATTCTACAACTAATGGTAACGTGGTATAATAATTATCGAAATATATACGATAATTTTCATATTTTGGAACACTGCGTAATAATCTGATAACAATGTTAGCTGAACAGCCCAGATCTGGTTCATTGGATAGCCGTTTTGTAGGATAATTTTCCTGCCCGGTATAAATTTCAAAATTGTACGTAAATCCGGAAATTCCGCTTAGTACAAAAAGTTTGTAACCCCATTTGTGAGGTTTGTCTGGCAAATATTGTTTCAGATAACTCCTAGCTTTGGTCGAACATAACTGTTCGTCAAGTGACAAACACGGTTCATATGGCACGCTTTGAAATTTTTTTAGAAGATATGTTATAACAGGTCGAATTTTAAATAATCGATAGTGTTCTGCATGACCCCTAGCAAGCATTTTAGTGTTGTCATTGAAATGAATAAATTTTCTAATTTTTTCGAATTGACTTACAGCCATTGTCTCTTGAATTAATTTATTACCTATGACTGGTGACCAATACTTTCTTGTATTAGAGATATGAACAACAGAAGTCAATACACAAATTCCAATATACTGACTGATTTCCGTTTTATTTATTTTGAATGGATGTGCAGGATCTATTTGTGATGAATATAATATAGTTTGTTCGACAATATTTTCCAATAGTTCATCAGTCCAAAGATATTTAAAAAATTCATACGGTGTTTCTAGATTTAAAACACTTGTTGGGAGAGTTGAATTCCTTGAAGGCGAGTTGAATCGGATTTATTTGGAAAATCTTTTTGTTTCCACAAAATGTTTGAATATTTATTTCTTAAATCTTTCGCCGCTACTTTGGATCAACAAAAGTGCTACTTGTACTAGGAATATTGACATATTTTCACGAATTTGTTCCGTTTCATCATTCATTATTACAGGTAAATTTTCAATGTCAAACAAATCGTTATCATCGTATTCAATAGGTGGCAAAAATTTTGGGATTGATAACAAATTCACATTCAGATTCCAATTCATCAAATTGATCTTCACTGTCGTCCCATGCTTCCATAATGGCTTGTATTTCCTTTTCATTTAGCGTGTCTCTATTCATTTTACTGTAGAACTAAATTAAAATTATTTTATATTATATTATATTACTAACATTATTTTAGATAAGTAGTAAAGCTAACATATTATAATAAAAACATGCGACAGATTATAATAGTACTGTATATTTTTGTTATAATATTTATATTTACTACAATGCATGATGTATCAACAGTGATACATGAAGTTAATATTGATATATAAAGGAAATAACAATAAGTTATATTATAAAATGTTGTTTTAATAAATAATATAGTATATTATTAAACAAATTTAACTCAACTTACGCTTTTTATATAAAAAATTCAAAACGTATAACTGATTGTTGTCTAAGTACTTTGTACACTTTCACTTAAACTGTAAGACGTTTTAAAAATTGATTTGGTAATACAAAACTATTGAGAATTACATTACGGTTTTTTTGTATTATATTGCAAATATAGCCAATACAATTTATATGAGAGAACATTTACCGAGAACAAGAGCGAGACAGTTTTTATTCTAATAAGATAATTGTGGTATCACCAGTGATACAATATGCAGTGTAGGGTTAATTAATTAAAAACTGTGATCTTCGCAAGATATAATAAAAATTAGGTCTCTTTGCTAAATAGT
The DNA here is from genome assembly GCA_959609185.1 of Schmidtea polychroa. Taxonomy (NCBI): domain Eukaryota; kingdom Metazoa; phylum Platyhelminthes; order Tricladida; family Dugesiidae; genus Schmidtea; species Schmidtea polychroa. The sequence continues at coordinate 40,042 of CAUHTR010007679.1, forward strand.
CTCTAAATAAGTTAAGGCTTTTGTGGTAACTTTCTTTATACCATCGAGACGACTGATTAGCTATTAAAGAGTATTCACAATTTATTTTTATCACTTTTCTTGCAGACAAACTCTCCCTCATTCTAAATTAAAAGATTTGATACTGGGACGCTCATGTCTCATATAAGGTACAGATTTTATTTAATTGATTTAAATTCTAAATTTTTTCTACATGATCAAACTATTAAGGGTTCAGTGATCCTTTGATTGCAGAGGTTTTATAATTACTATCTTTGGATGGTTTGAGTTACCAAATTGACGGTATATTGTTAATACTTAGATTGTAAGTTGTTGTTGTTGTTGATGATCTTTAGGATGTCTAATTTTCTGGAAGAGTGACATGTGTTAGCACTTCATAGCTTTCATCTCAGTCATTTCCAGGACTCCGCTTTTCCATCTCGTTACAGGCTTTTGATGATAATTTGTTGATATTTTAATACTAAAGTAGTCAGGGATGTTCTTCTCGATATCTACACTAGGATGAATTCAGTAAGACCAGATGCTTGTGACCCGAAACCATTTCCTACCAGTTAGATAGAATGACATGGTTGAATTTGATGAATATGGGTTTCGATGGGTTTTAAGAGGATTGACTGAATTAGAGATAGAGAGATGACCTGAAATGGGATGAATCTTTAGTCAAATTGTCGGTTGCATATATAAAGGGGTAGAAATATTTGGTATGGGACCGGGTAATGTTTTGAATATCTGCATTTAAATGGACAATTTTCCGATATTTTCATATTTTAAATGACTAAAAAATGACAAAATTAACCAATATTCATAAATTGATCGCACAAAATATCCATGTTTTGGTAAAAGTTACTCAAACATCTTAACCTATATAACCATGTATTTCTCGCAAAGATATAACCATATTTCTATTATGAATCCTTTAAATATTTTTGCCTCGAACAAAGATAGAAATTTACTCCAAATGATAAAGAATTTCTACCAAATTTATCAATGAATATATGTTGTTATTAATGACCATGTATTTCTCACTAAATTACCTAAGAATTTCTAACTGATAGACATGTGCCTTAATTTACTAATTAATATATCTTTGCGACATGTTGAATGTGACCAGTACCCTTGCGAGCAGTACCCATAGGGAGACAGAATATCTTGTCGGATATATATGTAGGAACTTACAAAATTTTTTCCCCCAAATTTACCCAACTCAAAAATTTCCAAAAATTTAAAATGTCCCAAAAATAAATTTCCCAAATTTTCCCAAATCAAAAAATTCCCAAAATTTCCCAAAGAAAAATTTTAAAAAGGTACAAAAATTAAAATCTAATTTTGTTCGCTGCAAAACGGAATTTCACGTGTACGCATATGAACCAATTGTTAATAAGGTCTTAATTGAAAACTCGAAATCCGAAAAATAATCACCAAATCTCAGCTTAGGATCGCTTAGTTCTAACTTCTGTGTAATTTTGAATTCATGAAGCAGAAAATTTGAGATTAAATCCAGTCATCAAACAATAGAAAATTTTGAACCAGCATAAGAATAGTAAAATAGCCTTGTCGAACAACGATTACAAGAGACTAGGGGTGGAGCCTAGGAAAAGTTTATTTTAACGGTTTATAACATTACAGGCCAATTAAGGCATAGGGGGAGAACTTCTCAACCCTTCATTATAAAAAGATTTTACATAGCATTCATAGGGCGCCGAGTCTAAGACTCAATCGTCAAAACGTGGTTTAACAATGCCAGCTATGGAGGTCAGCTCTCCGCGAGCCGGTTATTAATAAGGTAATAATATAGTATATAGATAAGGGATGCACTGTATACATAATATAGATAAGTCCAGCATACATGTCCAGAACAAATGAGTCTGAGACGAAAGCTGGACCCTCGTTGTGTATAGGAGGGGAATATAAGTGAGTGGCATCATCGAGTAAATTATTATTATAAGTATATAAAATAATTATTAAATTTTATTACATGACTTCATTATTATTGAGGTTAAGTCAAAAATTGTGGATAGAAGTGGGAAGTATCCAATTATATTTTTCAAGTTGGTAAATGTCGGATAATGGGATGCAAGCAAACTCTTAAATTAGTTGATTTGAAATATAAAATACAAGATTTACAAATTCAGTCCATTACAGTAACTACTGATATCGGTAAATTATTAATTTATACGAATTACATCTTAAAGCTAAATATATGTTTGAACCGGAAATATTTCTTGTCCTAAGTCTTCAAAAATATAATCTAGTTTGTGTTAATGTATTTTCAAGCGGGAAGGTTGTATTACTTGGAATAAAAACTTTAAACTATAATCACCATGTAGAGATTATATCAGAAATTAAAATGTTTGTTATAAGTTGTGTATTCTATGTTTGATTATTAATTTTTATTAATGCTTTGTGCTAATAAGATTTATAGAACCCGATAGAGTCACCGATAAAAAAAATGTGGCGGGACAATCTGGGTGCGTGTATATTATCAAAAAATATTTTTTTATGTGGGTCTTGAAATATCCAATAAAAAACTGATAATAAACAACAATGATTAACGATAACTTTTATTCAACAATAATAGATAATAATTTGATGAATTGCGGACTGAATAGTGTTAGCTTTGCGGCCTTAGAATTTTCTTTTCATATTCTAATAAATTTGATATATTTAATAAATTTCCGAACTTATATTTCTTTTTGATTTTCGTTTAATATTTTCCTATCTTTAACTTCGCTCAGATTTTCTTCCTAAGCTTTGCCAACAAGGATTTCTTTTTTAATCTTCTTTTGAGATAGTTTAATTAATACTATTATGTTTTTTGAATTTTTTGATTTGAAATTTTTATTTGTAATCGATTTTTCGTATAGCTATATAGTTTCTTTAAATCTTTTTAAAACGCTACACGCGCCAAACGAAATAACCAAACGTTACAAAACCTTGTTTAAATTAAAAAAAAATAAAATATAACATTACATTACACAACTTCCCTTTAAAACCGGAGGTTAACATTTTAAACGATTTACATATTTAGAAATAAGAAAGATATCTTGTTGTGATTTGTGTGGGTTAGTTGTGTTTATTTTGTACAAAATTGTACAACTAAACTTTGTTGGTGCATTTGTTTTTATTTGAGGCAATCACTGTAGCGCTTTTTGTATTCTGATGTTATTATTGTGTTATTGTCGAACAGTTTTGTTGTTTCTTTTCGCTGAATGTAAATGGTTTGTGGTTTGTCTTTGTTTCAGTTCGTTCTTGTGTTTTGTATCTGGGTGGTTGTTTTTAGGGTTTGGTTGTGGTGATCGTTGGGTGGTAGTGGTTTGTTCGTGATATGGTTTAATCTGCGTATGTTTATTTAATTTGTTTTATTGTCTTTAAAAATTTGTGCGCGTTTTTTGTACATATTTAATAATTTGTATGGGCCTTCGTGCTTTGATTCAAATCCGCTGGTGAAAGGTTTCTTTACTAAGACCGTATCAATTATGAGTTCTGTTTGGTTTTGTGTGTGTTGAGTGTTTTTGTTTTTTAGAATACCTTTTGGTTTGGGTGTTTGTGGTTCTTTATCGATTGTTTTTATTTTGTTTAAGTTTTCATCTTTTAAGTTTGGTAGCTGTCCGAAAACTGAGTCCGAAAACTGATTGGCTAGGAATTTTGTTGTTTACGCTTGAAGGATTGTTTCGTAATCCTTTTATTATTTTTCTGGCAATTTTTCTTACCAGTTGTTGTTATTATTCGTTTTTGTTCTGATTGCTTGTTTTATTGATCGGTGTAATCTCTCCACTTTCCGTTTGATTGTGGGTTGTATGCCGTTGTTCTTATTTTAGTGATGTTATATTTGTTACAAAGTCATTTGAAAATGTCTGATTTGAACTGTCTACCCTGATCGCTGATAATTAATATTGGGCAACTATACCGTGCGAACCAGTTTAGTTCTAATTTATTGCATATTTTTGTTGCAGATATTTCTTTAATGTGTATGGCTTCAAACCAATTTTTTTCGGTCTATTATAGTTAATAAATACTTGTGTTTATTATTTGAAGGTAAGGGACCGACTATGTCAATATGTATCGTTTAGAACGGTTCAGAACTTGGGAATTCTACTACTGTTGTTTTGAATTGTTTTGTTGTTATTTTGTTCTTTTGACACTGTCGGCAGTTTTTTACGAAAGTGTGTACGTCCCTTTTTATATAAGGCCAAACAACTTTGGTAAGCAGAAGTTCGTATGTGGCTTTGTTTCCAAGGTGGTAGATGTTGTGGTATTTCTGAATGTACTGATCACGCAGCTCTGCTGGTACTATAATCTTTTGTTGTTGTCGTTTGAAGTGTTGATCATATGCCGTCTATTTCTTCCAATTGGAGTGAGTTCAACCTTGGAATTCGATTATTGTTGTTTTTGTTTAGTTTTTAAATTTTCTAAATTTTCTAAGTGCATTGATGTCGGTTTCTATTCTTGATAATTCATCAGCATTTTATGTTAGCTGAACCTGCTATGTATTTATTTACAATTAAAATATGAGATATAGTTTAATGTTGTCTTATTTGTCTCGGTGAAGGGTTTTTCATGTTCATTGCGTTTAGTAAGGGTTTATGTCGGTATACACTTCGAATTCCTTTCCTTCCAATAGGCATTAGAGGTGTCTGATTGTATCATGTAAGGAGTATCTCATTTGGTGAGTTTTAAGAGTCTTTGAGAAGTAAGCTATTGGTTATTTTTCGTTGTTTTCTTCTTGAAATATTGTTCCGCCATTGCTAGTCCCGAAACATCTGTGTTGACTATGTATGGTAAATTCTTGGTTGGGATAGCTTAGAAATACTTGCGTTTTTTTAGGTTTTCTTTTTCTGTTTGAAAGCTGTTATTTGTTTTTCGTTCAATTTATTTTAATGTTTCTCTTTATTGTGTTCAATTCGTGAGAGGGGTTAACATTTCA
>CAUHTR010007680.1:0-193667 GCA_959609185.1 Schmidtea polychroa
CTGGGATTAATTCGGGTGTTTCTATAATAACCCAAATCTCCGACTTTAAATTGATGTTATTTGCACGTTCTTCTTTTATCATGGTATTCCCTTATAACTTTCCTTGGTTTGAATGGATTGTTCTTCCTGCGGTTTTCCATATTTCCTGCATCTCTCTTGAACATTGGTCGACATAATCATCTATTCCATATATTGCCGAGATTGGTGGTTGTATTCGAGATCCATTCGGCTTGTTGCATTCTCTTCCTGTACATGATTTTAAAACGGACTGTGATTTTTGTTGCTGAGTGTATTGACATTCGGTAAGCCATTAGACACACTTAATATATTCATCCCATCCTTTTGATGTTTACTTACATAATTTGGACATCATGTCTATTAGTATGGCCGTTAAATCTTCTGTCTGACCATTCGTTTGTCGGGTGGTACGCGAGGTTCATCCATTTGGCAATTCTGACCTAATTGGTCACTTCATTTATTATCTCGCTCATGAATTAGTTCCTTGGTCATTAAGATTTGTTTTGGTGTTTCCATATCTGCAAGCAGATCTCTTCCACTATATCCTTGCCACCGTTCGTGCTTTTTGATCCGGCATCGCAATTGCTTCCGGAACTTTGTTAGATAATCAGTTATTACCAATATATACACTTTCCACTGTTAGTCTTCTGGTAGTGGTCCACTACATCCATTGCAATCATTGTCATTGGTTCTGGCGGTATCGGCATTGGTTTCAGGGGCGGTTTTAATTTACTGCCTGTTTGTTTTCCTAGTCGTGCGCATATCAAACAGTTCTTTATCCTTCCTTCCACTCATCGCTCATATTTGGCCAGTAATATTTCTGTTAAGCCTTGCTTCTGTTTTCTTGCTGACATATGTCCGCCCAATTTACGTCATGGTATTGAATCATTATTTCTTTCCGTCTACTTTCCGGTAAGCACATCACCGTTTGTCGCCATCCATTCCAATAGCCATCCTTTCTCGATCGTATATCTGTGACGATTTTTCTCCATGTGTTTCTTTAATCGATCATCCGTTGTTAAATATTTTCATATCGTTTTTATCTAGGAACTCGATTATTAGTTCAATTCATTGTCCCTCTTTTGTTCATTCCTTAGATTGGTAAATCGATATCTTCCGCGATTATCAGGCATATTCGTCTGACGTCATGATCCTGAGTTCCTCAAATACAAATCTCGACATGCAATCTGCATTTGCGTTTGCTTTTCCTGACTTGAACTTGATGTAGTGGGATATTCTTGTAATTGCATTGCCCATCTCATTAATCGGCTAGATGCTTCTTTGTGTTGGCCCAACCAAACTAGAGGTTGATGATCCGTAGTATAATTATCTCGTGTCCCCACAATAAATATTTAAAATGTTTTATCGCCTGGATTATTGCTAAGGCTTCTCTTTCTGTGACTGAGTAGATTCTTTTCGTGCTTTTTGAACGTCTTGCTATAATATCCGATAACTCTTTCTCGTTTCTCCTCATCCCATTGTCCTAGCACAGCTCCTGATGCATATCCACTTGCATCGGTTGCTAATAGAAAAGGCTTCTTGAAATCTGGATGTATTAGATAGGTGAGGCTATTAACTTGTCTCTTAGCGATTCGAATGCTATTTGCTGTTCTCTTTCCCACAGAAATGGGGTGTCTTTTTTCGTTAGTTCCTGAATTGGTTTTTGCTATAAGTTTGCATATTTTGATGAACTTGCGGTAGTATCCGCATAATCCCAGAAATTCTTGTACTTGAGTCACGGTCTTCGTATCGGACAATTCTTTATTTTTCAACATTTCTCGATCTGGTTCCTTTCCTTTTGCCGACACAATATGTCCTAAAAATGTGACTCTCTCCTTTGCCCAATCGCATTTGACGGTTTCAATTTCAACTTCCATTGTTTCAGTCTCACGAATACGTTCCTGATGTCGATTAAGTGTTGTTCGAAAGTACCTGAATATATTAGCAGATCATCAATATACACCATACATTGTTTAATTCCGTGTGTCACAAGTTCATACACCTTTGAAACGAAGCAGGTGCGTTTGTTAATCAAATGGCATCTTTTTAAACTGATATAAATCTTTCCGATGGTAAAGGCTGTCTTTTCTCTATCTTCCTCTTTGACTTTAATCTGCCAGTACCCGCTCTTTAGATCTAAAGATGTAAAGTATGCTGCTCCATGTAACATCTGTAACATTTCGTTAATATCTGGCAGTGGGTACGTATCCCTTTTTAGTTACTGCATTCAACCTCCGATAATCAATACAAAATCTCTGTGTGCCATCTTTCTTTTTGACCATTACTACTGGAATTGCCATGGTGAGCAACTAGGTTCTATAACACCGGCATCTAACATCTTTTGTACTTCCTCCTCTGCCACTGTTTTTTGTGCTTCGGCCAATCGATATGGCCTCAAAGTTATGGTGTTTCATCTGTTAATGGTATAATATTTGAGTTACGTCACTGGTACCCAAATCCAAATCTGAAGCCGCAAAAATATCTTTAAACTCAATCAGTAGTTGCCTGAGTTGTTCCTTTTCGTCTTCATTTAGGAGTTCGCTATCGATGGTCCATAATTCTTTTTTCGTCTGCTCCTTCGCTTTTATCTCTGGCAGCTCAATGTTCATCATTGGTGTGAGTTTCCCAAGTCTCTCGTTTTCATAGATTACTTTATCTTCCTCGTCAAATTGGTGATGTTGATGGGTATCTCGTTATCCTCGTTTATACTGACTATCTCTCTTGCCAATGGTAGCTCTCTTCTCTTCTCGAATTTTGACTTGGTTCGAATATCATATCTCCTTTGGCTTCGTTATCGACCTTGACATAACATATTGTCTGGGTGCGTGCTGGTATTATCATTTTTTCGGAACATCTTACTTCTGTTCTCATTGTGCATGATCTGTCCCGTTTTATCTTTTAATTTCATGGAGCTCAAATCAATCACAATTTCCTTTAACAATTCCGGCATTACATCTGTTCCAATGATACATGATACGCTTAGCTGTCTAATAACTGCGAGGTACGTTGTAACTTTAACCCCTTTGTATTCGATCGTTGACCATACTCTTCCTACCACCGCTATGGATTGTTTGCTGCATGTTATTACATCCATGGTTGTCTCTTCGATGCATGGCCAGAGTCTGCCTGGTAGCATATTCATATTTATTGCCGAAATGTTTGCTCCGGTATCGATCATTGCGTCCATCTCTATTCCGTTTACTTCGACCGTGATGGTTAAGGATGGTCCGGCTGGTGTCTGCAATACCGCAATCGTTCGTGTCTCAACTTCTTGTTCTACGCTTTTAGCCTGTTTGATCATCGTTGGATCCATTGCTGCCCAATTTGGTTCATAAGCTGTTGATAAATGTTCGGTATGGGTAATCTTCCGGTTCCCATTCTTATCCGTTCTCTCATTGTTCCTGGTCGTCGCATTGGTCCATTAGTTGGTGCCTGTAAATATGGGACCTGTAAATACGGTGATCCCCATGGTTTCATTTTTTCGTTTTCCCAAGTGGCTGTATTTTTATTTATCAACATTGCTCCTCCTTGGTTATTATCATCGTCGTCGAAATCATCATTGTCGTTGTCACTATCATCGTCTCGTCTGAGGTTCATCCACTTTTTCCACTTCCCGGTTCTTTTTGCTTTCTCTTGAGTCCTTTCTGCTTCTAATCTCATTATCACTTTGAACTTACGTCCGACTTCTTCGTCTGTCCCTTTCATTTGCGTTAATATTTTCAACAATCTCTTTATTCGATGGATATCCTTTGAGTGTCCATGTAGCACCATTGTCTTCGCTAAGAACGGTAAAAATCCAATTGCAAAGTTTCCAATTTACTTTTCTCTCACGCTTATAGATGTCAAAACATGCTAGCATCTGGGTTAGTATTACTCTGACTATTTGTATTATCAGAATAATTCCGAGTATCCCTGCCATCATTTGGCCAAATACCAAAAATCGACCCCACATAGCCTTCATCATGTTTGCTGTTGCTTGTTGATAGTGACTTGGTGATAATAATAGCTCGTAGTTCGGGCTCTCCCCATAATTATTTCCTCCAGAAATAGTCACTATATTTGATAGGATCGCTTGTCTTTGTGCTGGGAATAACATGTGGGCTCTTGCTGATTCAAGATCTTTTGGTGTATATAATCCACTCTGTGATACGTCTATCGGCTTGAACTCTAGTTCTGTTGTTAGTTCCGTCAATCCGAATTTCTTGGGTGTTACTACGATTGTTTTACTTGGAAATTGAACCCATTGTCCATCTTCTTTTTCGTACATTGGTCCATATGCATTACTGCAATTAAACAGATTTGGCTGAAACCCTACCGGGTTCATTATCCTGGTGACTGCTTGCACAAACCTGGTTTACCTTCGTGAATGATTTCGAGTTCGTTTGCACATTTATCCCTTGGTATTGTAGGGTTTTCCGGCAATCTTGCCATTATCTTTTTGCATTGGTAGGTGTACATCACTTCGCCTACAATTCGTCCGAAATATCCTTCCTGTAATGGTAGTAGCGGGATTGCGTTATCTGGATTTGTAATCGCCATTGCTAATTTCGTTCTCAATATTTCTTTGTTGAGCAGGCAATCGTTCTCAACAGATCATGTAGACTTTTTCCGTGGATGTTAATCCTCGTGGTATAAGAAATCCATCTTTGTTATTAGCATATAAATATAATTTGACATCCTTTTCGTTTAGCCTTCCGACTGCATTTGCTAGGGTTCTCCTTGACAAGTAGATTCCTTTGTAATTGGTGCTGATCACCATCTCATCGCATTTACTCACCATTTTGTTCTTTATGAACCTCATTCCTATTCCATCGTCTTTGGAGATTATCGCTGTGGGTGTTACTTCCGATTCTATTTCGATGTTATTACGTCTTCTCTGAATCCTTTCCTTGCTCTCAATTCTTCCATCGCTCGTCTCTCTGCTTCTCCTTTTGGTTCACTGTACACTTTCCCTTGGATTTCCTCGAATATTGCTGTCTTGAGTAGCATTAGTCGACATACTTTCTGATCTGCGTGGTATACCAGAGTTGACATTCCGGTTGAACATGATCGATCTGATGCGAGACAGCTTGGGTATTTCTTCATTGCTTGCGTGTCAGGGTCAAAATAGCCTTGATACCTTTCTAATTTAGCTTCGTAACTTTCTATTACGACCACTCCACTAACCAGTTGTCCGTTCAGGGTATATGTTCCTGTCTCACATGATCCATCTCCTTTGATTATTTTGCCCGCCGTGTATACGCGAGTCGTTTTTATCGTTCCTGGCTCTGCCGCAATTTCAATCCCTTGTCTTAAGTGGATTCTCCCCGATCGGAATCCTTCCTCGCATTCTTCTCTTGATAGTAATATTACTGTCGATTCCAATCCCGGTTCTATGATTGTTGAGTGTGAGGATGTACCGCAGTGATGTGCGAATATCTTTCTCGTTACCGTACACTCTTGGACCATGGTTTTGATGAAATCTGCTTCTTGATATACGTTGTACGAGACTGATGCCATGACTGTTTGTAATTTTCTTGGGTTTGCCGCTTTACAGTCTTCCGTATCCTTTAATGAATATTTCTCATGGATTTTTATGTTGTCGCAGTCATATACTGCAAATGACTCCGTTCCTTTGATACACATCATCCATATCAATATCGTGGTTATTATGGCATTCATTCCTTTTCGGCTTGCTCTTGGGTCGTTCATATTGATTGTCCCTTCGAATTCAGTTAGCAAATCGCGTAACTTTGCTTGCATCATTTCCGTTTGATCTTTCTTCCCAGTTGACTCGATGAAGCTTCTCCATCCCCCTTGTTCAAGTATATATGGTTCTATTGATCGTTTGATTATTTCTGTTACTGTGAATTCGTAACCAGTTGCGTTATATTTTGGCATTCGTTTTTTATACTGACCAATAACGTTATATACTAAATATGCTAATCCCACTAAAAATCGATTTTGGTCCTCTGATCTGCTTAATAGATGTTCCACAATTAATCTGAGTTCCACGGGATCCTTTAACGTTAATCGAATTTTATTATCCATGATTTTCATTATTATCGGTTTCAATACCGCCCATAATTGTTTGGCTTCGGTTGGGATATTATCCTTCCTCATTACTCTTTTCACATCTGGATTTGCTAATGCTAACATGTTAGCTAATAAGTCGTTTATCCATCGTGTCCCTTGTTCTCGGACGCTTGTCTTCACTTTAACTTGTTTTACTAATGCACTTAGTTTATCCATTTTAGTTTTTACCTGTTCCATTTGCGCCTGAATTTTGGATTTTGGTTCTACCTCTGCCTTATCTGTTTTTGGTCTTCCCCTTGTTCGTCGATCCATGGCTGTTCCGGTTTCTCTCCTTTTTGGCGGATTGTAAGTTGTATCTTTTGACGTGGTCGCTCCTGGATCTACTCTCCAGTTGCTCCATTCATCGGTTGTGGTTACATCCTTATTGGTACCTCTTTCTATATTATCTAAATCCGTCTCGGCTTCCGTCGTTTCTACTGGTTGTCTCTGCGCACACACAAATCCATCTAAATCATCAGTTGTCGGTTCACCTTCGTCGATAAATAGATCTCCTGATTGCGATGCTCTCATAATCTCGCCTGCTTCCACTATCTCCTGTAATTCGTCTAGTATTTCGTCTTCTCCCGTTGTTTCGATCGTTACTTCACTAACCGCATTTGGAACTTCTGGTGTGTCCAGACTTCCTGGTTGTTGGGCGGATGATTTTTGCTTTATCTCTCTTCTCCTTAACTCTCTACCTGCAATTTTACTCACCGTTAATCTATTCACAATTTCTCCTTGGAGTGGTGTCACACCAATCTCAATATCGTCGTCTAACGATCGACCCTCGTGTTGTAAGTGGAATGGGAGTTCATAAGGTATTCTCTTTTTAACTTCCCTGACCTTGGCTGTTGTGTAGAATTCCTTTTCCATTGGTTCAAAATCTGGCAAGAATATTTTTAGTTGATATTTCTCGGGTGAGTTTTCGGCCCATTCTTGTTGTTTCCATTTCCGGATGATTTCACCAAATTGTTCAGGGTACCATACGTATATCCGTCGATATTCCTCGATCGCTTTAACGATTTTTCGTAGGTTTTGAATCCTTTTGCATGATTCGGCTATCCATTTTGCTAGTTCTACCACCGCTCTTCGACGATTTTTCGCACCGTTTTGTAATATTTCTATCAACTCCTTACATTTTTGTGCTTCCAACAATGTTGCTGCTTCCTCCTCATCTGCATCTGCGTCTATTGGTAGATGTCCTGAATCAGGCACTCTTCTCCTCATCATACAGATTCTCGGTTGATTTTCTGGTATGTTCAGTCGTTGGTTCATTTCTTGTTCTGTTTCAACTTCTACTCTGATCTGGATGGCATTGTCTTTCACAAATATTGACTGCTCATTCTCAATGTAATTTAGACGTATTAATTTAGGTGTCCCTGAAGCGATGTTTTCTGATGTTGTTGGTCGTTGATAGCAGGCGCTCCTTGGATCTGGTTTCAATGTTTCCTTATGTATGTTAAGGCTATCTTTCAGTGGTTCGATCGCTATCGTCACTTTTCTGTTAAATGGCCATGGTACCTTGTCGTCATAATTCCCTTTGCAGATGATGAAGAATGCTGACACGTAACTTCCTTTTCCTACCCCGTCTCCGTTCGGGTATATTCGCAATTTCATCTTGTATTCACCTAATCCAGAATAGAACGATGGGCTTACTAATCGTGTGATTTTCTCTTTTTTTGCTAATTTTATCTTTTCCATCCAATTCTCGATTTTCCACGTGAATGGTGCTAACCTTACCGGTTCTCGTATCTCCTCATCTTCTCCTGATTGTAATTCATTTGGGAATTCTTGTGGCAATATGTCCTGGTAAGTATCGATCGGTTTCTCTCTTACCCATACTGCTGCGATTTCTTCTGGTATATTATCTATCCAATTTGGTTCCAACTTTTGCTGTTCCCAATCCCATCGAGCTTCGCTTTCGATCCACACCTTTTTCCATGGTGTCAGTTTGCAATCTTCGTCGTTGAAGGCTGCTAGTTTTAGTTTATCATCCTTTAGCCAATGGTTATAGATGTCTATTATTCGATCCATCTTTGCTCTCATTCCCCATTGGAATCTTTTAATTTGTTGCTCGGTTTTAGTGGCGTTTTTGTGCCCACCAGATGGTTCATCCATCGCGACTATATTGATGACGGCTCCATCTTCCCAGATTCCTAGTTCGTAAATTACAGTTCGGTCTCCTCTTTCTAGCATGTGCCGGTTGTACATTATTATCACATCTTCGATCATTCCATCCTCACTATTTTCTCGCGCTTTTTGGATGATTTCTTGATCTATGATTTGCACTAACTCGTCAACTTGGCAATCGGGATTGACTTCTATTATTTGTTTATCTTCATTTGGCAGCTTCACCTTTATTTTTATCGTCTCTTGTTCACATTTGGTTCTCTCGTATTCTCCGTATTTTGCTATCAGTTCCGTTGCTCGTTTATCTTCAAATCTCATAATTTCTGTGTCTCGTACGTCTTTGACAAATTGTTTCATTAGTTGTGGCCATCTTTCTCTTAGTCTATTAATATATTTCCTTGCCTGATCGATAGCTTGTTTGACCAAGATTATTTGATTTTCTTTCATTATTTTTCGTTCGATCTTTTCCAATTCCGGTTCCACTTCATTGTCAAATACTTGTTGAATTTTCTTGAACATTTCTGCTGCCGATTCGTCATCTCTGGTTTTCTCTAAGGTCAAGATATTAGTTTCGTTTGGCCATATCATCGCATCCACCAAATGTATGCCCATTTTAACTTTGTAACCATCTACATATAATTGTTTATTTTTGTGGCTCGTTCCCATCTTTTCCTGTACCCAGTTGTACAGTTCATCGGTATTTGTTCCTTTTAATTCAATAGTCTGTATCTGAATCTCGGGGTGTTGAATACTTACTTGATATTGATCTGGGTCTGCTTCCTTTAGTTTCTCTTTATACTTTGTTGCCAGATCTTTCCATGCTGCCGTTATTATACCTCCTTCACACTGGTATACTTGAGTTATAAGTTTTAAGCATTTTCTGTATGTTGTCTCGTTGATGTAGCTCTCATTTCGCTCTATTTCTGTTACTGTGTCGAGAATTTCCTCGAATATCTCTTCATCATCTTTTTCTATCATTGATTTCATGTCATCATTTTCACCCTCATCACTACTTTGAGGTGTTTCACTGTTTGGAGGTGTTTTCGGTTCGTTGTTTTCCTCACTTGACTGAAATAATTCGCCTCCCAGGCTACTCACCTCACTTTTCTCATCTTCCTGATCCGTCTGATCGCTCCGCATTTGTCTCAGCATGTTTATTTTAGCTTTGGTATGTGGTTCCTTCTTTTCAAACCACCCATTTTTCCTGAACCAATGCTCTTTCACTTTTTCTTTTATTTGTTCCTCAGTTAATGTAGGGTTTTCGTTTTTGATTCTGTCTTCGATTTTTTGTAGTAGTACCCTCTGAATTCGATTTTTTGTAACTATCTCATTGCTTTTTGGTTCGTCTTTACTCTCATTTCTCTTTTGTTTCCTTTCTTTCTCCTCTTTGGTAAATTCTTTAATCAATTGTATTTTCTCTTCGCTGCTCAATTCTGTCTGTGGATCAATCTCATTTTCTTTTGTCGTTTCTATCTCCTCGTTTCTTATCAGATCACTCCCTTCGTTGTTAACACACTGCTCCGCAGTGTGCGGTTCCTCTTTATTAGTTAATCTCATCATGTTTATTCTTCCGGGGTTCGCTTCCCGTTGTTTCCATCTTTCTTGAATTTCTCTGGCTTCCTCGTTTTGCAATCTCTGCCATTCGATTCGTTGTTGATCTTGTTGTTGCTTACTTGGTTGTTTCCGGATTTCCTCGGTGCTCTGCATCATGTTGATTCGTTGTTGTTGGTTATTAGTCGGTATTCGCTGGATCATATCTTTTAATTGTTCGATTTCCTGCATGAGGTTAATTTGTGTGTTCTGAACTGGATTGTTTGATCCTGGTTGATTTGGTTTGGCTCTCATCGTGCATTCTCTTGCCATGTGTCCAGGCTGATTGCAATTGTAGCAGGTTCTGGTTCCTCCTCTGCCCATAGACATCATGGGTCCTCTGCAAACATTTTCCGTGTGGCCTCTTCTCCCACACTTTTGGCACATCCTTGCTCTGTAACATTCATTGCTCCAATGCCCTGGTCGTTGGCATATGTTGCACGTTCGATTGTTAATGTCGTTGTTCCTGAAATTATTAGTAAAATTTTGAATATTACCTCCATTGTTTTGATTTCTGGTTTGTGGAGTTTTGAACAACTGTTGCGATCCTGGGATGAATTGATTCATTACTGGATTTGCATTATTGACTTGGTTGTTTGTGGTTGTTGCTGTTGTTGCTGGAGCTGCTGGAGCTGCTGTCATTGCTGCTACTTGTATTGGTGTTAGGTAAGTTTCACATTTGTTAGCTATTTTTAGTGCTTCTTCCAGCGTCTCTGGTGCTCGGCATCCCAAGGTTGCTCGTATATCCTCTCGTTTCATGCCATCTACGAATACGGCTATTATCTTGTCTTCCGGAACTGGTTGATTTGAATCGAAGGCTTCTCGTGCTAGTCGTCTCAATTCGCATGCGTACAGTGCGTTGGATTCGTTATATTTCTGCTTTCGATGCAGAAAGTCTAACATTTTCCGATTTCCTTCTTTTTCGGTGCCGAATGTTTTTATTAAAAACTCCTTGATCTCTTTCCACGTTTTCAATTTTGTTGCATCACATTTTGCCTCTAAATATACATCTTGGGCGCTTCCCTTTAGATATAGGGGTATTCGTTCTCGTACGACTATGTCTGGCCAGTGACATATCGTAATGTATACTTCAAATTCTTTTATAAATGTTTCTAGCTGGTTTATATTTCCATCGAATGGTTCTCCTCGAAATTTCTCTCTGAATTCTCCAATGTTAACGTGCACATTACTTATTTCCGGTGGGTCCGTTACTCTTTGTTCGTTCGTGTTTACGTCCGACATTATCTCTTGGCACAGTACGGTTATCTCTGTTGTCTCAGATAGATTTTCCCCTTCGTCAGTTGATTCGACGTCGCTTATTGGATCTAATTCGGTTCGTTTATGATCGTCGCTATTCTCAAATTCGTTGGTTAAGCTGTCTGATTCAAATAATGTTTCTACTGATGCTGGTTTCTTGTGTAGTTCTCTGTTTTTCTTGGCTCTTTGTATCTCTTCTTTTTCCAATAAACTGAGGTTTCCTTTACTTTTTCGTCTGGTTCGGCTAGCTATACTATCAATTTTTCCTCCTTTTAATGTCCTTTGATAAATTTTCTACTTCGTTGATCGAGCTTGATGTTTTTAATTATTGTCTCACTTTAATCTTTACGATTCTCTAATTCCTTTGAATTTGGTTTTGTTGATTCCTTTGATTTCTCGCTTCTGATTGATTTCTTGATTTCTATTGCTTTCTTGATTTCTTTGATTTCTTTCTGAATTGTTTTCTTTATTCTAAAATAATTAACACTTCTAGTACATATCATAAATTCTCTTTATTAACCCTTCATTTACTTTCCATTTTCCCTTTATTTTACTGTTCCTTTGCTCCTAATTTTCTAGCTTTCCTACACTTCTCGTTATTCATCCCATTTTGATTTTAAGTTGATTTTAAATTATCTATAACTCGTATCAATTATCTATATAGTCGTATCAATTATCTATCCCTTTTATAATCGTCATATAAATATAATATCAATCCCATAAATATCAAAGTAAACATATTATTAATAAATAAAATTCACTAATTCCACTACTAGCTATTCGTTCGCTTTTCCCCATCCAAAAACTGGTTTCATTTTTGCTTGCGCCGGCGCTTTATCATAATTCTCCTTTACTCATTACATATTAGTCGCACTTAATCTATTTCAATTTAATCAATTTCATAGTTATTCATCGATGCTTTGGTTCGCGCGACCTCTGCATCTACATTTATTACCATCGGCTCCCTGGCCGGTTTAATCAACTCTTTTTATTTCATTTAAATCATTTCACTCAATTACCATCGGCTCCCTGGCCGGTTTAATCAACTCATTTTAATCTCATGAAGTCTTTTACGACTCCTAGACGCCTGGGCTTTTACACCATTACGCCATATAATCTACTATTACCCTTCAACGCTTTGGTTTGTTAGACCTCCGCGTCGGCATCGGCTTCCGGCCGGTTTAATCAAAATTGAAGTCTTTTACGACTCCTAGACGCCTGGGCTTTTACACCATTACGCCGTATTCGCGGTCTTCGGTCCCTGACCGGTTTCAAATGCCCTAAATGAGGTTTCTCCAACCCCCAGACGCCTTCGGTTTTTACACCTACTATCGTCCCTACCGCGATTAAATTGAGTTAACAGTTGACTTTCGGGCTAATTAAAAATTCGAGGCTCCTCCTACTCAAATCCCTAATCTGCTGAGGCCTCACAACTGGCTCAATTCTTGGCCGCTTATTGAAAAGAGTCTAATACCGGTAACTCTAATCTCATCGCCGTTTCACTGGGCCTATCGGTACTCGGTGTGGGCATCCGGGTTTTGTACCGACCCCTGCTAGCAATAATCACGAAGAAAAAAAACATCCTATCTATCAGGATTCAAAAAACACGGAAATGCCTAATCGCCTTGATCGTGATCCTCAAAAGTGATGAACCAGATCTCCCGACCAGTGAAGATAAAAGGAAATTGGATATGCAGTTGACTTTCGGTCCTCCGCCTCACAACTGGTCCAATCTTGGTTGCCTATTGAGTACGAGTCCTTTACCGGTTGACTCGCATCTCACAACCGTTTCACTGGGCTCCTTAATACTCGGTGTGGGTAACCAGGTCTCTCTCGCCCGTTACCATTCCGGGTTTTTGTATCAAGTCCCGCTAGCAACTCAGAAAAAATGCGCCCAATACTCGGTGTGGTATCCGGGTTTTTGTATTGGGTGATCCAGCATCATCAGTCCCTTGGCTGATAATCTCCTGGACACTACAGTCCGGTGGTTAACCGCTGTACTCGGGTGCCTCATCACTCGCTAAGGAAAAATCATTATTCCTCATCTGATTTGAAGTCCAAAAACGGTTTCTTCAAATCCGCAGCTGCTCTCGGATTAAATTTTTAACATTTAGCGCGCGTTTTTCAATTTTTATTTTTTTATTTTTCCATTTTATCTACCCTTTTAGTTAGTCCCAGTCTCCCAGACAAAAAAAATATAATAATCGCGTTGGTTCATTTCCCACAAGTGGTGATCAGTCACCCGACAGAAACTCCCCAACATTTGCGATGGATCCTACTACATTCTCTCATCAGGGTGATCAGGATTTCCCCATCCGGGCAAGTGTCGTAAGGACGATTCACTTGTCATCCCCTCATTATCGTATCTCTTTATGCCAAAATAATAAAACAGGAAGAAAAGAAAATTGGAAGTAAAAATCGTACTGATCTTATCGACCAGCTCATTCATACGACTATGATCAGTCCTGCATTCAATTTTGATTTTAGTTCTAATTGCTGTGTTGCTTGTCTATTTATTTAACGTATTTTGTGTCCTTTATATGTCTATGTTCATCGTATGTTTTATACCTTTCGGTTGCTATAATGGACTTTTAATATAATTTAATAATTTTATCGCTTCGTATTCATTCACAAGAAATTTATTTGACAACATCTCCTTACGGGAGGTATATTACAATTTTTTCTCTAACATTCGTATCGCATACGTTGCATCGTTTAATTTTTTCTGCGCAATTCTCGCAGTAGCATAAATGACCACATGGGATCGTCATTACTCGTATTTCATTGGTTCTGCATATGAAGCATTTTCTAAAATCTTTAACTTGATGTTCGATTGCTTCTTTAATTTCTCCCTCGATCGTTTCCATTTTTATCATTATCTCCTGCCATTTGATGTTAAATTTGGCATCATCTAATCGTAAATTTTGAATTTGATAAACTCTTTTAGTGGTCAATTCTGCATTGGGTGTTGCTATTTTCATCATTACACATATTTCCTCAGCTTGCGGTCTTGGATTCAAGCTCATCTCGTCTTGGATTTTCCTCAACTGGTCCGCTTTGCGATTTAGTCGTTGTAGCGAATTGTGTGTTAAATCTACGAATTTTTCGAGTCTCTTTGTAATGTAGCCGGTTGATTCCATCTAATTAAGATTTATTAATTAAAGTTCTCTTTTTATTAATATTCCGCGTCATTTTCCCCCTTTATCGTTTTCCCTCTAATATCCAGAATACCTTATTTTATTAGTGCTTCAATAAACCTTTACATTCTACTTATCACTCTTAACAACCCCGTCTCCCTCTGTTTAAAATGTTCTATCCCGCGCAAATTCTTTCATGATCTTGTGACTTTATTACAATCGCTTTAATTATATATAATCCATATCCCATTCGTTATTACCCTATTGAGTTTAATTACGTTGTTCATTTGTTCCAATTTTATTAGCGTGCTATCCCCCCTTTTTTCCTATTTTTAAATTTTCATCATTTCCATATATTTACATTTTATTAATCTTTAATATTTACAATTTTTATTATATTTTTGTTTTCGTTTTAAGTTTCGTTTGTCATCATTCATTCTATTACTACACTATTCGTCCAGTGTTCTCATACTCACTTTCAGTATTTTCATATGTTGGCAAACTTCAAAACTTCCATCACTCATTTAGACATTCCACATACATTTTATCATATTCATACATCCATGTACTAAGTTTAAATGTTTGGGAAAACAATTTTCTCGTTCTTGAATGCATATCACTTTATATCAGCTTTTACTCTCTCCATTATATCTATTCTCGGGTTCTTTCACCAATTAAATTTTCAAATCCCGGCTGAGCCCCCAAATTTGTATGGTGGGTTACAGGTGGTCGAAGGCTTAAGTGCTGTTACCAGCGTAACCCAGAATACAACATTACTTTCCTCTTGGTACCCGTTGAGCAATCAACGTTGGTACTGTACCAAGGGGTTGAGTACTTGCAAAAAGTGAGCGCCTTCAAAGCACTATAATTGTCAAGTACTCAGTGGGTCCACGGACGGCCGATAGAAGGCAAGTGTCCGATTTATTTTGGTCCCTTATCGCGATTGTTTTCCCAAACTCTGGTATGTCTACCGCATTGTTCTAGGCAATCACAAAATTAATTCATACATCCATCAGACATTTATTTAATCGACACAGTATTACAGCGTTGGCTTTAATCCAGGAGGGTCACACTCTCAACTCTTCTTCAGGTCGTAGATTGGCTGTCGGCTCCTTCGATCTTGCTTGCTCGGCCAGCCAGGCCCTCTTCAATCGATCCCGAGCGTTTCGCCCCAGCCGTTTCCGTTTCGGCTTGCTTGCCTGGACTGGGGGGTATATTTTTTCCAGCTCCACCGGAAGTGGGCGAATCTGTTCTCGGAGCGCGTCTTGGATGTAATTTTCATTTAATCTACTCTCGAGTGAGCGTACTTGCAACTTCAGCGCTCGGATCTCCAATTGGTCTTGTTCCGCCTGAGTTTGAAGCTGTACGATGTGGGTCGTCCGTTTCTTCATTTCGGCCGGACTAAACCAAGTGCCTTCGAGCTCTCGGCACTTGATTTTTAGCTTTTCCACTCGACTTCGGAGGTGCTCGGACTGCTGTTGTGCCTGTTCTCGATCTTTTCGAAGGTTTTCCAGTAACTGGTACACTGAAAGGAAATGGCGTTAAACTTCGCCTTTCGTCTTTATGCACATAAGAGTAATGAATTTCCCAAAACCCAGTAACGGAAGGAAAAAAAAAAAAAACTTTTGGTTTGTTATGTCATGGGTAATAAGAGATGACCTCCCAAAAAGAAAAATAAGTTATTATCCTATGAATAACGAGATTTACGATATGAAAATTTAATAATAAAAATTGTATCAGTTACAGTAGGATGTATAAAAGTCTAATAATAAAAATGATTACATGTCGTAAACACGATAAACAAATATATTAAGCACAATATGATGTCACGAGGTCGGTAAAACAAATGTATTCACTACATTGCAAGGTCACAAGGCCCGACCGATCGCATAATTCCTTTCAATCGACGGATCAGATCCGGTTTTTTCGTGGCCTCCCTCGTTTTCGTGGGGGGGTGTCTATCTCCTCCAGTTCCTCCGGAGTTACTCCCATCACTTTGGCCTTGAGCTGGAGTTCCAGGCTCTTCAACCGCCTCTGGGCCTCTTCTACTTCGTAGGCCGCTTGGTCGCGGGCTTCAAACAGGTCATTATTGGTTGCCTCCGTTTTCACCCACACCGGGGCATTGGGTTCTGGGCCACTTCGAATGACCTGGTCGGAACAGTCTAAATCCCGTCCCTGGCTCCACCTGTGGATCTGCTGCCAAATATATCGGATCCTGAGCCGCGTGATCATTTGCTCGTAGGCGTGTTCGCTGTTGGATTCATCTGATTGTGACATTTCTACTTGAAATATACCATTAACTGTAAGGTAAACGAAGTAAAAAAAAAAATCGCAGGTTCGGACACATTCGTACCTCAAACACATACTAAACTCTTCTCCCAGGATATGTTGTTACTTGAGGTAAATACATTTATCCTCTTAATTTTCTTTCCCCGAATATTTCTTTATTTAGGACTGTATCACAATTGTATAGCCCCTATCCATTGCTGACAGACTAAAGATGTAATTCGTACTGTGTGGGCACGCATGTATATACTCGCAATTAATTTCAGACCAAACAAACAAACAAAAAAAAATTTAATTCCAGCTAATTTTCATTTAGTAAATTTTATACAATTAGTAGTTAAATGTGAATTTACCTATAGGATAACATAGAATTAATATCCACTACGTTCAGATTAATGCTATTTTGTAACTAAGTCTAACATGTGATTACTCTGGTATTTGAGGAGTGGGGCCTATTTATTCCTTCCATTCCCAAAGCCTATGCAAAGTGATACTTCACTCTCTATAAATATCATCTACTCTTATATTCGATTTTAGATAATTTAAACTGTTATTATACTAATTATAGAAAGATGGTAAAGATGTTTTCGGTATTTCGACATCACAAATTATTCAATACCAACGAAGGTTTTTAGTAATTGATATTCTTATTATGTAATTAATAAATACATAATAAATGTGGTTATTAAATAAATTAAGGATTGTAAGAATATAACAATTTCTTATTAAATCAGAAGCTTGAAAAATATTATTGTCAAAAGTTTATTGTTAATGTAGAAATTAAAAGTAAATAAAAACCGCTTAATTATACCCACCTGTTCATTGGTACGATTGATATGCCCTTAAGTTGTATATTTCGTGCAGTTTGGAAAGCTCTAACAATCAATAATTTAAAGAGCATAAAATCTACTGATTCAGCCGGGTGTGCGTATAAGCATGCGGTTACTCATGGCAGTCGCGGTTGTATGTTTTCTTGGCAATCCTGTCAATGATTTCTCAACTCATAACTAATGTCATGGAGACAGTTCTACTTGTCTAATTCTGATTGGTTTATGCAGCTACTCCTGTCGACGTAACGTTTCCAGAGAAGAAATGTAAATGCCCAATGTATTGGCCCAAATACGTGATTCTAACATTTTTGTTGATATTCTTGGAGAAAATCCAAATGCTCAATTATAACTTTCGCATTATCTATGTGGCTTGTGATATAGTGGTCTTAACCTTTGCATGCCTCTTTAACGGAAGGAGATCCGAATTGGAAATTTACAACTTCAGGGATCCACCGGGTGTCGAAATCGCCGAGAATTGATCTGTTAAATGTAGAACTCGGTATTTTTGTGATTATCATTGGAACCAAACGTTTCAAAAGGAAGAGTATTTATTTGGTAAATAGAGTCTACGATAATAATTATGGTGGAGATGGGCTCTGCCTCGCAACAATAGTCCAATTCCTGATAAAAACAA
This sequence comes from Schmidtea polychroa, assembly GCA_959609185.1. Classification (NCBI taxonomy): domain Eukaryota; kingdom Metazoa; phylum Platyhelminthes; order Tricladida; family Dugesiidae; genus Schmidtea; species Schmidtea polychroa. Next base: position 17,937 of record CAUHTR010007680.1, read on the forward strand.
ATTGATTTCTTATATATATGTGCAGCCTTTAGATTGATTTTATTTGATAGGGTAATGATATTTTGTTAATTCGATTATTCTATGTCTAGTCGTTTGAAATTTATTTCGGATATCTGAATAAAATCATGGGAATAATCAACTATATATTTTATCATCCATTGTTCTTATTTAATAATACAAATTTTGCATTGTATTCATTGGAAGTTATTATTTTTCTTGAATAGGGTAAGTGGAAAATATTTGATTAAGTTTTTAATTCGGTTTTCTATTTGACTCTCATTTAATGAATCAATTTATCGATGTCACCAAAAGTTAGTTTACTCATGAAACGATATAGAGATAATATGCGCACCCTTCATTCTTCCGTTCGGATTAATATTACTAACTATCCGTAAGTTTAACATATAATCATTTTGCGTTTGATGGGTTCGGTACCTGTATTCCTGACATTTCCAGGGTTTATATGAGATTATTCTTTATACATTCTGAGTATCACCTACTCTTGCATTATAACCTTCGGATGATATAAAATTATTCTTACGATTCAGAAGTTTAGTACTGTTAAAATTTAATATTTACAAATTAAAATCGTCATTCCAAATTTTTGGGAGCATTTCGCTAATCAACATTGAATTATAAGGTTTAGTGTTAAGTTCATAATTGCTCTGGTGCCTCATGTTTGCCGAACTTCTCTACGAAAAATTATGAATTTACTCTTAAGAAAAGTTATACTACTATTAAGAATTGTATTTACATATATATCAATGAGGTTCGACAAACATATAAGCATAACGCAGTTTTAATGATGTTCAACCGACTACAAGTGTTTAATTTAGGTCTGAGCTCTACTCAATTATGGTCCTAAGGTAAAACGATGTGTGAGATTTTTAGTGTGGATTTTAATTATGTAGTGCATTTGAACTCGGGAAGAATGCTTGCTTACACGGCCTCACTGTGACCGCTACGACAAGCCCTACTGTTTTGTTAAGCCGAAACATTTCTGTCGACCAATAAATAAATATATGAGCCATAGCGGAGGGGTTTTATCGACACAACTCCCTGGTAGAACCATGAAGTGGCCGACCTCCGATGACCGAACACAAAAAAACTATATAGGATATATTGCATGTTTTCATGTGAGCTGATTGCAGTAGATTTTATGTTCTCTCGAATGTAGGGCTGATCGGAGACGTAAACGTATTAATACGCCGCTGATCCTTCTTACATTCGCGGATAAATGAGCATGATAAAAAGAGAAAAAAAAAAAAAATTTAAACAATTAAGATCGAAAATTATCAATAATGATCAATTACTCTAACATCAAATATAAATCAAAGACACTTACTAAGATTTTCCGATTTCAATGACAAAAATTTTGGCATAAACAAAATGATTAATTGTGACTAAAATGCGTCGGTATATATACCTATTTTGTACACGTGTATGTATTGATGCATTAAAACAAACTCGAATTCTTTTTATTCCAGAAGTTTCTATTTTGTAATTTTGATATTTTTAATGGAAATTTTAGTGCTATAATTTTTGTTTTTATTTTTAAATTTTTATTTTCTAATTATTTTTCATTAATTTTACGTCCATGATGGATTTGGAACGGTTCCAGAACATTCTATTTTACTTTTAATTTAATTTTTATTTTTAACTGATATTTTACGAATTTCTTTTTAAGAAATTTTATTTTTAATACTAATTTATTTATTTTTCTAAATTTTATTGTTTAAGGTAGTTTTTATGATGGTCATCGCCATTTTATAGAATGTTCTGGGTTTTTCTGGAATTTTTTGCTATTTTTACCATCTTTTAAGTTACTCGAGTTTGCTTTTTGTAATTCTATGTTTATTTGGCTATTTTTGGGTTAAATTTTATATAACTTCTTGCTTCTGTATGAATTTTATTTAATTTCTGTGTTTTAGGTTTTTGTTGTTTTTCCTTTAATTACTATTGTTTATTTGGTGTGGTTTTTAATATTTAACTATACTTTTTGCTTTTTGTATGCTGTGTACCTACACATTTCGGTCACAATTAGTATTTTGGGTCTAGAAATCAGTCCTAGCCCAACAAAAGTTACAGCCATAGCCAGGATGCTTGATTCCTCCAAGGGAATTACCACACATTTTAAACGCAGCACTGCCGCAGCTCTGAAATTCTACAAAACGATGACACAGCTGCAGTTTCAGAGGTTATCAATGACTGCTCAAATAGGTAGAACGCCACGTGGAATTACGATGGGCAATTGGTGCAGTTCTATCTGACCCCCAAGTAACCATCCACAGCAGCGCTTCAACTTTTGAAATGACAGGCGAAAATTTGTCCTTGGCTCAACCTCTCATACCCATACTAATACCATTCAAGTAGGTAATTGTGATGTCATCTGAACAAAAGTACTATCGATCTTGTTGGTGTACACACACTTGTACATCATATTGAAAAACATACCTGATTCAAAACCAAATGATAATGATCCTGTCAAGGATTGTCAGAAATCCATCACCGATGAACTTCAAAGCCGCTATTATCCCAATGGATACGCTGTGCTTAATGCAGCTAAGGCAGCAGTCTTCGATCCTCGATATAAACTACTAAATATTTTTGAGGAAGTGCCTCGACAGGAGACTTATGCTGTGGTCAGACTGGAATTGATCGCACCAATCGCAACTGTGCCAACAGCTGCCACTTCTGCTGTGATCGCTAACGAAACCGACGAACCGGAATCGAAAAGACCAAGATTATGAAATGCTGCCGAAAGTAACATTTTCGATGATTTGGCTTCTCTATGTGCCGCCGACTACAATGCTGCATTTGTTGACGAATTGGTAACTTATCAATCAGAAACGCCACTACATGTTAACGCAGACATTCTTCAGTTTTGGCGGGATAATGCAAAACGATATCCCTGATTTCCTGCAACATCGATTCCATCTGAAAGTGATTTTTTTCCATTTCGGGAGACATTATGAATAGGAAACGTGCATCGTTGTTGCCAGAAACGGTGAATGTTAGTCTATTTGAGTGGAAACTGGAAATTTTGCGGTGGACAATAACTGTTTATTTTTAATTTTATTAGTACAGCCTGATGCATGTAATATAATATTTATTTCTTATTTTATCCATAAAAGCATCGTAATGTTATTTAAGCACTATAATCCTCCTCGTTTTACTATATTTAATTCATAAAAGCAATGACATCATTTTATGATACAATAGTTTTAACTTTAAATTTTCTGTCTATTTTTTTACTTTTTCAAATATAATTTTGTTTTTTACTACGATCGTCGCAAAAAATGATTTTTATTATTTTATTTTGAATAATTCATTTTTTATTCTTTTAAAATTTTTAATTTCATACTACCATAGAATTTTTATCACATTTCAAATTAATTTCTTTGTAAATGTTTTGTTATTTTCATTTAATTTTGAGATTTATTTTTTTAGGCCAAATATGTGACGAATTTGTGTTACGGTTACAATAAAATAGCAAAATAAACACTAAAGAATTTAAAATCTAAATAAAAAAACCATATCAGCTTCTTGAAAATTCATAATGGAATAAAAAAATTAACTATTTTAATTTATTCGTTGCCTATTTTAGAAATTGTTATATTGTACATGTTTATGTTTAATTGATTTTAAGTTAGCAATGCTTAATTGTTTACGTGTCAAAGTCGATAACTTATTGAAGTTTTAAATTAAAAAAATAGAACATTTTATATTGTTTATTTATTGACATAAAACAAGCCAATTAATAAATGCACAAATTTTATTGTATAAAACTAAAATGCAATTTCAACAATCTCTTTACATCATACCTCCCATTCCACCCATACCGCCCATTCCTCCCATGCCACCCATACCTCCCATTGCACCTGCCTTATCTTCTTTAATGATCTCTGTCACAACAGTTTCTGCAGTTGTTAATAATGAAGCAACACCCGATGCATCCACTAAAGCTGTTCGCACAACTTTAGTCGGGTCAATGATACCCTTCTCAATCATATTGACATATTCATCATTCATTGCATCATAACCCATCTCATTTTGCATACTGAAAACTTTTTCAACTACAACAGATGCATTAACTCCGGCATTATGAGCTATTGTGTAACAGGGCGTAGTCAATGCTTTTCTGACGATTTCAATACCAATTTTTTGATCTTCAGTCTTAGGTTTCAAATTATCAAGCGCTGGAATGCATCTGATAAGAGCAGTACCACCTCCCGGAACAATACCTTCCTCAACTGCTGCTCTGGTAGCATTTAAAGCATCTGTATATCTATCTTTCTTTTCATTCACTTCGACCTCACTGCTACCACCGACTTTAATAACTGCCACGCCATTAGATAACTTAGACAATCTCTCCTGCATTTTTTCTTTTTCATAGTCACTAGTAGACAAATCAATTTCATCCTTAATTTCTTCAATTCGTTTTTGAATATCTTTAGGAATACCTTTGCCTTTCATCACTAGAGTATCATCTTTGGTAATCAAGACTTCTTGTGCACGACCTAAGTCATGCAACTGAACGTTTTCTATTTTGAAAGTCTCAGCTTCATCACCAAAAACAATTCCACCAGTTGCTGTAGCCATATCTTTAAGAGTATTTTTACGATTATCTCCAAATCCTGGCGCTTTAACAGCACATACTTGCAAACCTAATTTCAACCTATTTAACACCAATGCTGTCAATGCTTCTCCGTCAACATCTTCAGCTACAATTAATAACGGTTTTTTCTGTTGATGTGTCATTTCTAAAACAGGTATTAGAGACTGGATACTGGAAATCTTTTTCTCTGAAAAAAGTATAAACGCATCTTGAAATTCACATTTTGCCCCTTTGTCAGTATTTATGAAATAAGGAGAAATATAACCTCGGTCGAATTTCATTCCTTCAATGACTTCTAACTCATCGTGTAAGGTTTTACCATCTTTGACAGTTATTGTGCCGTCTTTACCCACTTTTTTCATTGCTTCTGAGATTAAGTCTCCAATACTTCTGTCACCATTTGCCGAAATAGTAGCTACTTGGGCAATTTCCTCGGGAGTTGTTACTGGCTTAGACATGGCTTTCAATGACGCAACAACATTATCAACGGCCATCATAACCCCTCGTCTGAAATCAATAGGATTCGCACCTTTACTAATTTTCTCAAATCCCTCTTTCGCAATAGCTCTAGCTAATACGGTTGCTGCAGTAGTACCATCTCCGGCTTCTTCATTTGTATTATTGGCTACGTCTTGAACTAATCTCGCACCAATATTCTGAAATTTATCCTTGAGTTCTATATCTTTTGCTACTGTGACGCCATCTTTAGTTATTTTTGGCGATCCCCAAGACTTTTCTAAGATAACGTTGCGACCCTAAAAAGGAATAAAAGCATTGATATTGAATTAAATTATTAAACCTTTGGTCCCATGGTGACTGCAACTGCATCAGCTAATATATCAACTCCAACAAGCATGGCTGACCGGGCCTCAGCACCAAATTTGACATCTTTTGCGTATGTACAAGATCGCAAAGTATTAACTTTGGAAAGTTGTAATAATCTCAAAGAGTTTGCAATTCTAAACATCTGAAGAAGTAACTGTAAAAATTTAATAATGGATACAATTGATTACCACGTTTTTAATTTGAAAAGTAAATGTTCTAGAAATATGTAGTGATAAATATTATTTTAAACAAATCGATTCTAGAAATCATAAATATTAGAATTCCTCTCAGAATTATATATTATTAATTATTTACTATGAAAATTTCTAGAAAAAGTAAAAAATATTGCATTGTCAAAATTTCTAAATTTATATAATTATCTTAATTTTAATTATTTTGGGGAATGGAATATTTATTATTTATCTATTAACTTTTGTAAATTGTTGCACAATTTTATAAAGTTTTATAGTTTTATTCAATATTTATAATTTTATTTAAAATTAAATGTTGTAATTAACAATGCTTTTAAATTTGTACTTTGGTGTGCATTTCCCTGGGGTGAAAATGATCATCAAATAGTTCTGAAGAGGGTGAGGTTTTGGTTAGTTGTGACTGGATTTCCAGAAAATATAAAGTATTTTGTAATTGTATTGTTTCAATTGTTAGATAAAAGTTAATAAAAGATTGTGAGAAGTCAAACAAATGGATAATACTGCATTGTGAGAGGGGGTTATTATTTATAAAAATTACGTAATTGTTAATAATATAATCTTTGTAGTTAAGTGTGATTTAGATAGGTTGTCGTTGTTACATTAGTTAAGAAAATTGTCCATCGCATCGGCCCACTGGACTTGGATACGGTGAACTCTTGGCACATATGGGATATGTCAGTTAAAATTTCAAGGGTTGCGTATGGATTTGGCAACAACTCTTTCCTAAACGCTTTCATGACTATTTTACTTTATACCAACTGCGTAACCATATCAACAACCATGTGGGTAATGTACACAGTGACTGAAAATCAACGAGCAGGTCAGATCTACCACTAGAACTACTCCTCATTACATTTTCATTTTCGGGTCCTGGACTGCTGATAGAAGGTCTTTCATCTCTTCCTTATCTATCCCTTTCTTAGATTATTGACTTTCCTTATTCAAATAGTTATGGTACCCATTACTGTATGTTATTCAAGGTTGATTTAAAAAATTTTGCGCATGGATCCGTCCGTATTTCTCAGTTCACAAATGTTGTCCTAGATTTTCTAAAATAATTCAAGTTGTTCAGTGTGCTCTTCAAAAAATTTGAGCGGGGATCTGGCTCTGACCTACGTGGAATCTAATTACTACATCACAGAGACAGATTTTCTTTATCTTAGTTTCAAAAATCGAATTACTGCGCGACTTTGATTCATTCTACCACTCACTAGAATGAGAATGTTCTAGAGGGATCGTACATTGGGTTTCCTCAACCTGGTCGACCTGACAGTCAACCAGGTTTACTACCCGCAAGCGTCAAACCATATACACTGATCGGGTCTCAGGTGAACAGAACCGTACTCCTATCATCCTTTAGCAACTTTATTTTCCATAAACTATCTCGTAGCATGGCACAAGGGTCACCTGCGTACACCATTAGTTTTCCAGTAGATCAATCTATCAAATGATCCATTTTCTGTACCTCACTCGGCAAGTTTCGGAACCTTAACGAGAAACCATCAAGACTCTCACAGGTTCCTTCACTCGCCAGTTGGTCGTTGTATTTTGGACTGTGTCTTAAAACATGGTTAAATTTTAAAGAAAAGGTATATTAAAAAGAACAAAAAAATTAATTGACTTAAAAATTAATTTATACAAAACAAACTAACTTGTATTTGTAGTTGGCCCGAAAAATAAGCACTACAAGTTACATAATAATGAATATAAATAAAAATTCCTCTTAATCTCTAGTTTTCTACATCCAAAGTTGACATAAAATCATTAAATTTGTAACCGAAATGTATCGCTATATATAACCTAATTTTTGTTTGCAAAACTCTGTGTCTAGAATTTTTTTTACATTTCTATAAAATTATCATGCAGCATTCCGGACAAATTTAATTTTTACAAGGTTCTCGGGACATAAAGGTAGTCCACTTCTGAATAGGGTTGCCAACTTCCACAACCTCGAACCCGGGAGATTATAAAATTACGACACAGTATAACGCTTAAGACATAATATAACAGATGTTTTTTCACTTTTTTAGTTTAGACATGTTAGTGATTTTAACTATATGATGATTAATACCATAAAGATTTAAACAAAACAATTATTTTTACATATAACATAGTACAGTTTACAAATCATGCTATTTTTCTTTGTTTTTAAAATGAAATTTTAATTGTCGTCGGGCTGACTCCAATAGCTTTGGTGATTTTAGAGAAATCAAAAAAAAGTTAAAACTTCAAAAACTGCACGTTTTCTTGAAAAATTGTGAAAAATTGTAAAAACGGAAAGACGGGTCATATTTAACCGGGAGACGGGAGACAAAAGCCGATTCCGGGAGACTCCCAGCAAAAACGGGAGAGTTGGCAAGCCTGCTTCTGAAATAGATTATACTATTTAAAAAAAAAAATTTAAAAACTAAAAAATACATGATATCAATAAAAACATTGATTTTTTTAGAAAGAAAACCTGAGTATTCTGTAATAAAACGCTGCACTCTTTGAAATACAAAAACAGAAGAATTTTGTAACGATAACAGGCTTAAAATAATTCAACCCAAAGATAACAATAAGTACCAAATGAGACATATGAAAAGAAAAAGCGAAAAAGGATATCCTAATATAAAGCCTTTGAAATCCAAGGAACTACAAAGAGAGAAATCACTGATCATGGTAAATGTTCCAGAAATCAATTTACTAACTAATGAATTGACAAATAAATTATCTGCTGCTAACAATAATATCCATAAAGAATCCTCAAGAACAATTCTAAAACAAAACCTAATGAAGAATAAAGGATTCAAACAAAAATCGTGTAGTAAAAGGATGGCTTCAAAAGACGTCCTGCATATGGAAATGGAAAATAAACTCAATAGGTCAGCAAGTAAACTAACTGAGCTAGATTTTAATGAATCCAATATATCATACACTAAATCTCACAAATTATGTAGGAAAACTAAATTTGACGATAAAAACAATATCAAAAACAGAAAATTACAAGAAATAAATGATTTAAGATTAAAAGGCAATCTTGCATTGAAAAATAAGGATTATGAACTCGCTATCCAATTTTTTATCAAGGGATTCTCTGTGGAGCCTGAATTTGATAAATATAATTCATTGCTATATTCAGACGCCGGTTATGCCCATATGCTCATGGACAACCATCCCGATGCCATTGAATACTTTGAAAAAGCAATTTCGCTTGACGAAAACAATTCCGAAGCTAAACAGCGTAAGATTTCATGCTTGATAGAAATAAAAGAATTTGATGAGGCTGAAATTGAAACAAACGAATTATTATTAATAAATAATTCGAAAGAGAACAGAAAGCTCATGAATAAAGTTTGGAAAAGAAAAGCCAAATATTACAAAGAGGAAGGCGATAAAAACAAATCCGAAATTGCTTATATGAAAGTTTTGAAAAGTTTAACAAGCCTTATTGGAAGCAATGAAACTGACGAATTTCTCATAAAAAGAGCAGACGTGTTTATGAAACTTAATTTGTTAAGCGAAGCCATTATAGACGTAGAAAAGGTATTAACTCATGATCCGACAAATGTTGATGCTAAAGTCATGCAAATTAAATTGTTAATGCTGAGTGAGACCCCTACCCAGCAATTGATAGATCATATCATTGAATTATATAACATGGATAAGTCTGAACGGAATATTCAGCTATTGAAAAATATTTATGTTCAAAAAGGTCTGGGTCACTTGGAACAAAGTGAATTTCAAGAAGCGATGGAAAGCTATAATAACGCAATCAAATACGCACCTCATGATGTGAGCCTTTACGAAATGCGAGCGGGAATTGCAGAGCAAATAAATGACTGTTTCACAACCATCATTGATACGTCACGAGCTATTGAAATGGGATCTACCGATACAAACAATTGGGTTCTCAGATCGAAATGTTTACTAAAAGAAGAACTTTACAAAGAAGCATATGAAGACGCTTTATTTGCTTACAGTCGCAAAATGAGTCCAACAATAGCAATGCTAGTTCGTGAAGCTCAAGAAGGAATATTAAGGAATTCAACGGAAACATTTTATGACGTGCTTGGAGTGAATTTTGATGCCAGTAATAAAGATATCAAAGAAAGATATTCAAAATTATCGCTAAGATATCACCCGGATAAATGGTCGGGAGTTAATGAGTATTTCAAAAATGCATTTCAAGAAAGATTCAAGAAAATCTTGGAAAGCTACAGAACCTTAACAGACCCAGCACTGAAACAGATGTATGATATGAGCATTTCATGGTCGTAAAAGCAAATTTTATTTAATTTTTGATTTACCTGATTGAAATAGCATTTATTCTTTTAACAAAAAAAGATTTTGAGCTTTTTATCTTTTCATTTTTGCACAATTTAAGATTTGAAGCTGCACAAATATTTTGATCATGGAATAACGAATAACATAAAATTGTATTACTATCAGGTGGTTTTACTAATTTAATATTACCTTTAAAAGTTATTGTAGTGAGTCGTGAGACGGCCATATCGAAATCTATATAAATCTTATATGAAGAAATGCTTCCTGAAACGATATTTTGACCGAATTTGTGTCTTATTGAATCATAGTAAATTGTTTTTATTGTAATGGTTAATAGATTGTTGGAGTTTTTATTTTGCTTTTTGGTCTTATTTCAAAGCGAAATCACTTTCATCAGCTTTGTACTTGAAGCCTAATCCACACAAATTGATCAAATCAACCCAACTCAACCCTCAAGAGAGTAAAATAAACACAAATCTCTATAAAAATGCCAGTATAAACTAAAAGTTTAAGATAATAGATTAGAAGGGCCAAAATCAAAATGTTTCAAACACCACTCTGAATTTTAGAGCGATATATTAAGAAAGATGACAACTAAGGTTTCCTCAACCAAAAGGATAGGAGGAGTAAATTGTGATATTAAAATCAAAATAATATTAGGGAAAAGCGTTGGGGAATGAATAAGTTATTGGTAATTTTTACAAGGTTCTCGGGACATAAAGGTAGTCCACTTCTGAATAGGGTTGCCAACTCCCAAAACCTTGAACCCGGAAGATTATAAAATTGCAAACAGTATAACGCTTAAGAAATAATATAACACGTGTTTTTTCACTTTTTTGGTTTACACATGTTAGTGATTTTAACTATATGATGATTAATACCATAAAGATTTAAACAAAACAATTATTTTTACATATTAAATGCTATTCAGAATAACATCCAGATCTGCATCGCAGGGTTAATGAAAACAGCAGACAAACGAAAATTCATCAATTATATCTTACACATTACAGTACTAATTTAACGATAAAACTTGGAAACCCAACGATATTTTAATTTAACAGTCACTCAGAAAATCACTTTTGATTAATGAGACTAGTTTCAAAAATTAACTTTATTTTAACCACAACACCAAATATTTGAATTTGTATAAGCTATTGATGCAAAGTACCCACCAATCCCTCCATCAGATGGAATACTGAAGAACAAAAAAGTGATTAAATCATACCTGAAGTTTGAACCATCTTTAGAGGCGACTCCAATTTCCAACTCTCCAACTTTAAAACCAACCGATTAGACATGTACTAGGCAACCAATGGCTAATTCAATAGCCTCATTCAAGGAAAATTCTGTATTCTTTAGTAGCTTCTTTTCCAAATAACTCTTAACCTCCAGTTCTCATCCACCAACTGCAATCGCTCGATGTCCAAGTACAAAGCTATTGAGATCAGTCCAAAATAATAACGGTTTACCCACCTCAATATCGTAAGATAATGCTAACTTTGAACAACCTAATGGACGCAGCTCAACCGAATTGGGTGTAAAGCTGACTAATATCCACAGTGCGACGACATATTGTGTCACAACTCACTTCATATTCACTGATATAAGCACGAACATCAGTGGCTGCATAAGTATGTGTGATATGGGGTTCGTCGTAAATTTGTTAAAGGAGGAGTATGTTGGGAAAATGAACTCTTTGACACGACACATCGTGGAGACTGCCTTTCTTGATTGAATAGACTCCATCATTCGCTCTTGTTGATAATCACTTAATACAATCCAGGGATATAATCGCCATCGATCTTTGTAGAATGGTCACAGTCTCGCAATTATGAATTGCGAGTATAGGGGTAATAGCGCTTAGCTTATGAGAATAAACGAGGCGACGGAATGAATTGATGTAATATGATTATGTTTCAGGGCGCAAAGAGATTGAGAACAAAAGAAGGAGCCCTCATTGTGACCAAGTGAAAAGGCAGGACCAAGCACCCGATCGGAGGGCCTGAATGTTCCTATGGTACTCCTGAAGCGGGAGCTTGTGCTCAATCCGGTCAGATTAGCACGCACCAGGTGGTACATCGGTCATCGTGAAATTGAGGAGGATCGATGAAGATATCTACCAGGGTCTCATCTCGTGCACAGATGGAGAGTACCAGTCTTTCGACGACGATTTAGCTCGATATACGAACCAAGATGTAAAAGTACCCACCTTGGTCCCCTTGGATTATGGAGGACCCCACACAAGTGCGGTAGACCACGCGGGTCCGGACACGGTTGGCGTCCTTGAAAACTATTTTTTTCTTATGATCGATCTGCCAATGTCATTGGTGTATTTTAATAAATCTATATGTATTGAAATTGTTATTGGGAGTGAGATTATTGGTGGTGTGAAATATGGGGAATAAAGTGTGGGAATTGACATGGATAGATGATATCTAAGTACGACAAGGTGAGCGTGGAATGAAGACATAAGTTTTATCGGCGATGGATAAACAGCGAGGCCAATGCACTTAATCAATGAGAAATTTGGGTATTAAACTTTCAACAATTTACTCTTCCATCTTCAAGATTCCATCTTCAAACCCAGGACACAAACTCTCTTCACTCGACTACTAAACACTAACAAACAGCATATTCCTACTGATTTTGCCAGATGCGAAGGTGTTTAGGATCAATCAGTACAGTATACTTCTCTCTCACCAAAATATCACGGACTTTAGAAGTTCAACGAAAAAACACCGTACAGCTATAATTAAAGCACATTAAGGAGCAACAACAGTCAATTTGTGAAAGAGTTATGTTAATAAAAATTAAATAATTACCAACAAGATATGTTAATACGACACATCTTGAGGAGGCTGATGTAATGAATTAAATTTTGTTTTAAGATGCAAAAAAATCAGAATATTTCAATTTTAAGAAAGAGCATTTATATTAGAATAAATTATTATTAAAACTTCCGTTTTCCAATAACTTTACAGATATCAAACATTATTTTTATCAAAATTGTTTAAATCGTTGAAATAATTTATATATTTTAAAAGTTTAATTTTTATTCAAATTAATTTTTTAAAATTAAATATACAAATAATATTTATTTGTTAATTTTCCATATATTGCACTAATTTAAATTTTAAATATCACATTTATTTTATCTTAAAACGTTATGGATGACTGTATTTTATACAATAATCAAGACAATCTATCGAAATGTTGTAATTGTAATGATGCTCCTGGAGATTTTATTCTTGATTCATGCTTGCATAACATATGTAATTATTGTGTAGCCACATGTCTTGAGCTTCGTGATATTTATAATTGCCCAAAATGTTTAACAAAATCAAGAATATCCGCTAATATATTTTTACCAATTCTTGGTAAGCAACCTGTTAAAAATTGTAACTGGTGTGAAGTTGGAAACGAAACAAATTCTGCTACTGGTTATTGCAACGAATGTGATGCGTATTTGTGCCCGGAGTGTATTAAAGGCCATTGTCGAATGCCACAATTTCGATCGCATTATGTAAAATTGAAATATGAAAGCGTTGGGAAAAGTAAATGAGAGATTTGTTATAGTTATTTTTATCTTTTATAATAGCATTACGTAATTGTGATTCACACCCCAACGAGGCATTGGATATTTATTGTGAAACCTGTGAGAAATTAACGTGTCGAGATTGTCAATTGTCATTGCACAAAGAACACAAACATCAATGGATTGGTAATGATTTTAGTTTGAGATTTGCAAGCTTCAATTCGTTGTTATTCAGGGGAAAAAGCCAAAGAAATGGAAACTTCGTTAATAGGATTGAAAAGTAAATTGACAGAAAAATTAAATGAAATCAACGATTTGTCGACTTCTGTTGTTTCAAATAAAGAATCGCTCGTTACAAATGTGAAATCGGCCAAAAACGAACTAAAAACTTATATTCAATTGTTTAGGAAATGTCAAGAGGATTTTTTTGATAGATTGGAGAAGGAGTTGAACGAAGAGGCAAGCAATCGAGAACACAAGCTGATGGAAATTGGCCAGGAAATAAATAAGGCTAAAGTATATATTTCCTATTGATTTAATATATTAATTTGGGTTGAAAACTGGGATAGAATTATTTATTATTATAATTAATTATATTAATTAATAAAATTTAGCATTAATAATTTATTTAATTTTATTTGTAACTATTTTTACTTGCTATTTATTAACCATTTGGATTTACTTGATTGCGATTAGTTGATTTTGATTTGCCCGATTGTGATTGGTTGAATTGTAATTGGTTGAATGTTTTTTTTATTGATTGTATTAGCTTGTAAATGAATTCCAAAGATGCTGAAGTGAAATTAAACAACTATGGGAATTCAAATAAATTTTAAATTTAAATCAGTAAAAATAAAAGCGTATGATATAATGTAATTTCGTTCTGTATATTTCATTGTGTAAGAAGCAACTTTTTACTTGCATATTTCCAGAAATTTAAATTATTTAATATAAATAATAGCTTGGAAATAATGAAAATTTACGATTTCTCATGAGCTGATATAATCTGCTAAGATATGCACTTGCCCCAAATAAAGTCTCCTGAATACTTCCAAGCAATAATATATGTTATTTTATGAGTATATTTCATTGAATTTATCATGACTACCTCACCATAGAACACAAAAATTATGCATTTCCTAATATCATAATAATTTAAGAATCGAAATTTATAAAAATTAATTTTAACAATAAATCGATTCTAAATTATTATTACATTATGAATGAAATAGATTCCGAATTAAGGAAATGAGTATTAGCGTAATGGTAAATTTGTTATTGGTCTCAGGACAGCGTTCAGCATTGCATGAATCTACTGAACAAAATATCCAGCTCCAATGAGCCATCGATTCTGATTCAAGTGACCCCGAAACTGTTGAAATACATCAATGTCATTGTCGATAGATTAGAAAATGACAACCACTCATTCCAGCCATTTCTCGACTTGGAATATTCGGAAAGCCGATTTATCTCATCGAAATCTCCCGCGGAAGTGTTGGAACAGATCGGAAGGACGAAATTCGGAAATGCTGTCGAGCATAAATTAAAGGTAAAGAAGGAAATGACAACATTTTGCATGTGACTTGTCGGTATTATATTAGGTGGAAGATAAACCGGCAACTGATTTGATAGATAGCATGTCCAACGAAACCGATGATTTGGATTCCTGGGCAGATCAGCGTAGGTTCTGTAGTGTATGTAATGAGCCCGGTATTGTCGTGTGCTGTTCCTCGTGTGAATTGCTATTTCACCCGGGCTGTCATGTCCCTCGACTCAGTCAATTACCAAATACCGGAGATTGGCTCTGCACTAGTTGTATTAATCCTAAAAAGTTCATTCTGGAACCTGCAGATCGCTCGTTACCACATAAAGGCAGGCTAAATAAAAAAGAGAGAAAAGTTGTAGCTAGAATCTTTTTGGAAATATTGCAGTTTCATGATTGGAGCATATTTGTCAATGACGACACTTGCAAGCCAACGAATCAACTCGATCTGGAAAAGGTTCGCTTCAATATTGAGAATAAAATTTATACAAGCATTGACAAATTCATTGGAGATTTGAGGCAAATATTCCAAGAAACTGAAGAGCGATATGAAGTGAGTAACAATAATAATAATAATAATAATAATAATAATAATAATAATAATAATAATAATAATAATAATAATAATAATAATAATAAATTCAATATATTTCCAGAATAAAAGAATAACAAAGAAAGTTGCCAAATTTCAGAACCGCTTAAATGCGCTCTTACAGAAATATATTCCAGGTGAAATGGTCATGCAATATTAAATTGATAAAATGAAAAAGGCTGTAAATAAATTTATAGTTTTCGCTTGGCTTCTCGACTAATTTTGCGCAAAATAAATGTTTTTATATTGACTCTTTCATTATTGCTTTTTATTATTTTTATATTTGTTATTTCTAAAGATGTTAAAAATAATAATATAAATAAATACCGTATATACTCTTAAGCCGACCTTTTTTGGAAAAGTGTGGGGGTCGGCTAGCGAGCGGGTGATGTTATTATTATTATTATTAATTATTATTATTATTATTATTATTATTATTATTATTATTATTATTTATTAAGAAGAGAGTTTGAAAAAAAGAGTTCACTTGAAAAAGGCAGTGCCGAAAATTCGTGAGTATCAAAAAACATCGATATATTACTGATTTATAGTCTTCAAGCTCTCTTTTTAATAAATTCAATAGAAAAAATAATCAGTGGTGAAATTGGAAGAAATAAAAGTTCTTATAATAATAATAATTATTATTATTATTATTATTATTATTGTTGAGGATACCTAAATAACAATTTACAAATAAATAAATAAAATTACCTGGGGAAGATCGCCATAACAAACGGGACGATCTAGAGAAACTCAGAAAAGAAAACAGAAGTGACAAGAAATTAAAAATGAGAAAGAGAAAGGAAATAAAAGTTATCAAACAGGAAATTAAAAATCAAGGTCAGTACTAATTAATTATTACAAAAAGGAAAAGGAATTTTGAAATCGGGGAAAAAGGAAAACAACAATATCCTTATCTCGACAGCTTGCCAGTGATAATAGAATTGATGGGAGAAGGCGGTCAAACAAAAAAGGGAAAAGGGAAAACAACTTGACAGTTGTCAGAGATAAAAATGGGACAGTCGGGAAAAGCAGGAGAAGGAAAAAGGAAAAACACTTGATTATCTGGAGTGCCACAAGAGAAGCGAACTATATAAGGGAAAACTGGTAAACATGAAAGTGTTGGCGGGTAGCTACTCGGATGACCTTCTTTGGTACCGCTTTTAGTCTAGAGGATGAATGCCCACATCAATTACACTCGTCTTTATCTCGGTCATCGCTGAGCAGGGCCCGTACATAACCCATACTCCAACATAACACCCGTGAATCGCTTCACGTTGGAACTGTGCTATGTCGGCGAGACGCCAGTAAGCAGGTGAGCCATCTCCTTCGGACTACTCCTTACTGAGGCCTCGACTTCCTAACCCTGACTGCCGATAGAAGGACTTACGTCTTTTATCCCGTCACCCATCGCCATGTTTCTAACTGGGATTGCCAATCGACTAATGCTCCCCGTATTCTGAGACTCTCGAGGCTATCTACCTATTGCATATTATTTTCTTAAGAAATACAGAAACACATACATAAACGAGAAATTTTTATTATTAGGATTACTGTACAAATATATCGAGAGCTTCTACAATGAAAATTTACAAGAACGGAATAAACATCATGATAGAAGGTGATATTAGAAGATTGTCCAGGTCTCTATGAAGAGTGAGGCCATTTTTCGGGGAAATCCTCATTTCTCCCAATCCGAGTCGGCGAGTAACTCGTCTAGATTAAAGAACTCGATAGCGTTTTCTTCCCACACCACTCCGGCGGCGGAGATGACTCGCCCGGAGATCCCGGTCGTTAGGTCGACTACGGTTGGATGGATGTTACTATCTGCTGGGGTACCGGTTGATTGTATGATTTGTTTGGTAGACACCCGCTCGCGTTGCTTCCGTTTGCGTTCGGCGCGCGACAGTTGCCGACGTTTGGGTTTTGAAGATGATGGGTGGTTTGAGGGTGCTGCCGAAATAGAAGTGAGGCTAGGCGGCACCTGACTAGTGTTAATGACCACGACTTCGGAATGACTTGGTGAGAGCTGAGTGTCTACACATTGTCGACAGGATTTTTTGGAAGGGGGCGACGACAGGACCGAAAGATCATGATGCGCCGGAAAAAGCTCATCGGCTCCACATATGGGAATATTCACAATCTTCTGGGTAGTTGCTGCCTGCACGTATACCTTGTGCAGTGCCTCGGACTGTTCTTTTATCAGGCTCCTTTGGGCACGGCTTTCAGTGATCAAGGCGTCCCGACAGTGCTCACTACGATAGAGCTTCTTCCTGATCTCTTTCACCTGAGCTGGACTGAACCATGTCCCCTCTAACTCATCGATTTTCTTTTTGTATTTTCCAATCTGGGTCTGTAGGTCCTTAATAATTGAATTCTTGTCTGAACAGGAAAAACAAGGTTTGAGAACGGTTTTGGTATTGGAAGACATCTTGAATAGCTGTAAAGAGAAGACACGTAAAAAAAAATTTAAACTTAGGCAAATTCGAGACGCCATCCCCTATTCGCAATCATGCTATTCTGATTATGTTATAATTGCCCGGACAAAGCGGGTTTATTAGCCTGAAGAGATTTCTCTACCCTATAGATCTTGTATACCGTGGGTCATTATTTATGCGAGAATAGGCCTTTCATGCAAGGTCTTACTGGAGGAAAATTATTAACTAACGAAATTTTAATTTAGTTAAGTTGCCTGAAAATAGTGCCTATCGTTTGAGAAGAATTTAAATTAGGTTACCGATTTATTCTAAGCTACTAATTCTACTGTGTAGATCTTATAGGTAAATAGGTCGCTGTATTTTAAATTAATTAATTACACGAACGAGGGTTTTGTCGATTTACTTTAACTGGTTTATTCATGATAAAAGGAATTTAATCAGTCTACAATTATTTAATTGTGGCAAACAAGAACTTTGTCATTTCATTGGCAATTGTTGAATTATTATTTATGATAAAAGTAATTTACTTGATTTACAATCATTTCTTCGTGATACCTAAGGACTTTATCTTTTTATTTACAATTATGGATTTATGCTGAATAGAATTTTGTTAATTCATTAGTAACTATTGATATGCGTATGACCAAAATTTTCCAAGATTAAGTGAACACCTAAGTCCAACTGGTTGAGTTCAAACTGACTATTTGACTGCTGTCTATCGCACTTGATCGGTGGGAAGTCTAGCGGCTGTCAGTAGTTGCATTTGTGAAGTGAAAATTTCGGCTGGCATGTTATGTCTGATTCTCGGCTATCGGTGTAAATCTGCACATTGCGCTTAACCTCTGTGATACTCCTATAACGGGTGACGCATGAGAATTTGCTCTCTCAACCGTAATCACTGACGGGTGTTCTCAGTCTGGAATTTACGTGTTGTGTCTAAGTGTGTATGCAGATGTGTTTTTTCTATAGAATGTAATGCTGACTGACAAGCTACATACATGCCCAGGTTCTGCTTCTCATGATATTGACATGCTGTTTCCCATGAAGATTTTTAGGCAAGTGCGATTTTGTGTGCATCACTATCGTTGGATGGGATTTACTTCGATGACGGATTACGCAACCACCCAAATTTGGCTTATCAATGCAACTCGAAGCCCTTAGTCATGATCGACCTATGCTAGTTATTCCTGTCGGTTTTGGAAATTTATTTTCAACTCAACGAAAAGCAGATAATTTGTTTTTAATGGGTAAGAATTATCATGTTAAATTGTCTTTCAAAATACATTTATTTGTGGTTTTATGTTTAAAATTGTCTACAACTACTCGTTCTATGTAATTTCTTACCGACACCTTTAAGAGACCCTGTACATGATACAAATAGTAGTTATGAAAGATCGTAAGCTGAAAATTCGTAGGAATGAATTCCGAGTAGACTCATGATCACCGATAACATGTCACCTATAGTACTACTAAGATCTGGACAGTGTTGACGAAAAATTTGCATAGAGAAACTTTGAGCTTGGCAACACGATATTAAGACCCGATAGTGCAACACTCTCAATCACTGCGTGAACATTCAGAAAGTCTTCGATTCATTTATCTATACATCTATTGTTTTCGATCACTGTCTGGCTATCCATTTCTAACATAATTTTTCTAACAAAATTTAGTCGCACCTTCAGCGACGGACCCGTGAGGAAGCCCCCACATTACGGCCCGAATCAGCTGCGTGATTGAAAAACCCCATGTCCACCGGCTGAGCTCCCGAAGGCACCTCACACCATGACAATGGAGTTTCTCAACGCCACGTTCCTCGAAGATTTGAATAGCATAAGATGATAATTCATAGAAATCAACAAATCATAAACATCAACTTTATCGTAAACCATTTATTGGCAAATAACTAAATCATTAAATTAAGTAAGATCAAACAAAAAGAAAACAAATTCTTTAGATTTAAAATATAATTAGTTTATATGCATTACGTAAAAATTCCAAATATACAATTAACAGTTCCTTACCGAGTATTCGGGCTGAGTTGAAAAATACTGGGTTCAAATCAATTAATGCTCAAATATAGGTTCAACTGGAATTTCTTGAATACTAGAATAGTCCTCGTACGAATTCAACTGGAGTTTTCTCGAGTATTAGAATAGTCCTTGTAAGCTGCTGTGAGTCGGTTTTCCAACTGTGAGTGCTGGTTTCACTATAAGAGTTGTTGAGTTAACTGTCTAAATTAATTTTCTAAAATTCCTTACCTATAAGAGTTGTTGAGTTAACTGTAATTATTATGATTTTAATGCCTGCTTATATATCACTTTTTTGTTTACGCGGACCAATCAGAATTGAGTACCGCTTAATTTTATTATTTTAATTTATTTTTCTTGTTTTTGCGTTATTTCTTCCTATTTTCTTTATTTTTATTATGTTTTTATTTAATTTCTTTAATTTCCTTATTATTTGCTACATTTTACGTTATTTTTCGTCATTTTATTGTCCTATTTTAATTTTTCTTAGTTTTATATTTTTTGTTTTAATTCTTATTTTCTAATTATTGTTTTTATATCTTATTCTATTGTATTCATAAATTTGTTTATTTTATTTTGTTTTCTTTTAATCTCTTGCTTATTTTACTTTCTTAGTTTCCCAAATTGATTTTCCGACTCAGCCCAACAAAAGGAGAACAAAAGAGAGAAGAAAATTAGACGCGAAATTGAAAACGATTTGGAAGACTATTTGAGAGACAATTTGAGAGATGATTTGAGAGATAAAATTATTGGAGAAAATTAGACGTTTGATCAAACGTTGTTGGACAAACGATTGTCAAAAATAATTGAAAAGGAATTAATTGTGGAAAATAATCATTGGAGAAGAGTTGAAGAAAGGAATTAGTTGAATAATAAAATGAAAAGAAGTTATTTGATTATTTGAATAAAGTTTGGAAGAAAGTCAAAGAAAACAACCAGCTCAAAATCCCAGTATAGAAACCAATCAGTAATTTGTGATCTTTTAATCCGGTGTTATACACAAGTGCTATTCGTCACCGAGTGTTGTAATAAGCATTGTATAGTCATCAAGCAGAGTGTTGAATTTATTGTCAGTGTCAAGTGAAAGTTTATTTGTGATTATCAATAAAGATTTCTGTTGTCAAGTGTTATTTGTGAATCGTATAAAGACACGCTTGAGTCAGAGTAACATTTAAAATTTATCACCAACAAAATAACACAACATTATTATTATGGCTAAGGGTTATTATCCGTATTATTTTCGTTTTGTCAGGATGAGTATTATTGTTATTATGATCGTTAATATGTACTCTATCACCAATGATATTCGTATTCGGAGGGTAACTATTATTAATATTAGAGCGATCACTCGCAGCATCTCTATTCCTGAATTTTCATTTTTCTCAGTTCACTATAGCTTGCCCGTGTTGTGGTTAAATCTTAAATTAGCGGATTAGTAGTAACAATCGTATCGGTACCACTCCACGGAGAAGTATCATTAAAATAGCGATCTTTGACCAATAACTCGGGAATTTTATTTGTAATGTGTATTATCCGTATTAACCTTCAATTGTCACTTCAATAGTACCCACGACATAGATTCTTTTACAATGGGTTCTCCAGTGTTAGGCTCCGTATATTGTTTAATATTTGTTTTCACCAATTTTTAACTCTTCATCACAAATAATAAAATTAAAAATAAGGAGCTGACAAACTTTTTTTTTCACAAAGTACAGAATTTGCAATATCAGAGATGACTCCCATGGTATAACCTGATGATGTAACTATTACATATGCAGGAGCGGCCATATTACTAGGTTTACCTGGAATCCACAATGACGAATTAAATGGTTTTTTAGATGTGTTCCAAATATAGCAACCTTTTGAACTAGTCGGGACAGATGAACAAGAAGCTCCAATCCAAAATGAACCCCCATTTACTTCTGCCCATGACATTCCTTTGCTAAAATAATTCGGACTTGTTAATTCACCCATAACGTAATTTGTGCTCCCGCAGTAAGCTGTCGCATTTGTATATTTATAATATCCATAATACGCTATTAAATAGTATTTCACCGCTAAGTAGTCTTCTAGATTATTTTTAAATCTTTTCTTGTAAAACGGTTCAAAACTACTGGTGCAACTGTCGACTGATGTTTGACTAATCTCATTGGCATAACTCAAGCAGGTCTTTGCTCTAACCGAGTATCAAGAGCATGAATTGCCTTGTTGTGTGCACCAAATGGCGCATTCGATACCGCTGATACCTCTTATCAGTTTTGTTATGTTGGCCATGAATGCCAGAAGGCAGCTACAGTTTTCCGCCGAACATAGCGCCTAAGCGTTATATTCGGGTAAGCGTTTTATTTCAGTTTTAAATTTTTCGCATTTTTATTTCGTTTAGAACGCCTATGCACTATATTTGAAATAAAAGATTTTTTTATGAAATTAAGTTTTATTAATAAAAAAAAATAACATACACATAACTTTTCAGAATTGACATAAATATACGGGTTGGCAACAGTATGTTGCCCCCCTTTAATAACACCATTTTAGGATTATTAACTCCTATATGTGTGTGTATTAAATTAAAATAAAAATATTAAATATAGGAAAATAAACATTACTTTTCACATAAATATATATATATATATAATGAAATAAAATTAAGTAAATATAAAGAAACTATGCTTTTAAATTGAAAGCAAAAAAATTTCGTTTCTGACTAACAGAATAGATTTTTCTGGAGACTCTACTTCATACGTAAAGTTTTCAACTTGAACACAATTTTTGTCCACTTCTACTACTTTTATGCACCATTTTTCTTTTAAGGCAGTAGCATAAATTTCGGCATATGAAGAAGAATTTTCGCCACGACTTATAAGTTCTTTGTCCTGCCCATCTAAAATGTCAGATGAATCTAGATTACTTTTTATATATGAAATTATATGTGGCATGTAATTATTCATAAAAACTGAAAAGAACGGTTTTTATCTTTTATCTGATGAACACATCTAAAAAAACTTGTTGACACTTCCTCTGGATAAAACCAATCTTCACAATCTTCATTGTCAAAAGAATTCGAATTTTCAGCAATTAAATATTCATTTTCATGAATCCAATCATCGTAATTAAAAGTAGGTTGCAAAATTTTTTGTAAAGTAGGATGGAGTGCATCAATATTAAAATCTATTTTAGGTACAATTCCGCAACATTTAAATGCTTTTACTATAAAACTAAAATCCTTTGTCGCTAACTATTTTATAGTTAAGAATTTTAGGATTTCCTTGTCGAGTTTGCATTTCTGGATTTTTGAGTGTTTTTGATATATATTCATCATATCGTGTATTATATTGAAAACTACGATTTACTGCAACGTCTAAGGGTTGCAGGAGACCTGTCAAATTCGGAGGCGCTAACACAACAAAAATATTGATTTTTCCAGATATTTAGATTCATGTAATTTTACATGGCTTCCGTAAGAATCCATTATCAGCAATACTGGATCACGAGCTAAACTGGTTTGTGGCCTACACAAAATAATTTCTTTAATATATTGTTTCAAGATGGTATCGTTAAACATTCCAGTTCTATTCACAACTACAAGGCACTTTTTGTTTACAATTGATTTTTTTTAAATTCGATAACAGAACGTGTGGTTTTAAAAATTTACCCTCCAAAGTTATACATAATGTGGTTGTGAAACGTTTATGTGAGGTACCGGCTTTTCTCATTAAAACTTCTCTGCATTCCTTCTGGGTTATAGTCGTTTTTGGTTCAGATTCGAAATAGAGTATTTCACTTGGTCGAAATTAATGATATTACACATTCTTATTTGTTGTTCCTCAATTTTGGCATGAATTATTTTTAAAAAATTGCTTACAATAGCATTAACATTTTCAGGGATTTTCTTTTGTTGTGGTTTGACGTCGAGATACTAACTCATGTCGATTTTTAAATCGTTTACACCACCTTGATGAATGTTTGAAATTAATCCACTTGGAATTGTTTTCAGTATCTATCATTTTCAAACGTTCACAAACTTCTTGTGATTTTAATTGAATGTACTTATCTTTAACCCTTAAGCCCTTAAAATTTCTATCAAGTACCCATTGTAATACTTCATTTTCAATTTCACGAAATTCCAATTTTCGTCCACCACCAGGTAATCTTCGTGCAGCTTTTATTTGCACGGATTGATTGTTTAAAGTTTGAAGAAGTTGTGCTTTTTGATTGTGCCATCCCCTAAGAATTGATGTACCAATGTTGTATATTTTTGACAGTCCATCCAGCCACTGCCTTTCACACCGGCATTGTATTCATTTAAATTTTTAGTTTATGTTTAATTGAATAATTTTTTCTTATTAGGTTATTTGACATTCTATGGCTATGGCTGAAATCATAAAATATAAAATAAATGAAATGATCTTTGTATTAATTAAAATTAACAAGTCTACCTTTACGAAATAGCGTGCTAAAAACATTCACTTTGGTTAATTTGTAAGAGGAGTATTAATTTTCTATAATTTCTTTTAAAAAAAAACTCACAATTTTATAAAAACAAACTTGAGATTTTTTTATAAAGTAACATTAATTCATGTACTGTTAAATCGTAAACATATATTGCTCAGTAAAAGTTGAAGTAGTCAAAACATGATATTTTGAATTGTCATTGCTTACTACGAAAATTATAAAAAAATTTAACCAAAAAAATGTAATCAGCAAATCTAAATCGCAACAGATTGGAATTTCGTATATAATTTTTAATTTTTAATGTAAAGTACCCAAGAAGTAAATGTGTCATATGACACATTAAAAAAGAAACTTGGTTGTGTGTCATATTTAGAGTTTTCACACAAAGTTCTATTCGAACATAACGCCTAGGCGCTATGTTCGGCGGAAGACAGTAGAACATTCAATTTTGAATATATCTTGCTACCATTTGATGGCTTGGTCAAATTTTAATGTCAAATTTTAATGAAATCAAAAAGAGATTCCAGTAGAACATTATAAAATAAAATTATAATTATTTTAAGCTCGGGTTTCCGATTTATAAGAGACTTGAGAGGTGCGATTCTGCCCACAATCCTATTGCAATGAGTAGGGTTCGTGTCAGTAAACCATAGATGTAATGAAAAAAATATTTTATTGCGATTTTATTGCCATTGTACAGAACAATGAGAGTCATTATTGCAGGGAAAAGATCGGCATTTTTAGCTCCTGTCTAAAATTTGAATTCATTGAAAAGTTGAATTTTGTTAATTCAAAATATTATCACTAGAAGAATCATATATTATATGATAATTATTCTCTCATATTTATTATAATTAGGTTGAATGTTGCATGTTGATCTAACTATTAGTGCGTTTAATTAGCAACAACAAAAAAAGTTGGTAGATGTGAGCCATCTAGCACATTTGATTCTGGCGTAGAGAATTACTCATCCGAATAACGACTCATTTCTGCATGCGTAAGTAGTCATGTTGATGCGTCATGCTATTTGTTATGACTCACACATGTGTTTGAAGTCGGTATGTCCATCCTTGGTTTTAATAATATCATGATTGAGGGTGGTAACATTACATATATTCACAGGACTATAATTGAAACTATTATAAATTATAATTCCGATACTAAAAAAATATATCTAACTTCTATGGTTTATAGTAGTGATGATAGAAAAATGTGATTTAAAAGCTCAAAACTATTCACCATATGTTCTTCATTACAACTTTATTTCATGGTTCAACATAAATATTTACTTCATGGGGTTTATGTCTATATACAATTGAAAAGTGAGATCCAGTTCTATAATTAACTTCAGAAACTGGGAAACAAATACATCAATCATTTGATGCAAAATCATTGGTAATAGACTTCGTGTTGAGCCATCAGCATTAGCAGGTCATCAACGTGGTCCTAATTCTAAACGTACAATATATCCATTGAAAGATAAGGAAATTGTGAATTTGCTATTGGTCAAGGTGCACCATCTTACTATAAGGAACAAATATTTGAAGATCGGAGAATATCAAATTTTATATTTGTTACTTTTCAACCTGAAACTTAATATATACTGTAGTGTACTGTTATATTATATATTTTTTCCGGTAATTAAGTAATTCTGAATAGGAATTACAATGTATAGTTATTTTTGATACTGTTGCAGTTGTTACGCAGACAGGCTAAATAGGACTATATAGCATAATTCCCTATGGTAAATAATTACTAATGAGAATTACAAATATAAAATAAAATAATAAAAAATTTATGACTTCAAAAATACTTATTCAAAGTACCTATCAACAGAAACGTCAGAAGAAAGTCGATCCGGAAATATCCCGAAGAATAATCTGGAAAACAATAATTTCCAATCTTTCTTTAAATTAAAATATTATCTAATACCGAAGAGTTAGAAGAAAGTTAATCCAAAAATATCCCAAAGAGTAATCAGAAAAAAATAAATTCCAACTTTTCATTAAATTAGAACATTATGTAATACCTATTAAACTGACCACAAAGTTATCGAGGTTTACGTTAAGGTCCGTGGAAATAATTTAGGACACTATCAATTGGAATATTATCGACTTTGATTGTAATCCACAAAACCTTTCTGACAAAATAAAGTATCCTTTAATGATTACAGGATACGAGAAGAGTTGACAGAAGATAGATATAAAGTATTTTTTTGTTAATAAAATTGTATATAATAAAATTTCATATATTTTTTTATTCTATACACCTCCATTTTTGTCGTAATTTAATACAACTATAGGTTTTTCAACAATCGCCAGCATTTACTTTTTATGTTTTTTTCAGATTCATTGTGAATGCTAATTGTTATTAAAAGGCCTCTTTTGTCCTTGAATTTGAGCACCTTTGTATATGCACAGCAATATGTCAATATGCTTTCCTTTATTCAACTTTTTTGTATTTATTTCTTTCGGAATATTTATTCTATTCTTGTGTATCGTTCTTATGTAATCTCTCTTATGGTGCACTATTTTATCAATTTATTGATATTTAGTGCGGCTTGCAGGAATTGCAATTTGAGAAGAAAAGTCAGGAAAATGCTGCCAATTGTATTCCATAGCTTGAAGGGTTATGATTTACATCACATTTTGAAATATGGCCTTAATAAATTTATACATTGCAGTTTAAGCTACATTCTAATGAGCAGTGAAAAATTCATATATTTAATTAATTGTCTTTTCACCAAGCTATAAACCGTATTAAAAGTTTTAGTCGTTGTTTCGATTTGTTTTTTATTTAAATTAGTTAACAAATTCGGCATATATTGTTTTTCCATTTGCTGAATAACTTCAAATGATTTCAAGTGAGAACCTAAAAAGAAATGTTCAGACATTTTTTTTCACAAGGAAGCCTGCCTTGAAGCTTTTGAATTTCCATTGGACTCAACCTTATTAGTCGCCCATGGTTTAGAAAGATGATGATGTTTGGAAGCTTTTTAGGAAGCATTTTAGGAAGCACCTAAATTGGAATTTTTTGAACAAAGTATACATAATTTACATAAAGTATACAATTTTTTCTGTAAAAATTTCTATCTGTTTTTCATTCAAGCAATCTGGAATATTGGATTTAATACGGGCGCTCAATGAAATATCTGTTGAACCGGCTATGACTATGAAAGACTCATGTGGTGCAGATTGCATTTACTCACTTATTGATTCATTTTGATCTGCTTCATCATTTAAACATGATTTATTTAACAATAAAAATTTCGTAATTGTATTTTATATTTTCATTTTGCTAGGTTATACAAACGATTAAAAAAACATTATTAACAACTTAGATATTTAAACTTAAGTTTTTAATATTATATTATTAATTATTTTGTATGTAAAAAAGGCTCAACCGATAATTTTTATAATTAAATTTAAGCTCTATGCATCATTATCTTATTACCAAATAATATTTTTATTTGTTACTATTATTTGAGGTTATTAGATATTGCATAAAGTATTGTTAAATAAATAAAAAGATATTTGAATAAAGTTAAACAATCGCCTCGTCCAAAAAATCAAAAAACGGAATGAAAATGAATTATTTTTTTAAAGATCCTTTAACCGTTCATGAACATAAAGTTTTAAAAAAAACTAATAAAGGTTTCACATCACAAATAATAAAATTAAAAATAAGGAGCTGACAAACTTTTTTCACAAAGTACAGAATTTGCAATATCAGAGATGACTCCCATGGTATAACCTGATGATGTAACTATTACATATGCAGGAGCGGCCACATTACTAGGTTTACCTGGAATCCACAATGACGAATTAAATGGTTTTTTAGATGTGTTCCAAATATAGCAACCTTTTGAACTAGTCGGGACAGATGAACAAGAAGCTCCAATCCAAAATGAACCCCCATTTACTTCCGCCCATGACATTCCTTTGCTAAAATAATTCGGACTTGTTAATTCACCCATAACGTAATTTGTGCTCCCGCAGTAAGCTGTCGCATCTGTATATTTATAATATCCATAATACGCTATTAAATAGTATTTCACCGCTAAGTAGTCTTCTAGATTATTTTTAAATCTTTTCTTGTAAAACGGTTCAAAACTACTGGTGCAACTGTCGACTGATGTTTGACTAATCTCATTGGCATAACTCAAGCAGGTCTTTGCTCTAACCGAGTATCCAGAGCATGAATTGCCTTGTTGTGTGCACCAAATGGCGCATTCGATACCGCTGATACCTCTTATCAGTTTTGTTATGTTGGCCATGAATGCCAGAAGGCAGCTAGGAACATTCAATTTTGAATATATCTCGTTACAATTTGATGGCTTGGTTAACATTAATGAAATCAAAAAGAGATTCCAGTATAACATTTAAAAAAAAAATTATAATTATTTTAAGCTCGGGTTTCCGATTTATAAGGGACTTGAGAGGTGCGATTCTGCCAACAATCCTATTGCAATGAGTACGGGTGCGTGTCAGTAAACCATAGATGTAATGAAAAAAATATTTTATTGCGATTTTATTGCCATTGTAAAGAACAATGAGAGTCATTGTTGCAGGGTAAAGACCGGCATTTTTAGCTTCTGCCTAAAATTTGCATTCATTGAAAAAGTTGAATTTTATTAATGCTAAATACTATCACTAGAAGAATATTATATTATATGATAATTATTATGACAATAAAGAAAATATAAAAACACACGTCCGTAAATATTCGACAGTACCTCTTTCGATTATAATAATGAAGAAAATATAAAAAAGCACCTGCGACAGTTCCATATTTTTTTTGTGTAAATATGTAAGTGTGGTTGCGGCACTGGACAGCTGTTGAAAATCAATTGAGAAGAGTAACTAATATATATAAAATAATATATAAGATTGAGATGGAGATTGACAAGGACTATCTTATAGTCGAAATTTTTTTCATTAAATATATTTTTTGCAGCAAAAAGCTTAAATTATTACTTTATTGTTTTAAATAATAAATGCTGCTACCAAGAAATCATCACTTTATAATATATATATATATATATATATATATATATATATATATATATATATATTAGGGTGGAGTGAAAATGACCGAAAAAAAATTTTTTGACTTAGTAGACTTTGGATAGTTATAAAAACTTGCTATGAGGTCAAATGAAGTACTCTGTAAAGAAAAACAATAATTTAAATAATGTCTTGAGGTTCCACAACCAACTTTAAAATGTAACCATTGATAAGAAAACGATAATGTATTTGCTATCCGGTGTTCTTTTCATTACAAGGAATTGGCAACTTTTTGCTTCCACTAATACGTTATCGTTACTTACTGTTAACTAAAAGATCATTATTAGTTCACTTTTCTACGCATTCACACGCTGCACTTCCTGTTTCTAGAGTCAATTCAGACGGATTATTGCATACATATTGCATAACATTGTATTTTTTTTGAATCGCTGTATGTAGTATTGTTAGTGATAAATAATTACTCCACTACGATACTTCATTATAAGAGGTAATATTATAACATATTATTGAAGTCATTGATGGCATTTAAATAATATGGATTTAAAATGCCTCTGGTTTTCCTTTTTAGAGTTGCAATGGCTGTAACCAGAAAGAAAGTGTCTTGTGTCATCTTTGGTGGTCCATCCGAGATGCCCGACAATCAACTACCGACTTATGCAGATGTTATGAAATTCTACAACCTGACAAAGCAGAGACTGAAATGCGAATTGAACAATAAAGATCCTTTACATCGCAACGTGGCAGAAACAGTGTCAATGAAAGTAGAACAAATATGGGACAAAGCTTCCATACCACATGTAAGCCACCGCCGTGTTCATGAAATGTTGAACGTGTACCACAAGACGTTCATGAAATTGCTGAAGCCGTATAAATCTAGGAAGGACTCAGAACCATACAGAGAGAAAATATCGCAGTTTAAAGATGAATCGATTAAACTCTTTGACATTTGCTCCTGCAAGTGCTCTTGTATGTCTCAGTGTCACTGTGAGAAGTCAAGAAAGATACCCACAATTGAACGTGACTTTCTAGAAGATCAGCGGGGTTCACGCAGTATGATCATAGCTGGAGTTGATGAGGTTGAATCCAGTAGATTACAAAAGCGGTATATCCGTAAAGAGTCGACACAGAGGCAGATGTGTACCAAATCTGCCATTGATGACATCGGTGATAAACAGTCGGATGTCTGTGACGAGATTTCTGGAATGGAAGAGGAAATGGATACCGGCGATGATGACTCTGATGACGATTGTATAAGCCAAATTAAACAACAGCGAAAATTGAATGACAAGCAGATGAGAGTTAAGCTACCGTCGTTGGCTTTAGCGTGTGATCGACATGGCGTATCCGACAGGGCGGCAGCAGGAATCGCTAGTGCTGTTCTTCAAGATGTTGGAATAATCCACGAACATGATGTTTCTAAAGTGATTGACAGAAGTAAAGTGCGTCGAGAACGTTGTAATAAGCGTGGCGCATTATGTGCCGAAGTCCGTAACACAATCACTGGGTTATATTTTGACGGCAGAAAAGACAATACAATGACCCAAATTAAAGAATGCGATGGTAAATTTCATCGGAAAATAATAACTGAAGAACATATATCGATTATAGCCGAACCAGGAGCTACATATTTCGGTCACATTACACCAACTGCAGGGTCAAGCAAAGTTATCACGGCTGAGTTGATTGCATATTTGAATAAAAGAAATGTTGACACGAGTGGCATAAAAGCAATAGGTTGTGATGGGACAGCCACTAATACGGGCATTCGAGGAGGCATCATTCGATTACTTGAAGTGACGTTACACAGACCGCTACAGTGGTTCGTATGTCAGTTGCATGCAAACGAATTACCGTTAAGACATTTGTTTCAGTATCTTGATGGACCTACCAATGGTCCAAAAGGATTTTCTGGTCCCATTGGAAAGTCATTGTTGAATTGTGAGAAGCTTCCCATCGTTGACTACATGCCGATAAACTGTGTTCTACCGTCAAGTGCAAATTCCGACGATTTAAGTACAGATCAGAAATACCTGTTCGATTTGTGTACTGCTGTAAGTGTTGGTATTTGGACGGCACTCGACATGTCCACAGTACGATACTGAAATCACGCTACCTCACAGACGAGCTGAAGAAAGTTGTTGACCCGGTAATTCAACGCAACGCATTCTTTAGTCATCCAGAAAATCTGTTGCTTGCGATGTAATGTTATGTACAGACTGTTAAAAAGTTAAACCATAACATAAATATGTTACTTATAAAAAAATGTTTTTTTTTAAAGATTATTGCTTTTTTATCAAAATATGCCTATACTTTAGGTCAATTGTGGAACCTCAAGATATACTTTAAATTGTCTAATTGTTTGCCACATTACTAATTGCATGTGTTACCAAGTTTTTATAGCTATCCAAACAAGATATTAAGAAAAAAAAATTTTCACTCCACCCTAATATATATATATATATATATAATATAAAAATAATATATAAAAGGAAAGTATAACAAATATTGTTAAAATCAATATAAAGAACCCAACAACAAAGGTACACAATTAATTAGAATTTACTAAAAATCGTAAATCAATAGTGAACGGGGGAAACTGCTATGATTCCGACTGCTTAGATAGGAAAGCGAACTCAACCGACAGCCAATACGGTGCAAACAAATTAAAATGATTTAACAACCCTCAAAATATTTACCCAAGATTCCGGAAAGCTAATTATTTGCAATAATCCTAAATTCTGTAGATAATTGGCCTCCAAGAAAAAGTATAGAAAGAGAGCTCATAAACAAACCAGCGGCCAGTTGGTCGAAGAAACAAGAGAGAAATATAGTGGATAAGTCAGCCAGCGATCAGAAGACAAAATCTAGTAATTGAAAGCAAATTTAACTCGTACCAGAAAAGGACAACACAAATTTGGTATATAAACTGAGGGATTGTTCAGTCAAATTTCCCAAAAAATTTCATAGTTTGAAAGAATAAAATAGAGCATACAGTAAATCAAGCTCAGAAAACACATTCAATCACACACACTTATACACATATAATATATTTTGTATTTTATCAGGTAATCATCTTTGTAATTGTTATATTAAATAAAATTTATTGACTAGTGTCATCTTATTTATTTATATAAGATACCAAGTTCAGATTCTGGGAACCTCAACACAGTTACAGAATTAATACCCGCTGTGAGTAACCGATCAAATTAAGAGTATGATTAGTACATGCAACAAACACTGCTTTTCTTTTTAATTTCGTTTATCCGTCTTTGAAAACACCAATATATTTTCCAGCAATCACAGCAATATGGTCATATGCTTGTTCGTCATTCTCTAATATTTCCAAAAAAATAATTGAAATATTCTCTATTGTCATGATAAAATCGATAAAATTCTTATTTCATAAATATAAGATAAAATAAATTTATTTCCCATTTGGATTCTGATATATTCTCTCGATTTTGAATCTTATTTTGCCGATCTCGATTTGTTTAACTGTTATTCAATGTTTTTTACCTTTTCTTTCCATCGCGAAAATGCCACCATATAACTTCATCAGTGAAAATAAAACTTAATAAAAAGATGAGATTAAAATTTCGATCCGGTCAGAATGAAAATAAATGAAATATCATCAATAAATGAAACAGGTCAAAGGTGAGCAAAAAATATTTTATACTGATAATAATGAATAAAAATCAATAATAATACAAAATAATAAAAACAACAAAAATTATAAAAATAAAATAAATTTTAAAGATAATTAATAATTATAAAATCAATAACAAAATATAATAAATAAATAATTATTAATAATAAATAGAAAAATAATAATCAATAATAATAATAATAATTATTATAGTAATAATAATAATAATAATAATAAAAATAATGGTAAAGGCACCGACTACCAAATATACCAAATCAGATAATCAATGCCACCAATCATATATAAACCACAATCAAAACAGCCAATCAGAAACAAGTGTTGAGATATATATTGTATAAACAACAAATAAATATTCACTAAAATCAGAGAGCAGACCGATCATCAACTATCGGCGGCTGCGGTTGCGGCAGATTACACAGTTGCGACACAATATATTAACACGTCATGAGCAGCGCGATTGCACAAAAATAGTCTTGATAATCGAGATCTGAAATAGAAATAGAAGAGAGCTTTATACAATTTCATAGAATGTATTGGTGGATGATGTTGGACTGAACACGACCTCGTGTGGAGATGATGGACTGCTGTCGGAAATGCTAGTGGTAGTTATTGGTGTCACAGGGGGTTCAGCCGAATTGGAATTGCTGAGAACTGATGGGACAATGTTTGACTGAGTGAGTGATTGCGGTGCTCGATATCGCAATCGCCTGTTGTTGGAAATTGCTACATAATTATTCAGAGCAGGCGGTCGAAACCGAAGAGCAGCGGACTGGTTGAATAGAATTGGATTCGTCATATATCCCTCGGAACTGGAAATGCCATTGAGCAGCTGTTGGTTGAGAAGTATGCCTTGGTTGGGTATTAGAAGTGATTGGTTGATTCCAGAAATCGGATGATAAGGTTGGCAGAAAAATGGAACATCAGTACCGGATAAGCAACGCATATTTGTCATATTGTGTAATTTCGTTAGTTCAAATTCCAGTAGCTGGCTGTACGTCTTGTATCTTTGCAGCTAGTAGAAAGGCAACAAGTAAATATGAAGTAGCATTTTGTGTATTTCTTATATCTACTTTAATGACACTAAAAACTAGAGTTTGGCTGGAAAATTTCATGAAATATTAATAACTTAATAATAATAAGGTAAAATCACACAACATGAGTTAGATTATTAATTTCACACGGTGAACTTTTTGAATGAAATTTTAAGAAAATAATAAAAAGAATTTTAGCTTAATTATGAATTCTTTCATAGAATAATAATTTAATTTATATAATAATATATATATCTTACTGAGAAATCTTAAGTAAAATGTTAAGATAAATTTCTTTTCAGTCTATTGATTTTAAATATTAGAGTACTTGCACCAAGTAACTGTATTCTCGCTAGTATGTTGAAAAAAAAATTCACAAATAGAACATCCGGATATTTTCATTTTTTTAGACTTATTAATATTATTTAACTTTTCTTTAAGACCAACAAATTTACGTATCATTATGTCAACTTTTCATAACATTTAAAACTCGATATATAAAATCTAAATCCCTTTGAAAAGATTAAAATAATTTAAACTCATTAACTCATTAACATTAAATATTTAGAAACAAGTGAATAATTTAGACCTTGCTGCGCGTTAAGCTAAAAGGGTTCGTGTTACATATAAAACGAAATATTGATCTATAAATAAAGTTTTTTTATAAGAACTTTTTTTCAAATTTAACCACTGATTTCTTTTCCATTGACATTGTATTTATTAAAAAGCTTGACTATGAATCAATAAATATATCGATGTTTTTGATATTCAAGAATTTTTGGCACTCCCCTTTTCAAGTGAATTTGATCCAAAGTATGTTATTGATAAATAATAATTAAACAGCATCAATAAATTAAAAACATTAATAAATGAGATTAAGGATTTAAAAAGAATATTCGACTATGAAGGGAAATCTCATTTTTGTTTATAATAAACTTGAAACTTGCAGCAAAGGTTTACTATATCATTTATTAATTATTTTATATTTAATTGATATTTAATCACGAAACCATCATTTTATAGCACCAATGATGAAAATTAAATCATAAATTTATAAAAACATTAAAAATGATCTTAATATTTTTAGAGGTGAAATTTTAAAATCGATATAGACGGAGTGAATGCTAAACTTGCACTTCTGGAAACCTAAATTTTATATAATCACGAAATATTCTCATTTCTTCAACAGCTAAACTGTTTTCGCAATGTCATTTTAAAGAAAAACATATTTGATAAATACAATTGAAAATATGTCTAAGACAGCTGAAACAACGCAGACAATTGCTACACTATAAAAGAATGACAACATGATTGTACAAAGCATAACATGTATAATTTGTTTATTATTAGACATACATATAATTGGGTGCTATCAGATGTCAAGGAAATTCTGTCGACTGCTGATTAAAGATAAATGATCGGGAATCGTCATAGATAAAGGAAAGATAGCAATGGTGCGATATTGAATAATGCAATTGGACATGGATTTGTGTTTCCCAGTAACTTGCAACAAAGATTAGAAACTGGTCTAATGTGACAAAAAATATATCTAATTAGTCAGGAATATATATATATATATGCGAAAAATTCGTCAATCAATATTTGGAGTAAAAATTTGTCACAGTGAAAGTATTTTTTTTCGATTAAATTAATCGAATTTCTAAATTTCCTGTTTCTTGAATTAATGACAGTTTTAATTTATAGGTTTTATATATTTTTGATCGATAACGATAGATCATAAAATTTGTGATTATATTTAGTTTGTTGATCTTATCAATGACTTATCCAAGAATCATGGTTAGGGTAGCACTGATATTTTCTATATTTGCATATTTGAAATTAAAATCTTCATAAACAAATTTCATTAATCTATTTATTTATTAATATTATATTTATAATTGATTACGAAATACAGATAAATAAATTAAAAATTATGTATTAAATGCATTTAGCTGTTATTTGACAACATACAAAATTTCATTTCCTTAAAGTATACGTAAAGTAAATTTAGGTTAATGCGTTGCATAGCCAATTATTGAGTATATGTTATATACAGTTTATAAAACCTCAAATCGTAAAGAG
Organism: Schmidtea polychroa; assembly: GCA_959609185.1. Classification (NCBI taxonomy): domain Eukaryota; kingdom Metazoa; phylum Platyhelminthes; order Tricladida; family Dugesiidae; genus Schmidtea; species Schmidtea polychroa. The sequence continues at coordinate 54,255 of CAUHTR010007680.1, forward strand.
ATATTATTAAAGTGTGATATTATTACATGTTTTCAAATCAAGAAATCAAGAAATACCAATACTAATAATAATCGAACTTCCACTGTTATTCACGTGAGTTTATATATATATATATATTTAAAAAAATTGTACATTTTAAGGTAAAGCAATTTGTATTTGAATAGAATTAATTATTATAGAAGCTTATGAATTAAACAGTTTACATATTATTCTGCGAAACAAAATCTAATAAAACTGCATAATTTATATGCATTAAAAAACTATCAAACCAAATCAATATTTACATCAACATTGGTATTATGTATATTTGCATATTGAAATATCTATTTGTGCAATAATGTTTACTTGTATAGACTTCAAACTGAAATTAAAATCTTTAAATAATAATTTCATAATTAATAATATATATATCTTTTAATCTATTAACAATTTAGCAATTTAGGAATCAATTTATTTATTAATATTATTTTTATAATTGATTACATAAATAAATAAATAATTATTATTATTAACCTCTTCTTCTCTGAACCGTATCGATTCATCGAATTCCATTCGATTCCTTTTATCTGATTTCCTAGGAGGATTTTCCTTCAAATTACTGATAATTTTTTCCAATTCTAGCACGCATTTCTGATGGCTTTCGAGTTGATTACGCTGAAAATGGAAAAATGTTATTTCCTGTAGGTTTGTTAGAGAAATTTTGCGAATATAAACTATATTAACTCGCAAAACCTTGTTAGTGTCAAATCGATATATTGAGGATTATTAGCCACTTAGGATGTAAGAAAAGTTCAATTTTAGTATATATTTGTTAATAAAATGTAAAATAATTAAGAAAAACATTCCAACAGTTACGAGAGATATACACAGCAGACAAGGTTAGTCATGGAAAATCTGTGGGAATAACTTTACAAATCCGCATAGCAGTCATCGATAATCAATTAGAAAAGTACATATGACAATTTTCAAATGATTTATTGGTTTGCCGAATGAAAATTTAAGGATTTATTAATAGAAACATCCCTATAAAGTAAATATAAGTCTACGGGGTGTCAATAACTGTAAAAGGGACATATCCAATTTTTACTATGATTACAGTATAACGATTTAAGTATAAATATCAATATAAACAAATCAAATATTTACAATGCTAAGAGTGGTGATTTTCGGCCGGGGAATCGAACGTGAACTGAGCTTTTCCATAGTACTAATGCCGATGATTGGCTCTGGATCCGACAGAAGGGCAGCAACATAGTTGATATTATCAATCCAATTCTCCATTTCCTTTTCATTGCTATGAGAAACAACGGTAAATATATACATATACACATTTTTATATACATCTCATGGCAATGATAAATAAATTAAAATTTACAATTGAATTACATGCTCCATGAGTGGCAATGATGCTCAAGAACCGATAATTGAATATTTAATTTTTCAAATCATGAATGATTGATCAGTTCAATAATGCTATCAACACAATTAGTCAGCAACAAATTATAATAGAACACCATGGTAATTGTAGAGCAACCGATAACCAATGGGAACCAGGTGCATTCGATAATGAATACAATTACAGTAAAACCTCTCTAAATCGGAAATTTTGGTTCCGAAAAAATTTTCCGATTTAGAGAAATTTTACTGTATTAATATATTATATATTTACAATTCTCCATTTAGGTATCAAGCACAATTTACTCGAGATAATAAAATATTAGCAGAGGAAATGTAATTCGAGGATTCCTAATAGAGTGATGATACGTCACAGTTCAAGTTGTGTCGAATATATATATATATATATATATATATAGGAAATAATAAATATCATATGTCTTCATCGAGATTGTCTTTGCTACTCTTCTACCAGATGCTTTAGATTATCAATAGAAATTGCTAATAAAATAAATTCGCTTGTCCAAAAAGTGAGGCAAATTTTTGTATTTTATCAATAAAATTTGGGAGAAAGTAACGACATACATTGACGAAACAAAACCCATATGTTACAAGACGTGTTTAACAGTTCTTATTACATTAAAAATGATATTTTAAAACAATTAAATGATGATTTAAGCCTTTTGCTACGAATAATATACTTAATACATATGAAAAAATTTTCGACTTTTCAATTTTTTGGAATTTAGCTTCTTCTATTTTCCATAATGCTCTCATTGATTATGTGCTCATAATTATAATCATTGATAAATGCTCATAAAATGCCTTCTCTTTTATTTCTTTTTCTTACTTCTCATTGATTAAAAATAATAAACTTTTTTTCTGAAGAATTTAAAATTAAAAAACAATTTTTTAATTAAATATCCTCTAAAATTTAAAACTACACATTAAAAACATTTTTTAAAGCTTCTATAATTACCTCATAGAAACCTATTTTAATAAATACAATCTTAAGATATTTATAAAATAGTTTCCAACAACTATTTATATACGCAATTTAAATATTTTTAAAAATGTTTCTATTTTGATTTTTAAATCCTATTGATCTTTCAAAATTATATTTTATCTATTTTTCTATATTATTTTAAATTATTTTTTAATTTAATTGTTTAAAAGATATTCTCAAGGTCAAAAATCAAACTGATGATTTTATTGATCTCTTCTTTAGTGTTGATTGTTGGCCATCTGTTTATTATGAGAATTTCTTCCTTAAATCTGAATTTTTTTTTGGATGTTTCCATTGGTTAAGATTTTGATTGAAATATTTTTTCTTTCCCTTGTTGGTTGACATTGTTTGAGATGTCTGTATACCGAGGATTTTCCACCAGGATCTAGATGTTTTTAACTATTTGATGCAAGGTCCTGAGCGTGCTTCCAATGTATATTTCCTTGCATACATTGCAAGTGATGCAATAGACAATGTTTTTTCTTTCTGTGTCTTTTTCAATATCTTTTTCGATATCTTTTTCAAGAGCTTTTCTCAATATCCAGGATTTATGCGCTATCCGAATTGGAAGACCGGTGCGTTTAAGTTCTTGAAGTCGAGTATGTCACTGATGAATGGGATATTCAGATAAACATATTTCTTCTTTTTTGTGTTATTTCCCTAGATCTTTTTGGGGTAGAATTCATTCTTTCAATGTCCTCATCTTGGTATCCGTTTCTGAGTAGGATTTCATTGAAGTTTAATTGTTGTTTATAGTTTATCGTTTTTTTATGACGTGTTCTTTCTGTAAGTATGGAAGTTCTGATCTTTGGTGCATAAATATTTCTTTGTGAGCTGGTATTCTGTAGACACCGTATGTTGGAATCCATCTTCTTCAGGATATTCGATTTCAAACTTACTATTTTGAAATTTTGAAAACTTTTCATTTTATTAAATATATATACTTCACAGCAAAAGGCTTAAATTATCATTTAATTGTTTAACATTTAATTAATGCTGCTAGCAAGAAATCAAGAAATACCAATACTAATAATAATAATAATCGAACTTCCAATGTTATTCACGTGAGTTTATCATCGACTGAGGGCATCATCCAACCTTATTCACAATACCCCAAAAATAATCATTATTACTTACTTAACTTGAAATAGATATTCACTACCATATTTGGTCTTGATTCGAAAGACATTTTTCTTTTTCACATAGTCAACAGCCCTAGTAGCGAATGCGTGATGAATATGTATCTCAGAATCTGCTGGAGGTAGAATGAGACTAGGCTGAGTATTCGAGGCAGTGACCTCGACTGAATCCGTAGTCGACTTTATCACAGTTGGTAAAGGTGTCAAACTGTTTGATTCTGTTGAATTTGGAGTCATATCTTTTGCTTTATCATTTCTAAAATGCAAAATATCGACTATATAAACGGAAATACAATTCAATTATAATTAAGTGTAAAAAAGATTATCTAGAATAGTTTTACATCGGACTTGCAGTTTACTTATGATTGAACAATATATTTTGATCAATTAATTATTATTATTATTTGATGTGAACTTTTATTGATTTCTCAGTGTAATTAATCTATCAATCAATATTGAGGCTTACTTGATTTGATTGTTGTTACTGCGGTTGTTGTTGTTGTTGTTATTGCTGTTCGATATTTGGTCGGTATTAGATGTATCCATTTCTCCATTGACTCCATCGGATCGGCATGATTCAAGGCCAGCAATATCAGCCAAATCGGGTGCATTTGGCTGATTTTCATTGTCCACTGAATTATTACTGTTGTTGTTGTTATTATTATTATTAACATTCGATGACTTTTTGGCTTGCTTAGATGATTTTACTTTAACCTTTTTCACTGAATTTTGGCGTTTAGAGACTGGTTTAGGTTGACTGCAGCTTTTATCAGTGGTCTTTATATAGATATATCGTTAGATCTCTTAATCTGCCATAATAGAGTTTCCAGCCACGTTTCCCGAATGCAGCTAGTAAAATAAATGTCGATTAATAATTATCATCAATGCTATCATTAGGAAAAAACTATTGTAAACCAATACAAATATAGATCAATTAATTAATTAATTCGTGTTTGTAATAGAGTAATGAGCCGTGACCAATAATATGATAATAATAATAACCATGCACTCATTTTATGCAATTGTTGAACTTGGTCTCCTAGGAATGAGATTGAATTATTAATAGTTCCTCGTACTGACTGCTTAGAATAATGATGAAATTATATTATGGATTAATAATGGATCACATACTACCAATATTAGCTCTCTGCCTATATTATTACTAATCTTTCCAATTCATGTCACTCATGTCATTCAATTTTAACGACTTTCTTTTTATTTATAAGTTATTATTATCATTATGAAAAATAAGTATAGAAAAAATTTAACTTATTCAAATATTTGACTAACACTAATGGTAACAAAAACTATATTTGGGAAATCATAGTTTCAAATAAACATTTTATGTGAATGTACAGTAAATAAAGTGAAATATTAAGAAGTACTTTAGTGTATGGCGTTTATAATTATTAGTATTATTCCAGGTTACAATACAACCATCTAAGCCGTTAGTAATGACAATTTGAAAGTTTTCCTTTATTTCAATTGCATTACAATGAGCGGATAAATGTTCACGTAGCTTATTTATATTGCAACATGAACTTATATTTTTGGAATTACAGTTTAAGTTTCATGCATGTGACAATTGAACTGTGAACGCTGATCAGCATTGCGATTCGAAGTGTGAATGTTGTAAATATCTGACCATTACTTGAGTTTCAAAAAGCCAAATTTTCGGTTTATAATAATTTAATATATTTTTCTAACATTTGAGAGGTGAACTACCCAAAGTTCTTAAATAATACGAAGAAATTAACTTATCTTTAAAGCAGCCTGGAAAATAATATATAATTTTAATAATCCCACTAAAAGTCAAAGTCCATTTACTCTAGATGATGATACAAAGTCGTTAACAGTCATTATCAAACGAATACTTTTGAGATTATGAAAGAGTCTGTTACACACCCAGAATTGGTACTTTCAAATATATAGATGTAGAATTTACAAATCCAAAAAAAAAAGATTATAATATGATAATAAATAAATATGCCCAAATTATGAAAAATGTTTTCTTGACACCTACAATACCAGAAAGGAAATGTCAACGGATAACTGGAATATTATAAGATAACATTCAGAAACCCTTGCTACCTTAAAAGCCTTACAAAGCTTAGTTTGACTCAAATAACGATGAGAACATTTAACTTTATCTCCGGTGAGGATCTTTTTCATTTAAATGGCTATGTAAACATTCAGAATAACTGTTAATGATCAACTGAAAAGCTGAATATGCTTCATGATAATTGCTGACTTGAGTGCTTTATTTCAGACTAATACTTTTAAAGATATCAATAAATGGCGATAGTTAATGTGAATTAATAATTCAAACGTTTATTAATTAGCTAAAGTTAGGCACCGAAAAAACACGTGAATATTTTCCAACAGGATTATGTCATTGTGTCCTCGAGGATAGATTGATTTCTCGTGATAATTAAATTAAAAATCCATTGAAATGTGATTGAAGCTACAGAAGAACTTAAAATTACTACCAGGAATTATCGGCAAAATCCAAAAACCTAAAAGTTAATTTTTAACAAAACGTATAAAAGATTCAAAGTCTATATTTAATGCAATGGCTATTCTTACCAAATTTTTGAAATTAGGTAATCTGGTGATTTGATTAAAGTAATAAAATCTCTTATTAATTTTAACAAATGCTATTTATTATAAAAACGTTTTTTTTTCCAATTTCACCACTGATTATATTTTCCATTGAATTTATTAAAAAGAGAGTTTGAAGACTATAAATCAGTAATATATCGATGTTTGTTGATACTCACGAATTTTAGGCACTGCCCTTTTCAAGTGAATTTCTTTCATTTGAAAAAGGCAGTACCGAAAATTCGTGAGTATCAAAAAACATCGATATATTACGGATTTATAGTCTTCAAACTCTCTTTTTAATAAATTCAATGCTATTTAATAATTTAAATGAGTTATTGTTTGATTATTTCAAAAGATTTTTGAATTTAGAAGTTAATTGTTTAAATTATTGTTTTATCGCCATATTAGAAAAACTATTAACTATTAATATATAAATGTTACTTTGAATTCATAAGTGGATAAGATATATTATGCAATAATTATATATAAGAGCTGAAATCATGAGAATTTACCGTTACCAATTTCAGGACTACCGGACAAATTGATATATTTAATGCATAATCATTGTGCAATTAGCAAACAACTATTATAAGTCATTGGACAGGTGTGACGATATCAATATAAATCTATTACATATATCATCCCTACATACTTATTATGCAAAGATTATGTTGTTATTATGTAACTATTACTTTTTTTTGTAATTACTAAATAACCACTACACAACAGCTCAATAAGGACTAGTATAAGTAAACGGTACACTTGTGACCTGAATTATAAAATACCAATACATAACATTTTCCGCCCCATTGCGTAATGAGACGCTATTTTTGTTGTAACATTCGTATTTATTATTAGACATGAAAATTAAAATTAATTATAACATTTTATTTCAATATTATCTGAAAATTGACTTTTATATCGAATTATGCATAATTTATTCAAATTAATCACAAATTTCTTTTAAATCAGACAATAGTAACTAAATTGGGCAAAGGGATTTTTAATTACATTTATAAATTAGGTATAATAAATTATTATGAAGTTCTTTAGTGCTTGTAGTTTATTATTATTTTATTAAGATAATCAATACATCCTGTTTTATGAATGAGTTTGAATATATCTCTGATTATTATGCGTGCTTTATGTACAATTCAAGACACATGATTCCCCAAATTTAGTTATCACTACCAACAATTCTACCATGAAAAATATCGAAAGATTGAAATGTTATCTGAATATCGACTTTTCACTATCAAATGATGGATAATATATCTAGTTTCACCATTTTTTCAATTGTCAGTTATATATCGATTAATCACGTAATAATAATTGCATTATATGGTAATTTAATCTGCATCCAACCATGAATTTGACTATTTTTTATTAACAATATACTGCAAAATAAAATAGAGGTTTGTAATTAAGGGTGTGGGAATCTTGATTATGCTTTCTTTGTTATAATCTTTTAAACTCTTATTGGGTCTTTTGACATCGTTTTTTGTTTGAACTGAAGAAACTTAGATCATTGAGCTCGGTTTATAGTGGCCATTTTGAAAAAAATTGTCCACTTGGATAGTAACATTAATGAATCAATATATCTTAAGAAATTTCCCTTTCAATTATAATTCTGCGAATCATGAAATTTAATATAAACTAAAGAAAATATTTTTCCTCCCAATCAGAACTAAAATTGTCTAGCTTCTCAAACTTGAAGTTTATATCTTTGTTTTGAATAAATATTGTTGGGTTGAAATAGATTTTTTAATAGTTTTGATATTGATTTTAATTGTAATATTCCTTTAAGAAACAATATATTTTTTAAAGACTGCTGGCCTCTAACAAAATTTCTTATTACACTCATACATCAAATAACAATCGCCACAAGCATTATAATTATTAAAAAAACAACAAATAACATGCAGTATATAATTATTCTATATTATTGTATAATACCAAATGGCGATTATATAAGCATTACTTAACATTACGTAAATAGTGAATTTTGATGATGTAATGATAGAATTTAGTAAGATAATGTAATATTTGATGTTATTATTATTCAAAGTTATTTTTATTATTTAAAATCAATAAAAAAAATTTAAAAATCAATAATCGCGACTTGACCTTGAAAAGAAATGATGGGGTAGAGGGGCTCTGTTGCTAACCAATGCGCGGTAACTAATGGTGGCGTAAGGGGCTCACATCTACCGTAGGTAGATTTATTCCTTAAAAACGCGAAATTTATATCGAAAAGAAATCTTTTCGTTGATTTTCATATAAAATAATCTGTGTCGACAAATAACAAATCTTTTTCGTGGACCCGGTGTGGGTGAAATCTTTACATCTAAGAAAATCACTTCTGACTAAATTTTGCACATTTTGCACTTAAAAATCAATATATGCGCAATAACTCATCAGCAGGGGAGGGGGTATATATGCGGGATAACTCATACTGATTCATGGGGCTCACATCTACCTAAGTAGATGTGAGCCTCTTACGCCACCATTAGTCACCGCGCACTGGTTAGCAACAGAGCCCCTACCCATCATTTTTTTCAAGGTCGTCGCGAATAATGATGGAATTTAGTAAGATAAGGTAATATTTGATATTTTTATTATTAAACTAAATGAATGACGTGGAGAAAATATTCTCGAGAACTAAAAAAATATCGAGAAAGTCTCAGTTTTCTATATTTCCCAACCTTTCCAATCGATTTATGTTAGAATGTGGATCAATTTCTAAATGAACAAATATTTCCCCATCAAAAACACACTGGAGAATTTATCGATCTTATGTAAACGATGTAATAAAATCTGGGAAAGTAATAAATTAATAAATTGGCTAAATCCGATAATTAATCAATGGGGAAAGAATCAATTTCATAACGAAACCAACGGTGTGTATAATAACGAATAGGTAAATGCCTGGAAATATCCAGCTGTTTTTCGTGGGTAATTAGACAACATTTGTAGAAAAATCGTCAACAAAAAGTCAACGCAATTGGTCAGTAAAAAATACAATCAATGTGGCATACTTTTCCGCCCGCCGGGCTCTTTTAACCATTTCCTCACTACATAGCCGCTCATGAAATCCCTGCTATTAGAATCTCTGGGCTCCTGAAATGTTTGACAGTGTCACAGTGGATAATAATTCAAATGCAAATCATCATACATCATAACCGATATTGAAACTAGTGTTCATCATCTGCTTCGACATATCCACCATATCGGATTTATTAAGATTCACAATGCCCACAAGTTCATCATCTCTACATATTATCATCATTACAATTAATTAATGATCAGTTATAATTACAATGGCCACCTGATTGGCTCTTTTTCGATTGCTCCATATAATTCTTCTAAATTATCACTGGGGAAGTTTTCTCCGTCATTCAGATCTTTCAGGTTTTGAATAAAATCTGATGAGGACATTTTTGGAAATGTCTAAAATGCGTAACAAAAATACTCGGATAAATGTCAATAATCTAATAAAATAATTAATATCAGCAGTCATAATGATTTAATATTAATTGTAAAATTAAAATTTTGAATCAATATTTCAAATAAATCTATTATTATTAACTATTAATTATTAATATTAATTATTATTATTATTACAATTATTATTAATTTTAATATTATTATCGCTAATTTTATATTACTATTAATAATATTAATAGGTTATCCTTTTAATATAAAAATCTTATAACACATGTGTATATAAGAAAAAATGATAAATAATTAAATATGTCATTACGAATGCTAGATCAGTTGATTTATTCGAACAAACGAATAACACTGAATGTTAATGGAACGTGAGAGATCTCATAAATTGATAAAGAAAATTGAAATTAAACATTAATTGCGAATTTATTTTAATCTCAAAATAGAGAAACAAGATGTTTCACTTTCGAAAATAACACTAGATAATTCCAATTGCAAATGTGTTCTTTCATTTATGTATTTCTGATGGAATTTAAAATCTAATTGAATATACTAATAATAATAATAATAATAATAATAATAATAATAATAATAATAATAATAATAATAATAATAATAATAATAATAATAATAATAATAATTGAATAATAAAATCGATAATTTCAATGAGTAACGCGAGGAAATTCACCATAGACTTGATCAGGTTGATTTTAATACGAAATAGTCGTATAGAATCAATTTACTGGACTTTATACTGCTAATACAGTTATTATTTATTTAATAAACCGAATAAAATATTAAACTGACACAGCGAACCATTTATATCGATTATAAACGGATTACATCACACAGACACATTCATCCAATAATATCAACATATTCGGAAGGCCGATTAAATGATTTGATCAACACGTTTATGAAGCGCTTCGGAAATAATTAGAAATCATACAAAACACTAGTATAAGATATAGACATTACTTGTTTTTGATAATTACTCAACAATTAAAAATACATCAAAAAGGAAAATAAGAAAACTTGAAATTTGATACAGTTTTTAAAATAAAATTTTTATTTTGAGTTTTAAAGTCAGAATTAAAGCCAATTAAAACTAAGGAAAAATATGTTTTAAAGAAAACAAGCTGAACATTTCATAAACTTTCAAAAGATTCAAATAAAAGAAAATTGAATCTATAGAAAAATTATTATTATTAATAATAAATAATAATAATAATAATGATAATAATAATAATAATATTTGTGAAAAGAATTTTTAGAAAACAAAATTATTGATAGAAATTATGTTTTAAAGTTTTAATAATAATAATAATAATAAATATAATAATAAAAATAATAATAAATATAATAATTATTACTATTATTATTACTATTATTATTATTACTATTATTATTATTATTATTATTATTATTATTATTATTATTATTATTATTATTATTATTATTATTATTATTATATTTATTATTATTTTATTATTATATTTATTATTATTATTATTATTATTATTATTATTATTATTATTATTATTATTATTATTATTATTATTATTATTATTATTATTATTATTATTATTAAAAAAAAATAGGGTTTGAAAATCAAAATTGACACATTTATTGAAATATTTAAATAGCATATATAAGTAGTTATTGGAGGCTTTATTTAAAATAATTTCAAATATTTTATTAGGCTTCTAGAAGCTAATTATAGAAGCTGTAAAAATTTAAAAATTTTTAGTTTGTGTCATTTTGAAATTTTAAATGTAAAAATTTTAAAAGTTTTTAGTAAAACAATTCATTATATTTACAACCAATGAGAATTAAGAGAAAGGAAATAAAAGAAAGATTGAAAGGTATTTTGGGGAAGAACATTGCTAAATTCCAGGAGATTGACAAGGACTATCGTATAGTCGAAAATTCTTTCATTAAATACATTATTTGCAGCAAAAGGCTTAAATTATCATTTTATTGTTTTAAATAATAAATGCTGCTACCAAGCAATCATCATTTTATACTTTAATAATAATAATAATAATAATAATAATAATAATAATAATAATAATAATAATAATAATAATAATAATAATAATAATAATAATAAATATAATAATAATAGTAATAATAATAATAATATTAAACAAGTAAATGATAATATAAGCCTTTGCTGCGAATTATATATTAAATAAAATAAAAAAAAATTTAAAAATAGTCCTTTTCAATTTCATGGAATTTAGCTTCTTGTATTTTCAAATGCATTTTGATCTTTTCTTTTATTTCCTTTTTCTTATTGTTTAAAAATAATCTTTTAAAATTTTTTTATTAAATACCCTCTAAAATTCAACCCAAAAAAATATTTTAAGTTTTGAAGCTCTAGAAACTTCTTTTAATAAATAATATCAAAAAATCTTTATAAAATTATATATTTTTCAATAACTATTTGTATGCGCAATTTAAAAATTTTTAAAAATATTTATATTTTGATTTTTATTCCCAATAATCCCTAAAATTCGATCTAGTTTTTTAATATCATTTTTTAATTATATAAAAGAAACTATTCTCAAGGCGATTAACAACTAATCAAACTGATGATTTCATTGATCTCTTCATTAATTTTGATTGTTATCCGTCTGTTTATTAAGAGAATTGCCTCTAAATCTGACATTTTTCTTTTGGATGTTTCCATTGGCTAAGATTTCAATTGAAACATTTTTTCTTTCTTTCCTTAACTAAAATTGCTGAAGATGTATGTATACCGAGGATTTTCCACCGGGATCTAGATGTTCTTTAACTCTAGTGCGACGTTATGATTTAAGGTTATTTATAATAATAATAATAATAATAATAATAATAATAATAATAATAATAATAATAATAATAATAATAATAATAATAATAATAATTACAGCAAAATGACAATCTAACCTGGCTGTGAAGGTTCGTGTTGAGAATGATGAGTGCGCAAACCAAAGTATGACAAGCATCTAAAAAATGAATAGAATATATCTATAAACGGCATTTGTAATGCAATATCAATAAAGAATATGAAAATATTCCGCCAATCCAGTGGAATCCAGTAAGGCAATCTCGCCATTAAATCTGGCATCGTAATAAAGTAATTTCATAAAAAAATAACTACTGGGCTAATTTTTCTCTCTAAATGAACACATCGTTTGTAGGCTCGATAAATCATGCGTAATCGTTGTAATTAACAGCAGTGATGGAAACTGGTAATATCATACAACCGATGATTATGAATTACTACGCAATGCGCATATAAATGTATCTCGGCTGATCGTGATTCAGATCCCAGCTGATGACAGACAACACGAGCACAACACGGAGGCAGACAAATCCCCATCCAGTATAATACGCTACTGTCGATGTATACACCAATGGTGACGGTGACGCTGATAATGTGCTTATTTAATACGATTAGAAAAACAACAATTTGAAATCTGACTATTCATCTGAAAAGTACAAGGGAAAAAATGTGATTTACGCTAAATTTTGCTAGTGATTTTTATCGATACGATGGGAACCAATGATCGGGAAATGTGAAACACTTTGTCATGTATGGGAACATGGAATAAATTATTGCACCATAATGACTAGTGAGTTGAATAATGATCGGAAATACCTATGATGATGGAGCATAAATAATTGCTAATGGAGATATAATTGTGTACCAGTATTAATGAGATAGAGTTTACATTAAATAGCGGGAGTAAGGTTTCCAATCCCGAGAATAAAATCTTTGATAACTAATTGTCTTAAATTTTATTCTCTTTATGGATTTCCTAATTTAATCAAATATAAAAATAATACTGTCAAAAAAAGATTAAAGATTAGAAAAATTAGTATTCAGTGGTTAATAGTCTTCGTCCTATGCACCAGGTGGATATTGTCTCGCTTGATTTGTATCGCCTGGTTATATATAGAAACGGCCCTGGAAATATAGAACGGCCCAAGCCACAGACCCCATTGGTTATGATGTTAAAAGGGAATTGACAGTATGAAGGTTTTCAGTACGCGGTTACCGCAATTTATATAAATTCAAATTCACTTGAAAATGGCAGTGCCGAAAATTCGTGAATATCAAACAAACATCGATATCTTTACTGATTTTTAATAAACACAATGGAAATCAGTGGTGAAATTTGTAAAAAATGTTCTTTCAATATATATATCGAAATGCAATCAATTATAAATAAAATATTAATAAATACATCGATTCCAAAATTGTCAATAGATTAAATATTTATGAAACTAGTTTTGAAGATTTTAATCTCAGTTTGGATTCAATACAAGTTAAAATTCTTGCACAAATAAAGATTTCAACAATGCAATTATACATAATACCAAAAGTTTCATAGCTGTAAAGTGTTTCATAGCATGGAATTTAGCTAGGGAAAATGTTAAAGGCTCTGAGCTTATTTGCTGTTAATTTTTCAAAAGAAGCCTCTTTTGTAAAAAAGATGTTAGCACAATTCGTGTTGTGGATAAAATCTGTTTCTCTATCAAAAAAATGGAAAACTAATGCAATTAATGCATTTATTAACAACAAATATTTTTAATTGATTTCAATATAAAGATTTCATTTAAATAATTATAATAATAAATTGATCATAATTTGAATAATTAGTTGTAATTTAGGAGTTGGGAAACTCTTTACACGTGGAATGTTTTCTCTGATATGCTTGAAAGAATAAAAGATTTTAAAAAAATCGATAACACCAGGAATTTTGATCTTTAACTAGCCATTTCAAATTGAATGGTTATGGCTAAGAAATTTGACTTAGAAAGAATTCCCTTTTGAAAAAATTAAATTTTTTTGTTGTCATTAGACTAAATAAAATAAGATTGGTCAACAAACACTTGAAAATGGCAGTGTGAAAAATTCGTGTTATGTGTGAGACAAGATATTGATCGATATGCTGAAAAGCAATAAAGTAAATTAATCAAGAATATAGATTTCTCTGATATTGATTTTGCCAAAACTAGGATGAAAATAGCTAATAATTTATGTTATTGTAATTAAATTAGCTAAAAATGAGAAATCAACTGCCAGGAACGGAATCTATATCAAGGAGTCACATAGGACGTTAGCATTGATGAAAACGGAACGGATAGCTCAAATGTACCACCCCCCCCCCGCCCTGGACATAGTACAACAGTCAATACAGAACATAGCTCACCCTCGCCATTGTACATATCACCATTGCAACTGACATAACGTTTCGAGAAATGGTGCATGATCCGCTCCCGTTCTTGCGTGTCACCAGTGAGTGTGAACCTCCCGAGGAACAGTCGCAATGCCACGTCCAATCGCATGCTGGATAGATCGAAGAAATTTGCAAATTCCTCGCCCACAATTTGACTGAAATCGTTCCTAAACAGCGAGTTCAGTCAGTAAATTAGCCGAATCGACAGATTTATTTAACACCTTTTCGATAGATGCTTTGCTACATCCGTAATTTTGAACCCGTCGCAATCGTAGAGACGTCTTGCCAATCGTTTCGCTGCCTCTCGGTCAATTGCCTTTGGCGGTTGATGGTACCTTTTCCCTGAGAATTCGTCGTCGGCATTCACGAATATGCAGCTGAAATCAATGAGGCGATTCTCTTCATCCGTGTCAATCGATTGTGAATTATATTTATCGTCTGATTCCGATGATATTTCTTGTTGTTCCTGAGAATGGGCTATGTCATCAGGCGAATTGTTCGCACTGCTATTGCTGTTGGTACCGGAACTATCGTCACTGGAAACGCTGTTGATTGGTGATTGCGAACGGTCTGAGTAGTCTGACTAAACGTTGTGGAAGTAATAATTGATTTTTAATTAATTAATTTAATGAAAATTTATTTTTGATAATATTTTTAAAGTTTTTGCAATTTTTAAATAACACTAACATTATCCAAATCACCATTATTATCTATTTGAGTATTTTCTTCAAATATAATATCATTTCTACGCATTAGTTCTGGTGAACAATTTTGAACTTGTTGGCAACTAATCCAGTTGTGAGTTAATGGGGACTTATTATCTCCAATAACATTATATACACTGTATTTATTTGTGTGATTAAATGCATTTGAATTGTCTGATTCTCCATTTGTGTTGCTTCGAGAATAGGAGAAAATCGAAACATTTTTCCATGAATCGCAATTCGAATCTGTGAAACAAGAACGAGCTACCATAGGCGAAGGCGTGTGAATAGCCAATAAATTTTTGGCTGGTTCATTTTCTATTAGATTTTTATCGATTCTGCTTTCTTCTGATGAGTCCATATAAATCAAGGTTTCAACATTACTAAGATTATTTGAGTTTTCGTTCTTCATTAAAGAATTCTCTAATATATCATTTTTGAGAATATCCATTAATCAAAATTAAATGCATTAACGATTAAAAAACAATATTCAAAATATTTAGAAATAAATTTTCAAATTTTATAAAATGTTTACAGATTTAATTTATTATTTTAGTTAAAAATCTTATTAAAACACAATCAAGGACATGAATTATTAATATTTACATTAGAAATAATTAAAATGAACAACTAAATGTATTTTGTGTTTTTATTGAAAATAAAAATTTTAATTTTAATATGATAATTTAATTTAATTGACATAAAATTTTTTTATTAAATACTGAAATGAGAATTTGAAAATATTACGATTGTGAAAATTTACAGTATTTACTCAAAATGATTTTAATTAGATATTAACATAATTGGCGTATTTTGACTAAAATATGATGATAATTAATCTAATGATAAAATTAATACTT
The DNA here is from genome assembly GCA_959609185.1 of Schmidtea polychroa. Lineage (NCBI taxonomy): Eukaryota > Metazoa > Platyhelminthes > Tricladida > Dugesiidae > Schmidtea > Schmidtea polychroa. The sequence continues at coordinate 70,647 of CAUHTR010007680.1, forward strand.
AAAAACAGGATTTGAAGCTTAGTCTACGCCGAGTTATGAATGGTTGTATTTTTAAATCTACGTGTGTTAGAGAAACCAAGCTTCTATAATGTATTGTTGGCGTTTAGGTGAGCAAAAACATTAAGGTTGACTCGGTATCCAAACGCTCATGACTTAATATGTTGATGATCAATGGGCCCATGACAACCATCTTGTTTGTGCTGCCCACTGTCGTTGAAAAATAAAGATCAGGTGACATCCTATCTTACAACTATTCCCTTTTAAGTTTCTAACGAGTGATTGATGGACGTTAGGAGGTCTTACGTTCACTAAATACTTTCTCTTCCTAGTATTAAACTTCAACCAGTAGTTTATAAACTTATCAATTACTCCGATCAATTTTATTTCATTCCTTGTCCTCAAAATGAATACAAACAACAAAAAAATGAAATTTTCCTATTAAAACGACGATAAACAAAAGAAACTTGTAATATAGTGACCACTGTATTAATTCAAAATGAATAAAGTTGAAAAAGTTTTTATTTTTGTCAATAATCATTTGCTTGACTCCAAGTTAATAAACCAACAAAGCCTGTCCTCGAGTTTGACTATCTTTTGAAATCCCAGCTTCAAATCATTCTGCAACTCGTCTTGCGTTCATATAATGATGTTAAATAATTAATGTTTATTAATTATAGTTGTTTTAATAAAGGAAAGGACATGTTAGAATATTTAAATTTTTAAATATACTTTATTTGTTAATTTTTATTATGATTTGTGAAGAAATTGTAACTGGCGACAAGAAATCAGCATGGAAAGATGGTTATGGAATCTTTACCTAAACAGGCAAAAGAAATTTTAAATTTTAATATCAGAAGATTCGATGGCCGAAGCACGATAGAAGCAGAGAAATGGGTCAAGGATATTGAAGATTGGATGATCCTTAATGTTCTAAATTTAGGAAGTATTTTGATTTGTTATTGTCTGGAGAGGCATCTATTCTCTGGAAAGAATTTAAAGACATCTCCACAACAAATGAAAAAGCTCGTGAATGGTTTATTGACACATTTACAAAAAAGAAGTCCATTATGGATAAGATTTGTGACTTATAATCAGTGATGAAAGATTCGAGATACGAGTGAAGAAACTGGTTTTTGAGGTTTTCGACTGTGGAATTTCAAAAGAGAATATTGTTGAAATGATCTTGTGCAACAGAGTTCGATGCTTTTGTTGTGGAAAAAGTGATCATATGCGATTTGAGTGTCCGTTGAAGGATAAATGGTTAATATGCAGTAAAGAAGTTCATTCATTTAAAAGTTGTAATTTGTTAGCAAAATCAAGAAGTAATACTCAAAGACCGGAACGAAGAGTGTATTGTATACACGAAGAAGACGACGATAGATCAGAAGAATTGATAGAACCAGTCATGCATAATGTTGAGAGAAAAACCAAGAGGACCCTGTTGTTTACATTTCGTCAGTAGGGTCGAGACAGTAGATAAGTATAAAAACGAAATGTTGTAACGAAGGATGTGATGTTTAAGAAGGATGATGATAGGAAGTGGAGTAGGATGGAAATAAATGAATTTTATGTTGAAATGGCATGATATTCAGGAGTTCAATTAATGTGATGAGTGAAAAATGTTGGTGATTGATTGGCAGTCCAACATTGATGGAAAGCAGAGTACGGTTGAGTGGATTATTTTCAAAAGAAGACGAGAAACCTCTTGGAAGCGTAAATATCGTTGCAAAATGGAACAACAAATGTCGAGAATTGAATGTTATTATTGTCAGAAAATGTCATCCAGATTTCGTAGGAGGGTCAGACACCATGAGAATATTTGACATGGAACTTAAAGAAGTCAATAATATTGATGTAATATAAGGAAGAACCAGAATTTGTTACAGTTGCAAACAACCTGGACATATAGGGAATGCAATACCGGAGGAAATCTCAATGCCGGTATTTCGGTATTGCAAAATGATAGTACTGGGATACCGGTATTAAAACTGGTTTTCGAAAAAATAATCTTTTAAAAAATTCAGTAATAAATTTATTCAGTGAATTTTTAATAAACATAAAAAAGTTTTAACACAATTCACAAATTAAAGATAAAATAAACACAAAGTAATAAGAAATAAACAAATTAAACATAAAATAACATAAAATTCATGAGGTTTTGCTGCTTCCTTTAAAATGTCCTCTTAAAAAACAGAGAGCGTCAAGAGTTTTATCATCGAGTCTGCATCGAAATTTGTTTAAAATTACACTTGCCATCTTCTTTTTGTCGATAATTTAGCAACTTTTCCAAATCCTTAGCTAAATCCAAGTTGTCTTTGAATGAAAAACTTTCGCATAATCTTCTTCATCTGGAATTTTGTCATATTCTGCCAATTTTCGTCCAAATAACCTCGAACAATTACTTTTCTTTGACTATTGTCTAGCTGAATAATTGCAAAGTATACTTCAATCTTCTCAATAAATTCTTCCAAATTGTCTCCAATTCAATAGATTTTCGATTGTGGGAGAATCTGTAATAATTCCTAGGTTGAAAACGTGGTCGCCACGTAAAGAATAAGAATAACTTGATAAATTCCGAAAACTTTATTTAAGAAATTGTGGTACTATTTTTAGTAACCGGTGTGTCAACACCAACACAAGCTTATTGAGAAATAATAATCAGTGACATAATTTGAGGATCCAGACAATGAAAAATAATAAATCACACGTACAGGTATTACATGATATAGGGTTAAGGTTAGGGAAATCAAATATCCCTTTATAATAGCGGTTGGGGAACCGGGGTAAATTACCCCAAATGGGGTAAAAATGAAACTTTTGTGAGTAAAAAGTATATATTTTTAATTTGCTATTTTATACATCTGTTAGTATTTTTTTCAACTTAAACAATTTAGCGACATATGCCGGCCACGCTATCTCACTCTCCACCACTAGAGTGTTCTCGAGTTATATCTTTGCGCAGTAAAGCACAGCCACAGCTACCTGCTCAGTCCGTGCCATGCCGTCAAGAAACAAATACATTAACACGTTAGAGAGGGAGTTTTTACTAGTTAGTTGGTGACAAGACCACCATTTTATCATTAGTTATCGATATATCGATCAAGAAAAGCCGCAATTTGAAAATTTAATTCAAGTATTTTACAACTAATATTTTCTGTCGCCTTTCAGATGGCAGCAAATAGAAAAAGAACATACCAAGACGAATTCCTTAATTACGGTTTTACACAAATAGAAGACAATGGTTCAATGAAACCACAGTGTGTTATATGAATGAAGGTACTGACTTCAGAATCTTTCAAAAAAAGTCAATTGAAGAAACATTTAGATAATTTGTATTCACACCTGTCTTCCAAACCGCGAGAATACTTTTCAAATTTAGAAATATCTGTTAAAAGACAAAGATTGAATAGCAACTTGTTTGGTACATTTGATCAGCGTTCAGTATCAAGAGCTAGCTTTGAAGTAGCCCGGTTGATTGCTCGAAATAAGAAACCATACACTATTGGTGAAGATTTGGTTAAACCAGCTGCTATAAAAATGGCAAAGATTATGTGTGGTCATAAAGAAGCGAAGAAGTTTAAAATGGGAAAACTGTATTTCTGTATCTTTGGATGGAGCTCCAGGTATGTTGGGTCATATTAATGGTTTTTCGGCTTTCGTAAAAAAAATAACCCAAATATTGAAGTTACTCACTGTATGATCCATCGCAAGGCCCTTATGGTCGAATATTTAGAACCTACACTGGAAGCCGTCATGCATAATGTCATCAGGATTGTAAATTTTATCAAGGGACATGCACTAAACACGCAGCTATTTCGTGAATTCTGTCAGGACGGTGAAGCTGAATATACGGACCTACTCTATTATACAGAAGTAAGGTATCTCTCTCGCGAAAATGTAATAAATCGAGTATGGACTCTCAAAACTGAAGTCGAAATTTTTATGGTTGATCATAAAAATTATCTCGCAGAAAAGTTTAAAAACTCTTCCTGGGTTGCATATCTCGCATATTTAGCGGACATTTTTCAGAATATAAATATATTAAACAAAGAATTGCAAGGAAAGAATATTAATATCAATTCAGCGAGAGAAATAGTGTCAGCGTTTGGATTAAAACTGTAACATTGGAGACAGAAAGTAGAACAGAGCAAGATAGCTTCTTTTTCAAGGTTAGCTTTGTTTTTGGAAAATTGCGAAAATATTACTTTTGCTGACAGCAAGGATGCAATTGTAAGACATCTTATCAAACTCACAAAGCAGTTTTCAGATTACTTTCCAGATCTTGATACACGTATTGCCAGTTGGATTGTAGATCCTTTTAAATGTGAAATTGCTATGATACCAGAAGAACCTTCAGTTTTGGCAGAAGCAATTCTTGAACTTCAATCTAATACTGAAGCATGTATTCAATTTGAGAGTAAACCAAATCTGTCGTCTTTTTGGATGTCAAAAGCTGCAAAGGCTTTCAAAATTGCACATGAAGAGTCAGTTAAAAAATTGCTGCCATTTGGAACAACATTTTTGTGCGAAAAAGGCTTTTCCACTCTAATGAACATAAAAACGAAGAACAGAAATCGATTAAACGCCGAAGACTGTATTCAAATCGCTCTTACATCAAAAAGTCCCAATTTTGAAGCAATTGCATCGAACATGAAACAGCATAATTTCTCCAAAACGTGAAGGAAGAATGTTTTCTATTATTCTTTCTTTTTCTAATTTTTTCAATTCTAATTTTTGTTTGTACCACCATTATTATTATTTTTGACAGTACCCCAAATTGTCAACCCTCAATTGTACACCAATGGGTTTCAATTAGTTATATATATATATATATATTATAATTAGTTATATATATATATATATATATATATTACTTATATTATTACCGTTATGTATTACTAGGTATTACATTGATAAATTGAATAAATGGTGTTTAAATTAAATTTTTAGTTATTGTTTTCTTTTCAAAATTATCATGGAGGGCTATAATATGAAAGATGCTAAAAAGAGGCGATTTCATTTTTTTGCTCTTCGCATTTGGGTAATATCAACTTACACAAAAATATTTTGGAGTAATGATTTAAAAGTTCCCGGGCCACTACTTTATAATTACATTACAATGGACAAAATCATTTTTCATGGCTTTCTTAACTATAAAAATATGCAAACGTAAATTATAATTGCATTATTAAATCTCGTTAAATTTCTTTAGGTAATCAGAAATTCGCATAAAAATGATTATTACTATAAACATTGGTACAATCACATAAAGAAATATTTCCCCAAAATTAGAGGCCTCTAAAAATTGTAATTTAAATCTAAAATATTACTCTTAAATTCCCAAATTTCCATAATATGCGTCCTAAGTGCATACAATTTCTGACAACCATGATTAAGGAGGTTGTGAGAAAAATAAACAGATAGCTTACATAAAATGTTTAAAAATGACTATTGTAATCATCATAAATAAATAACTCGATTCAGGGTCTTTTTATGTTATTAGTTTAAAATTTTATCAATTTAAGTAACTTAATCCAATATTGTGATATATTCCGTAACTACTCCCTTTAGAGTCAGGGTTTGGTAAATTCCTGTTGACCGAATTAGTAGCTTTGAATTCATTTATAAGTAGGTCAACTGGTTGCTAAAATATCCAGAATATTTGGTGACCGGTCAAAAGGGCCCCGATATTACGGTCCCGACAAAAAGACCACGTCAAAAGGGCCTCTGACAAAAGGGCCCTGGCATAAAAGTTCCGACAAAAGAATCTTTGACATAAGGGCCCTTCGCAAAACTGCGTAAACACTGTGTAAACCAAAACACACTTTTTCCGGAAGTTTCACACCCCATCAACAACTGAAACACTTATCACCACACGCTCTGGAAAGCCCTAAATTCTATTTTACACCACACCGCCACATATTCTCTTCCTGGCCAGCCTGATACATTCACTCTTGTTAACGCATTCCGTAAATTCTTCAATGATGATTGATCGAATTCGTACCAAATTATTATTCCGTCCTCTCCTGGTCCATATATAGCTTCAACTACTACCCCACCAAAACCATTCCATGATACTATATGCATGTGTAATAGCAAACGTATAGAACCTATTTTAAACAGTCCAAATAGTTTGTAGCCAGAGATAGGTAGGTATTATTTTGGCATTTACCAGTTGACGCTTAAAAAGTCACGGATGGCGTCATCATATCAACGTCATATTACAAAATTGGTGTCGTTTTGAAGTCAACATACATACAATAAAAGTCACTCTGTATTATAAATCCTAGACCCCCTATAAGTATGTCACAAATTTCTCAACCGCCCGCCCCCTCAGAAAATAAGACATTATTTACACGTCTATAAATCATACATGCAAGAAATTTGTATTAATAATAAACTGTGTTTAAAAATAATAATACTAAACTTCTTAAAGCACCGTGTCTAACACTATGTGTCATTCGATAGTACTTGAATATCTCTGAATTAATGCAGAAGTAATCGTAGTAGGGTAAACTGTGGACCCGGGAACAAAGACATTACATAATCGATGATAATACAAAGACATATACCACTGGGCACCACCAGAAAGGTTTTTTCAAGGTTAACTAAAAGCCACATAAAATTTTAAGTAAGGTCAAGATAAAGTCACATTTCCAGGTCATTTAACGTCAAATTCTGAGGTCAAAGTCGATTTTAGGCCTTTTAATTTCAAATTTTAAACAAAAACATATTACATAACAAAGCCATATGACTAATCTTTTAAATAAAGTCGTATTACGTAACAAAGACATATGGCTAATCATTTTACGGAACAAAGATATGACTCATCATTTTAAACAAATACATACGTAAGAAAGGCATATGACTCATCATATTTTGAATTTCCAAAGGTCAAATAAGGTCAGACCTTCAACCGAGGGTATCATTCAAAAGGTCTATTCTCTACCATCGACTGATTATTATTATTACAATTATTAATATTATTATATATATACTCCGAGTTTATCCGACAAGATATTCTGTCCCCCTATGGGTAATGCTCATATTCAAACCTATACATTTATAAAACAATAATTTAACAATCATTTACTCATACTATTAAAATTATTATTTATACACACATTTCACTGAGTAGCAATAACGTATTCATTTTGTATCGAATCTCTTATGTTTTACATTTATACTAACCAATCAGAATCATAACCAGTATTAGTAAAAATAAAACATATTTAAAATTATTGTACAATGTCACAATCAAATTTTGCTGAAAACATCTTAAAAGGTTTGGTTAATGAGAATATCGCTCAAAGCCTCATTTTCCTAGTAAAACGGACTGAGAAAATCATCGAGGGAAACCATGTCGACTACCAGACTATGCTTGATATTGAATACCTGGAGATGAAGAAATTTTATTTCAATAGGATCTTCGACATATTTTTCGACGACCAGATGAAGTGGACCAGAATAATCATAGGTTTTTACCTATATGAAGATTATTATAGAGAAAAGTCTATACGATGCTGACCACTATTATCAATAATCTCTAGAAGTAAATTATTATTATTATTAATTTGTAGATAATAAAATACAAGTTTTCGCCTTGGATCGATGCCAATGGCGGATGGCACACACTAGTTGAACTTGCCCAGAACGCTCAAGAATTTAAGCAAGCCAAAGAAAAATTCAAAGGTTATATGTAATGTGCAAATATTTAAATAAAGTTAATGTTGTTATTTCTAAATATTATACTTTAAATAATGTTTTCTGAAATATACATTCAAACTAAAATTTATTAACACGTTCACAAGTCAAACAAATCCTCAATAAATTGAAAATAAATCATTACTCGGTACATTCTCAATACAAAGCTGCAAATGTTGAAAAATTTAACCGAACCTTGAAAGATAGGTCAAAGAAACTATTTGTGCATCAAGGTAATAGGGAATTGGTTTTACCAAAAATAATAACCAGTTATAATCATTCATCACATTGAGGACTGAATGGATTAGGACCGATTGATATCACATCAAAGACACCAGTGAGTTCTAAAAAACCTGTAAAAATTACAAAATCTAAATATAAAGTCGGTGATCATGTTAGAATTAGTAAAATTAGTGCATCCCCATTTATTAAAACTTTCGATACAAATTGGAGTGATGAAGTCTTTGTAATTTCGAAAATAAAACTACCCAGAGTCCTGTAATGTATGCAATCAAAGACAATGATAATAATGTTGTACAAGGAAAGTTTTATGAGCAGGAATTACAAGTTATTCTCCTCCAAAAGTATTTAGAATTCAAAAAATATTGAAAACTAAAAAGGTCGGCAATGATAAACAATACTATGTCAAGTGACATGGATATCAAAACCCGTCATGGATATCAGCAAAGACCTAGTAAAGTGAATTTTTATTCTATTTTACCAAGAAATAGCTGTCCATTAATTCATCCGGACAATCAAGCCAGCAAATTCATGGTCAATCTCCAGAATCCGATTTCGTTAAATGGTGACTGGAAAGTTGCACTGCAAGATTTTACATTCATGCACAACACACTCCCATTTTATAGTCGATGTAAGATTGATTTCAAAAAGAATGTTCTGAAATCATGTAGCGGTATCTTTGTTATCAGTAATTATGATAAAACATTATATTCCGAATCAAATATTAGATCCGCATTGCTATATGTTTTACAAGGATGGATTAAATATCAGTTGTGATTTTATACCATTTACAATAACATTCGAAACTATTGAAGATGCCAAACGAATGGGTTGCAATAAATTGAAAAATGATGTTATGGAAACAGAAGATTTATTACGTTTTGATCTATTTGAAGCAAACAGTTTAAATGAAAGAAGAAATCAAAATATCAGTGTCGTATAATTGGTTCAAATACGAATTTATAGACTCTTATCAATTTGTCAGCGAGTCTTTAAATAATGCTGTCAAAACTTTATCAGCTTTACCCTTGACTGAATACGAAATTCATGGTACAATAATCAGTGCAAAGGGGATTTTCCTTATGATACAGCAACTTCTTAGAGGTTTTGCATTACACTCTTCAGTTACCTCCTATTTGGAAAGATGTGACGCCTGCTGAATATCAGATAGCACAGAGAATTTGCCGTGATTCACTTTTTGATTACATGATGGTTTATTTAAAGCTTAATGTTATCCTTTTAGTTGATTGCTCATAACCGGCTAGAGTCATTAAATTTCTTAGGGATTCCAGGTATGTCTTGGAATTCCGCATTTAAACTCTCCAATTGAGCTCCTCACCGATATGGAGATGTATAACTTTTTCGAGGGCGGTATTCGTGGAGAATTAACTTTGTAAATAAGCACTATGTAAAACAAACAGACCCGGATACCGCATTGCTTTATATAGATATAAATAATTTATATGGTTGGGCTTTAAGTCAACCATTACCATGCAGTAACTTTGAATGGTTTACAGATGACAATTTATTAAATAATATAATTGTTGAGTGCACCGCGGTAGATTTAGATCTGCTTGATTATGGTTATACCATAGAAGTGGATTTAGAAATACCGACGTCAATTCACGACAAACTGGACAATCTTCCTATTGTCAGCTGAAAAGATGTGTGTACCCGGTTCGAAAGTTGAGAAGCTGCTGCTTACTACACAGCCCCAAGAGGAACTACGTTCTTCATTGGAAGCTTCTGCAACTATTTATTAGATTAGGTGTTAAAATAACAAAAACACATAGAGCAATTAAGTTTAAACAAGATAAAATATTCAAAAATTATATTAACACAAATACGGCGTTACGAGTAGCGTCGACAAATAAATTAGACAATAACTTTTATTAATTATTAAGCAACAGTCTTTACGGCAAGACTGTTGAAAATCTTAAAAAACGCATTAATTTACGTCTGTGTAATTCTGCACAGAAATTATTAACATTATGTTCGAAACCGACTTTTCGAAAATCCATGAAAATCGATGATGACCTGATTTCTGTTTTATTGAGGAAGGATTGTGTGTGTTTGGATAGACCTAGTTACATTGGTCAAACTGTTCTAGATTTATCCAAACTCAGGATGTACCAGCTGCAGATTGAAGAGTTGTAAAAATATCGCGACTAATTCAACGAAATTAATATCGTTGCTGGGGACACTGATTCGTTCTTCTTGGAAATTAAACATTGTAGTCTTGACATTCTTTTACCTGTGATGATTAAGGATCAATTATTAGACACTTCGAATTATGACTCAAATCATCCTTTATATAGTAGGAACCTTGATTCTGTCATTGATAAATTCAAAGACGAGAATAAAGGGTTATTATATAAAGATTGGGTGTTCTTGAGACCTAAATGTTACAGTTTAATGGGTGGTGAGGAAAGTATGTAGGCTAAGGGGATTAGTATGAAAGATACTGGACTAACACATGAGTCGTATCTATTGTTATTTAAATGATAAAATATACACAGTCCCTCAGTTTAGAATAACATCAAAGAATCACCAACTTTTTAGTATTAAAAAAATAAAAGGGCCTTGACATGTCGAGATGATAAGCGAAATTGGGTGAATAAAAATCAAAGTATGGCATATGACCATTATAGGGGCGGTGACACCGATATATTTATATATTCAACAGAAGATGTCACGGCAGATGATTTCCATGATCCAGCAGATGATGATTATTTTCGATGATGTGGTTAAATTATTTAATAAATGTATTGATTTCATTGCCTTGAATATTTTTAGCAGTACACTGGTGACCATTATCTTTGCTAGCAATACCCATAGGGGGACAGAATATCTTGTCGGATAAACTCAGACTATATATAATAATAATAATATTAATAATAATAATGCAAAGCATGTGCAATAATTTTATTATGTCTTTGTTAAATAAGTCAACTTTAGCGTCAAAATGTGTTTTTAAAATATATTTAAATTTTAAAATACCGCAACGTAATATATTTAATAATAATTAAAAAATATGATGAGTCATGTCTTTGTTTAATATGATGAGATATATCTTTGTTAAGTAATATCTTTGTTTAAAATTTAAACATAAAAGATACCCCGGGTAGGGTATGGCGTAATATGCATTTATTACGTCATCGATGACGTCATACGTATTTGTTCCCGGGTCCACACAATACCCTACTAATTATAAATATTGTTAGACAAAACTGTGGCACCACAAAATGAAAGTCAATATTTTACAGAAATGGAGAATCTAACATACAATTTTGTCCACGTCGGGAGTCTGGCTTAAATGGTTTTCGCGTTGAATTAACAAGCAATGTATCTGCAATTAATTCTCCTGACATGTTTGTTCCACATTGTCTCATCAAAGAAATAGAAGATCATATTCAACGAATGGAGGCAGTAAAAATCCAATTTCGACTTTGTGCATAGTTGATCAAAGAGGATGGTGAAATTAAAAATAGGTGTTTGCCAAATAAAGCAATTACAATGTCATCTTCATTTATTAATTATGGGATTGAAAAATTAAAAGAAAAGTTGGAGAAATACTCAACAAAGTAGTGGGAGAATTCATAAAATATTAGAAGTTACTATGATTTTAACTTAATTATCAGACATAATACACGTATCTGGTAAGTTTTAAACATTATTATATATAAATCAAGTTATTTACTTAGGTTCAAGTTACATTAAAACGTCAAATTACCTGAAAAACTGTCAGGTTTTAGTTAATCTACACAATCAAGATCAATTTTGCTTTTTACAGCATACTGGCTGTTTTACATTATGATGACATAAAACGCCACAGAGAAAGAATAATGAAATATAATTTAAGTGGTAATAGATATTTATATCATTATAAAAAAATATATTATTTTATTTAGAGTTAAAATGGAAATCATATTGGTTTCCAATGAAAATGGCTAATATTTGTCAATTTGATACGACGAATCCTAATCTGGCGATCAGTTCTCAAATATAATAAAGATCCAATTAAACAGAAGAGTGAAAATATTTTCAAGAATCCATTCGTTGATTTAGTGTCTAGAAGTACTTCTGTGGGATTTCAGATACATCTCTTATTAATTGAAGGTAATATTTATTTTAATCATTAAAATATTAAGAAAAAATTTAGAATTAATTTATCATGATTTGGCTGTAATTAATCTTGACAGACTGCTCAATTACAGAGATAGAGTAGAAAGAGTCAGAATCCAATCACATTGGTGTCATACATGTCTTCACGCGTTTCGAAAAATTTCTGCTTTTGAAAGACATATATTTCTTTGTAGGAAGAATGTGGAGAGGACGACCTCAATGTTGTATACTCAATGTCAGAATATAAATATATCGAATTCAAAGACTGGAGTACTTTGAAACGATATTACCTCTAGACGAGAACACTTACAAAACATGAGTCGATTGCATCTGAATTTGTACTTCTTCATCAAGGTTATCCAATCCAAAATGAAACATTCGTCGGGAAATACTGTATCATTCAGTTTATACAAGCATTGGATGATATAGCTACAGACATAGTTTATCCGGGGTATAAAATGCAGATGGAACACCCTGGGAACAGCAGGAACAATTTACGAACCAAACTCATTACTAATTTTGTAAAAAGATTATCAATATACCTGTTCAAGATCATGATCATTTTACAGATCAATATCTCGGAGCAGAATGTCAAGATTGTAATTTGTCTAGAAGAATCAATCCGTCTTTATCTGTTGTATTTCACATTCTTCCTGGAAATGACATTCATCATATATTAAAATATGCAATTGGAAAATTTCCAGATTGGAATTTAAATATTATTCCTCAATCAACAGAAAAGTTTCTTTCGCTTACAGCAACATCAAAAGGAAGAAGAATAAGATTCATTGATTCATTGCAATTTTTAAATAGCAGTTTGACAAATTTATCAAAAAGTTTACCAAGTCTTCCACTTACTTCAAAGATTTTCAATTCGCATCTAATAACTGGTAAAGGCATATTTCCTTACTGATATTGCTACATCAATGGGTGTATTAGAAACAATATCTGAGTTTCCACCGATTTGGGTAGGAATTAATCAGAATATTTACATGCTCTTCAAATATGGCAACAGCATAACTGTGAGACACTTTTAGATTATATGCAAGTGTACCTTAAGTAGGATGTTTTTCTGTTGGTCGATGTTTATGAAGCTTTCAGAAACAAAACATTAGTTGAAGATGGATTGGAAGCACTCTCTTTTGTTTCCATCCCAGGTTTGAGTTGGGCTTCAGCTCATAAATAAATGGATAGTATTATTAAAAGATGTGTGAATGGAGATGAGCGTGATGGAGATCGTGGATATGTTTTGGAGGTTGACATCGTCATTCCTTATAGTATACAAGATAAACTAGATTATTTACCTATAGCTCCTAAACTTTGTAATCCACCTAGTACTAAAGTTGAAAAGTTGTTATTAACACACGAACTAAAGACCAATTATGTGATTAATAGTAAAGTTTTGACAGAATGGTTGAGTTACGGCGTAAAAGTCACAAAAGTTAATCGTGCTGTAGAGTAGAAGCTCCTAAACTTTGTAATCCACCTAGTAGTAAAGTTGAAAAGTTGTTATTAACACACGAACTAAAGACCAATTATGTGATTAATAGTAAAGTTTTGACAGAATGGTTGAGTTACGGCGTAAAGGTCACAAAAGTTAATCGTGCTGTAGAGTAGTCATCCTATGTTTCGTCGTAGCATCAAGATTGCGGATGATATCAATGCTGTTATACTTCAAATTGAATACAAATCGAAACAATCATAATCACTTTAACAATTAAATGTATAATTTATGTGAATTATATATAAGTCAACCATTACCATGCAGTAACTTTGAATGAGTTACAGATGACCAGTTATTAAATAATATAATTGTTGATTGGACAACGGTTGATTTAAATAGACTTTATTATGGTTATACTATAGAAGCGAATTTAGAAATACCGACGTCAATTCACAAAATACTGGATGATCTTCCAGCTACCACTGAAAAGAAAGTTCAGAAGCTGCTGCTTACACACAGCCAGAAGAAGAACTACGTTATTTATTGGAAGCTTCTGCAAATGTTTATTAATTTAGGTGTTAATTTACGTGTCGATAAGGTAAGTGTCACCGATTTTGAAATATAACGAACGCACGAGTCAAAATTACGGGTGATTATCTTTTACGTGACTTTGATGATTTTGACTTATAATGATAGTTTCATTATTTTATGTATCTGTAAGTATTTTATACCTTAACTTATATTATAATTTTCTTTTTATAGATATTGAGATAAAAATATAATTCAATGGGAGTAGAAACTTGGACGAAGCATATATCCTGGCCACTCTTATGCAAAATGATGACGAGCATCCCGGTGAGGATACCGACAATGAAGTAGCGGACCACAAAAGTGAAGATGACGTCAAGAGTGACACAGAAGAAGCTTTTATTGATGAGGTACAAGGAGAACAGCCAACCCCAAGTGGAAGTGTAATCTTAGACGGGCAAAACAGTACTGAACAACCAGTCTCCACTTCGGTCTCTCGTAGGATCATAGCCTTGCAAAAATGCCACGGATATCAAAACGAAAGTAGTAGAAACATCTCAAATATTAACAACTGAAATGATTTTGGGGACATCAAGAATTTGAAACAGCAGAAAACAGCATTTATTTTCTTGCGAAGTACCGGATGATTAAAAACAAAGTGAAGTGTACAAAGTGTACAACATGAAGTAATTCATGGGTATCATGCCATAAGAACAATCATTTGGAGCAAATATGTGAGAGACACCATTCCCTGGACAAATATTAAAAGGCAAGACCGACCTAGCAGCACGCCAACATAACTACCTACTCTATAGTATTTCTTACAACGAAAAAGGCCTTGATAGATATTTCTGATGAAGATGCAGTTATGAAGCATCCCTTTATTGATATAATTTACAGAAGTAAGATAGTAGGAGCAACACCTATAGACTTATACGGGATGGATATCAGTGATCTTGTAAAGTTTACAATGTAAACGACCTTGTACGTACAGTCCGAATATTTAATTCAATTTATTTGGTAGTATGCTATTCGAAAAAGAAAAATAATTAATACGTCAATAATTGCAAACACATGATTAACCATTTTATGTTGTTTGGTGTATTTGAAGTATTGTGTTAATTAATTTTAAATATATTCAAAAACATAGTATTTTCCGTATAAACCGAAATTTGAGATAATTATATTAATCGGAATTCATAACTCAATATAGTAATCTGATACTGGGCCAACATTCAGACACGTCATTGAACGAATCGATATAAATACGCCTATTGTGAGAATGTAAAAAAAGAGATATTAGATTATTATAGACGAAAATTGTATTTGTGAGTGAATCAAGGAAACTTTGAATTAGTGAATTGAATTGGAAATATTTTATAAAAAAGAATTTTTAACTTTTAAAGTTACTAAACAAATAGATATTACGTGAATTTTACTTAACAGGAAATGGTTGACAAACAGTGTTTAAATCACTTGTAACAGTTGGGTAGAATTTACAGTAAAAGAGAAACTCCGAGACCGAAGTTTTTTAGGGGAATCGTTTTGACAATTTTCTGATAGTAAATTTTCAGAGAGTAGTTTTAGGAAACGTTGTTACCCATTTTTTGGTAAATATCGATTGTTTAACTTTCAGGTAAGACTATTCTTCACCTAGTAGTGAAGCTGTAGATATATTAGAATCCAGCTCTCGCCATCTTAGAAATAGCTGAGGACAGATATCTTTTCTTTAGAATATTTTAGCTGCATTTTTTTAGTTATCAATTTTATTTTGTTCGTTGAATTTTAACTATACCATATTGTACATTTATATCCAAATAAAATGTTACGTTCGTAATATTTTGGTTAGCAAGGCGTGATCTAATTATCATAGGGTTAGAAAACAAAATTTAACAAAATAGCGTTTGGAACTAGAGCATAAGTCAAATTGCCAAATCAGCGGAGATCCAGGAGAATTTCCAGAATTCGTTGCAGATTATTATCAAATGGGCAATATAATCCAAAGATTGTCAATCTATTTGAAAGATGTGGCAAGAGAAAAGTATACAGCTAAATTTTATTAGTGAGGAACAAAAGTAATATTTTATACAAATGTTGGGGTTGGGTTTGCAAAGATAGTATCCATAAGGGGCTAAGTTAATAAATTAATAAATATTATAAATAAATAAATAATTACTATAAATAGAAATTAGCAATAAATAAGTATTATAAATTGATATATAATTATTATAAATAGAAATATTATATAATTGGTATAAATTAATTACTATAATTAAATTATATACAAATATAGTAATTTATATAATATTATATATATAGTAAATATTAATTATAAAAGTACAAAAAATATATAAAAAATATTTATTATACATTGAGGTGAAATTAGTCGCCAGAAGTAGAAATAAAATAGACACGCTTAAATCAATATCGATTTAAAAGCATTTACCAAAGTCTGGGTCATAGCGTTACATTTATCGGTAAACATCCCTCATATTTTACCTTATTACCAACATCGGGCTGTTGGTGCAAATTAGGAACAACCTTGATTTCTTTCTAATAACTATTTAGGACGGTTTGAATAACAGATTTTCCTTCATATAACAAGTAACTGAGGATTTACATACTTTTTTAGTTAATTGGAAACAATTTGTATTGATTAATAATAAAGTTTTTAAAACATATCGTTTATTTATTCATTTAACAACCTACTATACGAACCTAACAACGTTTCAAGTGTAAATAGATAAATGTTTAAATGAGTCAATGATAAACTTCTCAGAGGTTATAAGGTAGCTAGCTAGGTCAATAAATATTTTTCATTATGTTAACTCAGTCATTTCGATTTTAAATTAATGTTATTCCATTTAGTCGTGATGATTAGGAAGGTTTAGGAAAAGACTATATTATAATGGAGTTTGAAACTTTATGATAATTCAATTATATTGTTATCTGTTGCTTTTATTATTGTTGCACGTGGTATTATAGTATAATAATTATAGTATAATAATTATAGTATAATTTAAATCAGTCACGTCAATAGTATAATAATTATAGTATAATAATTATAGTATAATTTAAATCAGTCACGTCAAAAATATTACATTCAATAAAAACTATCATAAAAATCATAAATTAAAGCACTTTATTATTAATGATAATGGATAAATTTATCATAAGAAAACGTCTGATGATAGTGACGCTGATGATAGTGCTACTACTAGTAATAGTGTAGTGAAAACTAATGAAGACGGTTCTAAAAAAACTAAAGCAAGAAAAGTCATTCGCTTATATGACGAAGAATATTTAAAGTTTGGGTTTTCATGGACCGGAGAAAAAGATTGTCCAGTTCCAATTTGCATTGTATGCGGAGCAAAACTTTCAAATAGTGCGATGGCACCTGCTAAATTGAAACGCCATTTATCTACTAAACATTCCATTTATCCAACAAAACAAATGATTATTTTAATAGACTTTTGAAAGTGCAAGAAAATTAAGGGAAACTATTTGAAAAACACGTGAAAATATCTGACAAGGCTCAATTAGCATCTTATAAAGTTGCTGAAATATTAGCATTAAAACTCAAACCACACAATGAAGCAGAACACATCATTTTACCAGCCTGCTGCGAGATAGTTAAAATTATGTTCGGTGAGGATGCAAAAAATGAAATTTTGAAAATCCCTCTTTCTGATGACACAGTTCGAAGAAGAATAAATAATGTCTTGTGACATAGAAGAAACTATCGCTATTAAACTTTCCAGTGCACATTTTTCGTTACAATTTGACGAATCCACGGACATAAGTGGGAAAGCTATTTTGTTGGCATTTGTACGTTTCGTAAATGACACGAAAATAATAAATCAATTTCTATGCTGCTAGGAGCTTCCTAAACATACAACAGGACAGGATATTTTCGATAACATAACATCGTACTTAGAAACTTTTAAAATATCAAGGAGCAAAAGTGTTGGTATTTGGTATGTAGCTCCAGCAATGATACGATCCATCAAAGGGTTTGTAAGTCTGGCAAAAATATTCAATCCTAATATAATGTCCACAAAACTGTTTTTTACATCGAGAAGCACTTGTTGCAAAGACTTTGCCACGAACACTAAAAGCAGTATTAAATCAAACTGTTAGTATGGTGAATTATATAAAAATGCGACCATTAAAAACTCGACTCTTTAAACAACTTTGTTTGACTATGAAAGCACAATATGAATGTTTTCTTCTCCACACTATTGTAAGGTGGTTATCGCGAGGAAAAGTATTGAATCGCATGTTACAACTTAAAAACGAATTAATAGTTTTCTTTGAAAGTGAAGGAAGTGAAATATTTTATAATTATCTCAATAATGAAGTGTGGTGTAATAATTTGGCTAACTTGGCCGATATTTTTAATTATCTGAATTTAGTCAACACAAATATTCAAGGAAAAGAAGAAAATATGCTTACATCTACAGATAAATTATTGGCACTTCAAAAGAAAATTTCACTTTGGAAAAATTACGCTGGGGAAAAAAGATTAGACATGTTTCCTTCAATCCAAATTCCAAATATCGAAAAAGTCATTTCCAATGTTCTACACTTCAAAATATTGGAATAAAACATTTCAAAATATTTTCCATCATTAAATGCAGAAAAATATGATTGGATCCGAAATCCGTTCATTTCATTAAACACATCAGAATTTTCAATAAATGAAGAAGAGGAATTGATATCTCTTTCTTCGGATCGTGGTTTGAAACTAAAACATTCAGAAATGACTCATGATGAATTTTGGATTTCCCTCAAACAAGAATATCCTCCGTTATCTGAAAAAGCGCTCGAAATTTTGTTACAGTTTTCAACTTCGTATCTGTGCGAACAAGGATTTTCTATATTAACTGTACAAATATTAACAAAGATTGGTGAATATAGAAGAGGAAATGCGAGTTTCATTGTCTTTTATCCGACCTGATATTTCTGAAATTTGCAAGAAATACAAATCAAACATTTCACATTAATTCTTTGCTGCTTTATTTCTGTTGTATATGTTTGCTTGTTAATTGTACTGCGAATGTTTGATTATTTAATGTAAGTATTTCTTTGTTAAATAAATGTATTTTTTGGTAATGAGCGTTATATTTGATATCTTAAAGACCATTTATAAATAGATGATGGTTCAAAGGTCGTTTTATTGTTCAAAAATGAAATAATATGTTCGTTTGTAAATTTTCAAGTATTTTTTCTCAGTGTTCTGCGTAAAAAATCATGTGAATGGTGTTCCGCGCTTTTATATTAATTGAGAACCACTGTATTAAACGATACCAACGATAATCAAATTAATTATTCAAATATATAAAATTGAAATAAAATTAACTTATTTTTATGCATTTATTATTTTATTAATTCTTTTTGTCAACATATTATATTTTGTCCATATAAGACAAAATGTTGAGAATAGGCTCTTTATTTTTACGGTTTCCATATAATTTCAATGAATATTAGATATTTTTTAAAAAAAATAATAATAGTGAAATTATTGTAAATAATCTTCCTACACTATCAAAATTATTTTCCGTTATAATTCCTCAAGATTAGAATTAATCAAAATATTCGCTTACAGTGGTATTTCTTCATTTGCAATGTTTGCCTAAAATTTTCGAATTTCCAGTTACTTTTTTCATATCTGAAATGCAGATTTTTTGTTTGCATTTCCTGCTGTTCGCAATTAAAGTTCATTTTCGGTAAAATATTAGAAAATGATAAATACAAAATAAATAATTCAAATGTCATTGAATGTAATATATATGAAACCAGAATTATATATAGCATGTGTGAAAAATAAATTATTGTTGATTGTTATTATTGCTATTATTGTTTATTATTATTTATTGTGAACGACAAAATAAATGCAATAGTGAAGAAGCTTCAGCACATTTTATCAAATCTTGAGTAATCTCGTTTATCTTCATTTTCTTCTATGGAATCTTTTCTAGTAGAAAATGAACTTAGACTTCACGTTGATTTGATTGAAGATATGAAAAGCATTGCTATCAGTTGATTTTGAATTTTCATTTTTATTTCCCTGAACAGTTCAACGATAAAGAATGAATTCGAAATCCATGTTCGAATTTAGTATTGCGAGCTAATTTTTCAATCCAGCAAAGAGACCAGGTTGTTGAACTTTCGTGTGATGGAGGATTGTAGAACGAATTCAAGAAGTATATGTTGTGTGATTTCTGGTTGAAGCTTTACATTTTTTGATTCCATTCAGCACGTCGTATCTGTGTGAAACTGGTTTTTCAGCTATGCTTGCAATCAAAAACAAGTACAGATCAAAGCTTGAACTCGAACTAGATTTACGTTTGAAATTGATAAGAATAAAACCAGTTATAACCTGTCAAAACAAGTTCAGATCTCACATTAACGCTTTCTAATAGTAATTTGGATTTTCAACTTTGTTAACAAAATACATTACCCTATATGGTAATTCAGTCGGAAATTGAAAAAAAGCGCATGAATTTGAGACTTTGTAACTCAGCATCAAAGCCACAATTTAGAAAATTTATCACGATTGCCTGTGATTTAGTTGCGGCACACTTGAATAATAATAAATACCTAATCTGTTTAGATAGACACAGCTATATTGGACAGTCACTACTATATCTGTCTAAACTGCGCATGTACCAACTTCGATATATTGAACTGAACGAGTATAGGCACGAATTTAATTGTAAAATTAATATTGTTGCGGAAATACTGACTTTCTTTTTAGAAATTAACAATTGTAAATTAGATGTATTATTACCGGCAATGATTAGAGATAATCTTATTGAAACATCCAATTATGATTCTAAACATCCTTTGTACTCTAGAAAACGACTCTGTTATCGGCAAGTTTAAGAACGAGGCTATAAGACTAGTATGAGAGTGAATGGAGTTACATTATTGGGTACTGAAATTAATTATCAATCATATCTCCATTATTATAATTTGAACGAGATATTTTCAGTACTAAAATCTAGGATAGGATCGCGTTATCATCAATTATAAACATTTAAAAATATAAAAATCACCTTGTCAAACAATGATGGGTGGGGAAAAGACCAATTTTGCATTTGGGTATTA
Organism: Schmidtea polychroa; assembly: GCA_959609185.1. NCBI lineage: Eukaryota > Metazoa > Platyhelminthes > Tricladida > Dugesiidae > Schmidtea > Schmidtea polychroa. The sequence continues at coordinate 91,801 of CAUHTR010007680.1, forward strand.
TTTAGGAAAAGATGAACTTGACTATATGATAGAGCAACAGTTCGAGAAAATCAAAATCGATTGGATAAAATGTTTACAGACTTGATTATGTGATTTGATTTTGATGATTTGTTTAATATATTTTAAAAATTTATTATTGAATTTTTAATTTTAATTTACAAATTACCGCGGCAGGTGGGTGTGCTGATGATTTTAATTTTGTAAATAGATGTTCATTCACATGTTTTGTGGTGAAATGTTGATTTAAATATTAAAGTCGAGAAAAAAGTTTAGACTTACAATATTTTTGAGTTGGGAAATTTTGTTTTTGGATTTAAAAATTTGGGAAATTTGTTTTTGGGACTTCTTTTAATTTGGGAAATTAGTTTAAGGGAATTTTTAAAATTAGGAGAAATTTTGAGTTTGGAAATTTTGTTATTGAATCATCTAAAATTTGGGAAATTTATTTTTAGCACTTTTAAAAATTTGGGAAAATTTTGAGTAGGGAATATCTTGTATCCTACACAGTAAAATCTTTTTTTACACAATTTTGAAATAACACGAAGTCTAAAATTTTTTTTAATTATTTACATGATTTTCTGCAATAAGAAAATAAAAAAGACCGTGTAAAAAAAGATTTTACTGCACGTGTAATTTTTTATCAAGTCATGTAATCAAAAGTAAGAAGTATTTTTATTGATTTTTCCACATGAATTTCCAATTATTTTGTTTATATAACCTTCATATTAAAGTACTTTGAGTTGACCTACAAATTTTTTCAAAAATGTTCCAAGTATTTTATTAAAGCTTTTGTTCATTGACCCACCATGTGTTGAAGAATATGATTTTATTTTTATAATATAAGGTTATCAATGTTTGATTATATATGAACGTTGTTATATTATGGCATATGATGATGATATTATTCACTGTTTCGTCATGTGTTGAAGTATACGATTTTAATTCTATAATATAAGACTGATGTGATTATCATAATATATAGAAGTTGTTATATTATGGTGTGACCTACATTTTAATTTAGAGACTTTGGAGCTCATTTCAATGTAAAAAAAGAAATTTTGATATATAAACACCATATATTTTCGTGACCTACATAAAATTCTGAGTCGACCTAGATATTTTCCGGAGGACTGTGGCGTGGATGGGACACTACCATATACTTAAGGAAGTGTCAAATCCATGAAATTCACCATTACTTACAGCGAGAAATAAATATGGTTTTATTCGTATGTGTCTAGATTTGAGAAGATTAAATGTAGTGACAGAAAAATTTTCATTTCCAATACCAGATATGCAATTGTTATAAAATTGTCTCGGAAGATCAAAAATATTTTCATCAATTAATTTAGGAATGGGTTATTATTAAATTGAATAAGAAAATCTCAAATATAACTGCTTTTAGGACAAAAGAATGCCATTTGTTTGGATTATCAAACGCTCCTGCCACATTTCGGCGATTGATGCACTAAATATTAGAAGAATTTATTTTTAAAGGTTTTGTAGTCACCAAAATAGGCGATAAAATACAATTAAGAGTAGATCCGATAAAAGGGGTTCATTATGACGCATTATATACATCGCCGCAGAACAAAACAATAAATTGATCGCCCATAAAAGTCGTATTAAGTCTGTTTTACGTGATATGATTGATCAATTCGCTATAGCTGTAATATAAATGCATTTACGAGTTCTTCACATACAAGCGTATTGACACTGAGTGAAAGTATGTTTAAAAATACATTCCAATTTATATTACCATAATTACTGATAGCGTATGTTAAAACTGCTTATTTGTTTATCGAATTTATTAATAATTGTTTTATTAAAACCTTACTAAATACCGCAATGATGGTGTCGACTTCTAAAAAAATGCCGACAATATTCAGTGTAATATTTAAAATTTGGTTTTATACTTTCACAAATAGACGAAAAAAATCGTTGCCTTTGTGAGAAAACTTTCAGTAATGAACCCATGAAACAAGTCAAACTGAAAAGATGCCCTTGAGAAAGTTCATTCAGATAAAAAGAATAAAGATTTCGATTTTTTTAAAAACTTATAGATATGCAAGACGACTCATCATGAGTAATTTTATAAAAACCGTCAGCTGAAGTAGATAATGAAAGTCACAGACAAATGTTGAACTTTAAAATTTTGATTGTACGAACTTTAGATGCCCGGGAAGCGAAAGGGAATAGTGAACTTCTTAATTTTAACCATGCCATTAGATGTCTTGAATGATGAAATAGAATGATTAATTTTGCGATTTTAATTGAGTGATTATAAAATCAAAATAAAAACCAAATAGGGCAAGTTAGAAATCAATCAATAGTGATACCAAGATTCAGTATGAACTAATCTTAGTGGTTAGAGGAAAGGCGTTGGTGAGGCCTGTAGCCAAATCAATAAAACTATTGATTTATAGATCGATGCACGAAACGAGTGGATGCAACCCAATTAATAAATATCACAAGGAGCACACAATCGACTAAAGCACTGGAGAAAAAGTGATATTGATCAGTGGAAGTCAAAATATTATCAAACATAAATCACCCGAAAAATGCAAATGGATCCTAGTGAATATTCATAGTAACTCCAACGATTAAGAATAAAATTAAGCCGTAAGTAACTAACAGGTGAAAATCCAGATGTCTGTAAACACATGTTCCTATCATAACGCCGCAAATCGAGTCTGACCAACAAAATGATCTCCCACTTTTATATATAAACTTCCAAAAAGAAAACAACTAGCGTGCCCAGGAAGATTAAGCAGACCGAAGCCGAGGCCCTGGTGCTAACGAACAGTGTAAAAGCGGCAGCCGATTTTCTCGCCGCACGGACGCTGCGAAGTCTCACGAGTTCCGAGTCATTCCAGCCACGAGAACTCCCTGGGCGGAGGAGATCCTCCATGAGTTCGATCTAGATGCTCTTCTCAAAGAAGCCGAAAACAGAAATTTCTGGGAGAAACCTCCCGCGTGATTCTTCATTGAGCTAAACATCAAGGAACTGTTTGATAAATAGATTTGTGATTAATTAGATCAGGGGTCTCCAAACTACGGCCCGAGGGCCACATCCGGCCCGCAGAGAGCTAGCATACTTGAAAACTCCTTTTAGAGAACATATTTTTTATAGCAAATTAAATTTAGTTTACTGAAGTATTCTAATTTTATGTTGAATAATTATTAATATGACATCTACATTGATATGGTCATGGGCTAACTACTCATAACATTGTTGTAGGCTTATTGTTATTGTTTTTGTGATAAGTTGGATAAAGAAACACAGAATTGTAATAAGTAAAGACATGTATAATATGCAGAAAATTTAACTTCAGTATATAATAACTAACAAATTATTGAAATGAATCCAACTAACATTTTATACATTTTAAATAAAAACATAACTTATAACAAGCATAATGACATATGAAATACTAATGAGATTTATGTAATTGAGATTTTCCACTGACAATAGTTTGTAGTTTTGGATTAATTTTACTTATACCAATTATTAAAAGAGATTTAAGATGCTCATCAGTTAATTTAGATCTGTAAACATTTTTTGTGTACTTCATTTTGGAGAAGGTCTTCTCACACAAATAAGTACCAAAAACAGAAAACAGCCCACAAGCAAATTTATGCAAATTATCAAATTGTGTCAGTGGAAGACTCTTATAAAATTCCAACAAAGATGAGTTTTGATATTTGTTCTTAATTATATCACTGCACTGTAGATCAATCATTTCCATTTGAAGTTCCGGGGCTAGGGTTTCAATGTCAGTATCAAAAGGATTCTGAAAAATCTTAATTTGATTCGCAATGGCATCAAAGTCCGAGAAACGAGTTTCAAAATTTATTTTCAAAGCACTTAAAGTTTCGATTGCAAAATCGATAGGAAACTCAGTCTCAGTGGTGTGGCTGAATATTTCACATGTTTTAAAATGTGAAAAACATTTACTTCGTAGTTGTGATTGAAACAGTATCAATTTCTTCCGGAATGATTTGATATTAGTGTATAAATCAGGAAGATGCTGGTTTTCTCTTTGCAATCTCAAATTCAGTTCGTTCAAATCAACTTTCGTTTTTGTCAAATCAACATAGAATGCTAACTTCCACAGCCATACGTTGTTTTGTAATTCAGTAAGAGGGCGATGCTTTTCATTCAAAAAAAGATTCGATCACTGCTCGAAGTTCAAAAAAGCGCTAAAGGACTTCCCCACAACTAAGCCAACGTACGCCAGTATGATAAGATAAGTCATTTTCTCCAATCTCTTCAATAAATTGTCGGAATTGTAGGTGATTCAGCCCAAAAAATCTGATAAAATTAACAGTTGAAATGACTGGTATCAGAACTTCAGACATATCCAAACATTTTCCGCACAAAGACTGTTGATGAATGATACAATGTAAGACTAATGGTTTTGAACCACCGTCATTTTCTACAGCCTTTGACACAAGAGCGACCACTCCTTTATCTTTCCCACTCATGTTTTTGCCTCCAAAAGTTGTAATACATTTCAAGTTTTTCCATCGAAGGTTCTTTTGATTAATGGCCATTTCAATTCATTTAAAAATATCTGTACCAGTAGTTTTGCCATGAATACTATACATATCAATTAGTTCTTTATGCACTTCATAGCTTTTATCTACTCCTCGAATATAAATCAACACCTGAGCAGTATCTGGCACATCCGGTGACTCATCCAAGGCCAAAGAAAACCACTCAACATGTCCATTTTTGTCGAACAGTTGAGAGGATATATTTTCAGCGATGTTTTCTACCCTTCGAGCCACAGTGATTGCTGACATACTGACAGTTGTTAATAAATTTACCTTTTCAGGGCACATTTCTTCTGCTACTGCAATTATGCATTCTTTGATCATTTCTCCATCGGTGAATGGTTTTTCACGTTTTGCAATTTCAAGAGCCACACGAAAGCTGGCACGAGTTGCAATCTCTTGTTCAGTTTTGAGTTTTGTAAATGAAGATTGCTGCGATTTCAATCCGCGCTACATAGCTTCGAATTTTTCTGTCCGCAAACTTCCTGTATATTTTGAGAAATTTTGAAAATGTTTTGTTTCATAATGACGTTTAATGTTATATTCCTTGAGAACGGCTATGCTTTAATTGCAAATCAAACATAGCGCCTTGTTACTGGACTCAATTACGAAATACTGAATGTTCCACTGATCTTTGAATTTTCTGCATTCACTATCAATTATTCGCTTCTTTTCCATACTACTAAATCACACACAAAAGCAACAATTCAAATCAAAATACACCTAATTCCGAAATTTAATATCTTCTATAATCTAAAAAAAATCAATAAATATATATTATACGAACACACAAACTTACCTGTGTGTAGAAATTTATTGTTCCGAAATTTAGTAACTTTATTATAGGTTTTGTGAAGGTGAGAGAAAAATAATTGAACACACCAACACAAAACCCGTAATGAAAAATGCATGCAAATTTCTTATATAGGTTTTTGTTCCGAAATAAATAACCGTTAACATATTGTTAAAAAATAATTATTTTTAAATCATTAAAAAACGCAAGAAAGAAAGCAAGATCTTGATTTACAGAAAGACATTCGCAAATCGTAAATTTAAATAAATTAATATTTTCATAGATATACAGAAAATGACAAAATTCGGCTTATTAATGACTTTCAGAATGGGGACAATTACCAAGAATTTGGAAGATTACTAGGAATGACCAAATCTTTAATTAAAGCAATCATTTATAAATATTAAAAATATGGGGCCATCGAAAATGAGCTGGAGAAAGATTATAAAAATTTAAAAAACTATTTCATCCATTTCTTTCCTAATTGCATTAAAAAAATAAATGTCTTCGGATAATTAGTTTATTTCTTTAGTTAAAAATATATCTAACTTACATTTTATTGAAATAATTCCAAATAAAAAAACATTGAATTTCATAAAATTATAAAAAACACCTGAAATTTAATTATTATCAATGTTATATTATAAATGCTGACTAACAGTAATATTTAAGAACTTGAATAATGATCTCATAATTATATAAAATAAAATTCAAGTCTTAAAAGTTACTTGAAATTAAAAAAATTACCTGAAAACCATTTTTAATAAATTGAATAAATGAAATTTAATAACTTCATTTTCACGTAAATGGTGACTCACCTCAACTGGTGTGCACACCAACGTGAATAATAGAGGTTATTAAATTTCGGAATTGGGTGTAGATGAAACAGCATTTAATAAGCATACAGCTTGTTATTATGGCTACTCAGCCGAAAATACTAAGGCATATATAAATGTACATGCCAATCGAGGTATAAATAGAAGCTTATTATTCCCTATTAGACTTGAAGGAGTAATTGCATACAAATATAAAAATGTTAAAATCAAGATATCATGCTTTGAAAAAATTGCAACCTAATATAGAGATTGAATTTGCTTTAGATGAAATATTATCTAGTAAAAATTATTCTATTCAATGCTTAGGATTTTATCACAATTAATGAGAAATTGGGTAGAAAAGGCTCGAAGAAGAGAATCATTTGTTTAAATAAATATTTATTAACAAAATTTAAGAATTTTTAATTTATTAAATTTAAACACTCATATATGGGTATATAAAAATGCGTAACCTAAAACTATGAGTCACAATAAAAAATAAAACTTAGAAAAAAATATAAAATGAAAAATTCAGAAGTTCAAATTATTTCAAGTCTCAGGAAAAATGAAAACTATAAAGAAAATTGGTAATTATAATTAATAAAATTGAATACAAAAATATAATTTTATTAAATTGTTTTAATATACATTTAGAATTGCATAACCTGCATAAAGCATTTTTGTGAATTATGTTAACAAATGATCAGATAATCCAACTTTATACTGAGAGTGGTAATAATATCACGGACGGAATTGAATGCTCTGAACTATACGAGAAACTGCTCACCATCTATGAGTACGTTTCTTTAGGAACCTTCCTAACAAATAAAGGGCGAACAAGTCTAATATGGAATCTATTAAAGCTTAATATTAAAAAAGTTGATTTATGTTATGCAGAATATGTCAGTTACATTATATATAATCCAAAGATTCGTAACAAAAGCATATCTAACGTGGCAATTGGTTTGGTCAAGAGGTTATTAAATGGCCGATACAGATTCTATGTAGCAGATGGAGATTTCTACAACTTCATGATATTTAATAGGAAAATTCGCAAGTTAAATAAAATGAGATATCTTTATAACGAACATCCAACTTTTTATGATGAACAGTACAAGTTAGATAGTGACATTCGTAAATATAGTTGTGATTACAAATGTTGTCAAAATGACAATGATAATCACTATAGTGGTTACATGGGCTTTATGAACACGGACACAGATGACGATGACACCGAAGAAGAGGATAATGACTATGACAATTGTACAGTTTTACAGAATGATACGGAAAATGAAATGACCAAACAAATATCAAATTTGCACGATGAAGTAAAACAGATCAGAGAGCTTATCACTAAATTCATCGAATTGAACACGAACCCACATAATGGCTCAAAGAAATTGCAGTCGGAAATCCTGGAAAAACTCAACACCTCGTTCTCAAGCTGCACGTCGAGCAGTATATATTATAGTGATTTCTGCAATGAGAATTGATGCTATTAAAGTTTTTCAAATTTTGCTTTTGATTTATTTTTATCATATGTTAGTATGAATTAAATTTAAAATATTGCAAATCTTTTATCAATTTTATGACAAATCACATGATTTGTCTTTAAAATTGTGACTTATTTCATAAAAATTTAATTTGAAAGTTGGATATTCCGAAATATATTTTGTTGTGGACATTATAAACATCAAATCACTGCATTTGATATATATAAATCTGTTTTGATATTTGAAAATTTATTCATTTATTCGTGCTCATACCTATTTACACAAGGCATTAAAATAAACTCAAATATTTCACTTCAGCGCTGTCTTGACAAGTATTTGAAATTTTAAAGATTTTTTAAATTTGAACTTCTGACCAATGTAAATCCAACATATTAAATATGATGACGCCGATCTTTTAAATGAAGTTTGAGTGAAAATTAAATTCTAAATTTCTTTTACCCTTTTAAGGTTTTTTTGTTTAAACTTCGAAGTTCTAAGTAATATCATTAAATAAGCAAAAACAACACTAGACACAAAATTGAAACCATAAAAGCTTGGAAACATCTTAATTTTGACAAAATTCTAAAATCATCGACACGGGAGTTTTAATATACCATGGTTGATCATTTGAAATATCAATATTGAATAGCGTAAATAAAACTTTTAAACAAAAAAGTGACTATAAAAGGTTAAGAACACTTTAAATTTCAAGATATTCTAAAATTTCTTTGTTAAAAATATTTTGAAAAAATGAACGAAGACAGGTGTGTACTGAGCCACCGAACAGACTAATTCAAAGTACTCAAAAATTAATTTCCAACAAAACACAAGAAATTATAAAAATATAATAATATTTTAAAAATAAAATGCTGGTCGGTTTGATCGTAAGCAATGAATTATAAAGTTTATCGCTCCTCTTCAGAGTTGATTCAAAATACTTGAATTCTTTATAGATATCGCATTCATCGGTATTTAGTCTTACGCTCCTCATTAAGCTTATTCATAACACGAATAAACTTAAACACGCACAAACACGTTTTAAGGAGGTACGCACTATTTTATTTCACAACAGTGTCATAGGAACTGATATGTGGTTGCGCCACTAGCCTTCTTATATATTCCAATTACTGCCATCTAGAAGTGAGTGGAGGACACCAGAACTTTCTCGAACCAACGAGATTATTCTGTACGTGCTATTAGCGCCATCTGTTAGCGATAGAAGGTACTACCTATTCCCGCTTGTGTCCACCAGATGTCGTGTCACGTTACTCCTCATGGCTCGTACTCTACGACTAATCTAGAAATTATATATAATGACAGGAAAATTAATAATATGCAGTGTTGCCGTTTTGCGGACTTTAGTCCGATTTGCAGCCTTTTTTAAACGTTGCGTACTTTTTTTTCATCAATGGACTATTTAACTTTTTACCACCGGCAACAATGATAATATGGTTTTGGCCCTCGGAACTTACTGGAGTAATCAGTATGGCCATAAGGCCGGAAAGTTTGGAGACTCCTGAATTAAATCAAAGCTTGTCGTTATCATCTTGGTAACTAAATCATCTAATCCATTTTTTTGTGTATTCTCATTTGGTGTTGTTTATTCGTTATCATTGATCATTGCCTTAGTGTTAATAATATGATGGTGTTTGAGTTATGTCGTTAATTAGTCAAAGAGCTACGGGTACTAATAGAATCCATAACTAAAACTATATTAACATATTTATTATTAAAATACAAATATTATTAAAACAAATTATAACGTTAATTTGTTTGAGGAGTTTCTAAAAAAATAATTAATTTATAAGTAAGAATTTTAACAGACAATCAAACATGCACAACATCATATCATTATTTTAATACAAATTACAAAACGCCTCACATGGTTATTTATTAACTTTGCGCAAATACGAAATCCGGAAAGGGAGATTCGAGGCCGTGCAAAACTAGGAGATAACTAATAAAGATTAGGTCGAGAGACTAGTAATGTAAGACCTTCTATCGACATTCAAGAACCTGGATAGAAACGCTATAGGAGAGTAGTTTTAAGATAGAAGCTCATCTGTCCTATAGGTTTCGCCGACTCGGTACATCACCAGCATGGCTAAACCATATTTACCCTATCGTAATGCAAATAGACATTTTGGGATTTTCGAAAGTTAGGCCAGTCGGAAAGGTTAATTGTTTAAATGAGCTTGAACGACACCTCCTGAGAAAGAACGTCTATCCCTAGATTTTTGTATCTGCGTTTGGCCAACCTAACGGGAATTCCATCAGAACTATGCAATATATTTTTGAGACAGTCCAAATCTTTCATGGAGCAACCAACTGTCTGGTGGAAGATATCACGGGAATGTTTTACCAGTTCCTCGTTTAGGTTCGGAAGTAAGTCTAGTGGGGTTAACACCCTTTGTTAGACTGGGCTGTCGGAATTCAGGGGTGAATGCAGGCGGCCCTTGTGTCTTGTTACAATATAATTCTGAAAGGTTATGTGTTCATCTCGAACCCGCAGCATTGTTTGAAGTCTTCAATGTTCAGAATCCGGGTAGAACAGATAAAGAACGAGTATGTTCATCTGAGGTCCGAACAGTGAAGGTGGATAACCCGCGATGGTAGAAAACTTGGATGACCGACAGGTCGGCCAGGCAGAGGATACACAGCGATAAACCCTGCTAGAATCTTTGTATCATGAGTGTGATCTGGATTCTGGTAAGTGGTTAAATTTATTTATTAAGTTAAATTTATCAGCCAGCGACTTTGATTTATAGTAAAGGAAGAATTTGTTTATGAGTTAGAGATATAGCATACGGAACCCACAGGTCAATAATTATACTGAAATGTCAAAATGCTGCTAGACAAAAATTTACTAATCAAACCTAATAGTGCTAGTCAAAGATTTCACACAACTATAATAAGGAGGCGAAAATTTGATAAGTATACGTAATCGAAAATTTAGCATTCAAGAACAATACTGATTAGAGGTTGTGCACAAGAATTCTCAATTCTCGATTTCTCGATAAAAAGATAATTTAAATCAAATTAATTTAAAACTACTGAAAAAGAGGAAATACATTTTTTAATAATAATTTTTTTATAAGTAAGATTAAAGCAATAAATCGATAATATCGTACTAAAGTTTTTCTTCTTTAAACGTAAGTACATTATGAAAAAAAATAATTACTGGTTTTTAAAATTTTAAACAATTAAATAATTTAATTTTAATTTCAATGTTTAAGCCGTCAAATGGAGCAGACATATTACGAAAATTGTTGGCAACATTATAAAAAAAACCTGGGGATAAGGATATAGCTGTTTACAATCTATGTAAAAAATTTATATCATGCAATACATCCCAAACAACTGACTTCATCGGCATTTAACTGGTCATCATAGCATGTAGAGGATAGCAACAGCAACTGTAGGCAAAAAAAGGCAAATAGGCAAAATCGTCAACGCTTCACAAATTTGTAACTGTCACGAATGCAAATATTGATATTGAAACATTGGAAGAAATTGTGGCTAAATTAGCAGCTAAATTGAAACCTGCCCGAATAGCAATAGAAGTGTTAAGCCGTAATGATACTACCTTATTGACAGCGGAAGGAATCTAAATTTATTTTTCAAGCCCTAGAAAAAAATCATTCTGTTTTAGCTTTAAAGTTGCTTGAAGAACTAAAAGTTCGAATAGGAAAGAGAAGGGATAAATCATTAGTCTCTTCTTAAATTTTTACAGGACCCATCCTCTTTGGAAAATGTGAAAGATAAATTTTTCAGCATGACCAGTAAAAATGAAATCATCAAATCTGCTAAAAACTTGATGCTAAGGCTTTTCCTGTATCACCTGGTAATAGAAATCTTATTGTTGAGATAACTATAGAGAATTCAGAATTAATGGAGATTGAAGAAAGCGAATGAGAATCGGATGATATGAACCAGCAGGATATGCAAAATACTAATGAAGAAATTCTAAAAAGCAGCTGGAAAATTTTATTCGCGAAAGCAACAAATCTTCTCAGATATCTAATGGAGGCTTCAAAACCTTATCAAGAGAAATTACGATTTTTTCAATCAACGGCCAACTAACGCCAAACTTAGCGCTATTACAAGCAGCATTACAAACTGAAAAACCAACTTTACGCAAAACGAAAGGAATTTTTCAACCGCGGGAAATTTCGTTTCGAAGAAAAGAATAAGCCTCTCGGATCAATCAATTGATAGTCTCTGTTTTTTAAAGTATTATTTTTTGAATAATCAATAAATTATATATATTTATTTTAATTTTAATTTTTATATTAATATATATATATATATTAGAATTTTGAATAAAACTTAATAATTTTTTTATTAGTAAAAGTATAGTTAAAATACTTGCATTAAATATTAAATTGTATCGGCATTTTCTCGAAATTTCTCGAGAAATCCCGAGATATACAATTTTTTTCCCTCAATTTCTCGAGAAGTAAATTTCTCGAAAGTAAAAATTTAACAATAGACGAGAATTGATAATGAAATGCAAGACTAATAGGGAAAGATTTTACTAGTAAACATAATATTAATAGACAAAGGCAAATGTTGATAGACGACAATAGTAGTAAGCGTAGTGACGATAGGAACCAGCAGTAATAAAAGATATATCTGGTTTAGTTTTCGTCTTTATTCTATAAACTAATTTAAACCGGAAAATGATATTGAATTAACATCCGAGATGCACTCAATCAAACCCATTGTGTTAAACTTTTTGGTAAGTCAAATAGGTCTTTCCAAGTTATCTCGAAATCAGGAGCTAATGTCGTTTAGCGTTTTTAGATCGACGCTTTCTCCCCGAAGTCATAAAGGTTAGTGTATAATGTCATAGAGTCGGACCTATGTTGTTTTCTTTTAGCCGTCAGACCCTCTAGCAGAATTCCTGATCGTTGAGGTATGTATGGGTCGAGCAGTCTGATTAAGCCAGCTCACATCTACCCATGCATTCCACCACCGTGTACAGTACCGTCTTATCCACTCATGTATTCAGTTATTTGCATGAAATAGAAATTATAGGTGTTTTAGGCTCTACCATCGATATAGACTATACACTCTTTGATATAACGGAATGGAGAGTAGAGATCTTCTGAGTAAAGTGAGGTAAACCGCTAGAACGCCAACATTATGATAATTAGAATGTTTTACAGATGATAATACTCGTTAAATTTTATTAATATCAATTTCATGTTAATAAATTAATAATAAAAGTAATGATCCTTAGTAATTATTTAAATAAAATTTTATATACAAACCTTTGAATTCTAATTTTGGAGACTGAGAACTATTTACTTGGAAGACAATTATATTTATTTCGTAACACGATGCTAAGACAGAAGCACATAATTGAGGTGGATATCGACGCCCTGTTAGCTGAGGGCGAAATGTGTTAATGTGTCCAAACAATTCGCATTCCCGGAGAAAGTGTATAAATGCATCCTGTTTATTTAACTTTTGACGAATTATTCGTTTGTGATTGTCGTATATTTTTGTATCACACAAATAAATGTATTGATAATGAGGTTGTTATGTTGGGATTTAGTCTTATGAATTTTGGTGTTTAAATGCACGGAAAATATGATAATGGAAAAAATTCAATTTTGGAAAGACGTCCCTTGGACCCGGACGCCGGTTTGTGCAAAGGAAATGAGGTAAGACCTTCTACGGCACTCTCGAACCCGAAATGTGAATTCTACTCGAGGCTTTGTAATTCATTTTTCAAATGATCAAGAGGTAATTATTATTTTTTGTAAATTTTTTATGATTTATTTTTTGTAAATTTTTTATGATTTATTTTTGATTTAATTTTTTATGAAACAAATTTTTTATGAAACAAATTTTTTATGAAACAAATTTTTATGAAACCAATATTTATGAAAACAATTTTTATGAAAACAAGTTTTATGAAAACAAGTTTTATGAAAACAATTTATGAATTATGAATAAATGGATGTTTTTATTATTATTAATATAATTATTATTATTATCGGATACAATAATTTTAGGTTTACCAAAAAATAAGTCATTGTTCTAAAAATAGATGATGAGTCATTGTCTTTGTTTAAATGTTGTTTAATAGCCTTTGTTAAAAAATGATGATCCATATGTATTTTAATGACCTTGATGCGTCATCGATGAGTCACACGGCCTTGGTATTAAAAGAGTGCCCTTGAGTCATCTATGACATCATCGACGAGTCATGTGACCTTGGTGAGTCGTCGCGGGTGTGTATGATGAGTCATCGCGGTAAGTCATCAGGAAGTATGTGATGATTCATAGAGCACAATTCTCTCTATCGAAGTGTCCCAAATAATTACAATGAGCTGGTTTTTCAAATGAATAACCTACCCTGTGCTATCGCGATAGAAGTATTATATGTGTCGATCACCCCAAACCCATTTCAGCAACTGGTACTAATTCAATCCAATACCCACATGCACGGAGATTTTATCAGAAAGAACATTTCACTCACACATCAAGAGTTGTCAACAGCGGAAAGACATCACCTAATGATGTTCGTAGACGAGAAATTAGTTTGCGATATTAATAACAATCTAAAACCAGTCGAGGTTAGATACGAAATTTCAAAGGAGTAACGATATTCGACAAAAAAAATACACCTAGAACAAAGATATTACATTATTATCCAGAGAAGACAAAAGCAAATAAATAAAACATCATCGGAAATGAAGACGAATACCAGGCGTTGGTAGAAATTCAGCAGTTGCTCTGGTAAAATAGTTGTCGAGGTCGATATCATCAGTAAACTCAAAGCTCTCACATTGGATTTATATAACGTAATGGGAGTTCGAGAAATGTCAGAGGACATATTCATGTGTTCGTACGAAAAAAACGTTGCGCCACACAAAATAAAATTATCAAACCTGGCATACCAGGTAATCAAGCATCATTAAAAATGAAAAAGATAGACGTATTGTCGTATTATATGATTTTTTAATTTTAAGATTAACGTTTGTAATGCATTTCTATTTTTTGATCGTGTGTTACGTGAGGAGGTAGAAAAACAAAATAAAAACTATATAGCGATAATTTATTATAAATTATCGCTATAGAAAAATTGAATAATTAAAGTCAATAAAAAAACTAAAAGAATCCTCAAAAGAAATCTGTAAGAGAAATTAAAGAATATTGAAGACGACAAAACATTCGCAATTGGTATATTTGGAATTTGGATCTTTTATTATATTTATGAACTATTTGAACGATTGTAAGTGTCTTTTTATTATCTTTTGAATAAAAGGTATAAATTTATATAATTGTTATTGTTGTTATAGATTATTATATATTTAGTCACAACTTTACATACATTCACCCCAGCTGTCCGGAGGCAGTATTTTTAAAGGAGGCTCGGCTGGGCCCTACAAACTTTCTTACTATACACAAATAAACAAACATGTAAACATAATCTACATAGTTAATCAAACATACAAAAATATAATTAGAAATATATATATATATATATATATATATATATATATATATATATATATATATATATATATATATATATATATATATATATATATATATATATATATATATATATATATATATATATATATATAGAACTAAAGTTTAATAAAAAGTGGGACACCTAGAATCTTCGAGGACGAGCTAAGGGAAAGTGATGATGATGTGATAATTCGTGGAAGGAGAGAGGAAACAAGAACCTGCAAAGACAGACTAGCTGGAACTACAGGAACCAAAACTTTACTCAGGGAAACTGATAGAATGTGGCCTTGATTCCGACGATGAATACTTTTCAATCGACGAGCAACAAAACAGTGAAGTGGAAAACATGTTCATAGATGAACCCGGACTGGGACCAGAAACCGGCATCGCAATAGAATAGGAACCCAACTTTATCATCCAAAAAGAAAAAAAGCAAATTATAGAAAGGGAACTGACACGACACATTGGAAAGCGCATAAATGATGGCGACACACTAAACCTAGAACTGGCCAAAGGATTATATAAAACAAAGATACTAATACAGGACTGCAAAATAGAACTCGTGCGCTGCATAAAACATTATCTTAACGACCCAGTGAGGAATGTTAAATGATGAGAGTATACTCATCACTACATTCATCTTAGACAAATATTAAAGAACAGGGTCAGGCAAATACAGTGTTAACGTGTACGTCGAGGAACGTCAATAAATAGTCGAAGTCTTCTCATAACCCTCCATCTCGACAATTCAGATCAGCAACTCAACAACCCAATTCCAAATTTACAACCCAGATCAACAGCTCAGCCTTTTCAATAAACACTTTAGTTTTAAATCGACAATTTGTTATTAGACTTACATCTTAGTGATATTTTTACCATTATTTTATGTGGTTCATTTTTAATTATGTAAATAGCTGTTCATTTTTTGTTATTTTTATGTATTGTAAATAATTAAGTCGACTTTCTATTTTCTACATATAAAATCTCGAGTACATAATTTACGGAATGGGAATTACTTAAACTATAACAAACAATTTTCGGAATTAGTAAACTTTTTAATATATAATAGGGATCCGGACAAAAGGCCGACAGAGATATAAGACCGACAGAGACAAAAAAACAAACAGAGATAAAGCCGACATGAACAAAAGCAAATAAAAAGAACTTGTTTTATTTTAATAACAATTAAATAAATTGTTATAAGGATTAAATTAATATTTAACGAAATAAAATGCAAGAAAAATAAAATATAGAATTTAAATAAAATTAAAAGAATAAGAAATCATCAACATACCAATAAAAAATAGTAAATAACACGAAAATTACGAATTTAATCAACACTTTAAATATTAAAATAATAAGAAAAACGGAAAAAGGAAGATAAAACTAACAAAACATATTTAAAATTAAAATAAAATAAGGACCGCATAAAATTCAAAGTTTAATGTAAAATTTAACCAAGCATAGCCTTTAAGGAAAGTAGCATGTAATAAGGACTCCAGTCAACTTTAAAGATAATCATAATGTCATGAAATATGTCAAGATCAAATGTAGATCAATTGAATTCTTTTATTTTTTAAATTTTATTTAATTACTTCCATATAATTTATTGCATGTTATTTTATATTTTTATTATATAGTTAATTTTTAATTTTGTACATTTATTAATTAATTATTTTATTATTATTTTATTTTAATTTAATTACTTCTATTTAGTTACTTTATTATAATTTTATTGATTAATTATTTTAATTACTTATGTTTAATTTTTTTTATTTATTATTTTTTTTCTTTGGTTTAAATCTTAATAAATTTTAATTATAATTAATATTATTATTATATTTATTTATTAATATTTTATTATTATTACTTTTTATTAACATTTACATATATTTCCAAGAACGTAAATTATAACAAGAATATTTCAATTTGAACAAAATTTTAGGTAGTAATTATTCGATTTATTATAAAGTAACGCCGAGCTAATTTTAGATCAACTGGATATTAATTTTTCAGAAAAAAAATAAACACGAAAATAATAATTCTTACTTGAAACTAATTTATCTAAATTAATCAGACAAATGAATTATTAAATGATAAAACACATTTTAATTAATTAAGTCAAATTATTCACAATATATATATATATATATATATATATATATATATATATATATATATATATATATATATATATATATATATATATATATATATATATATATATATATATATATATATATATTATTCATATAAATTTAATTGTTAAAGTGATCATGTTTGTTTCGATTTGCATTCATTTCTAGACGGAGCAGTTGCGATATGCATTTGACGAATCTTATAGTGACCGTATGCATAGCTTTCCATACAATTGAACCAATGCCTTTTATCATCTAAACATTGAAGAGTTAGTTTTTCTGTCATGAAAGTATACAACTGATGATTGACACTTTCTATTCTCTTTGGCTGGATGCTCAATGTTCCACCATCAGTATACACTTTTTGTAGGCTTCAGGTGTAAGATTAAAATTTGTAAGAATTATTCCTTTGGCTTTTAGAGTTTCTTTATCACCTTGAAGTGAGTAGCACTTGGGTCGAAGGAACACCCATTCTTTATATTGATTTCCTTTATACTCATCCTTAACTTTCCCGATTTCAGAACAAATTTTATCTGAGAACGGATCGGTCACTGGATAATTTGAAGTATCTAGGAGCCCATCAGCAATCATTTTCGGATATAGTTGTAAGCGTAAATCCACATTTTTACACTAAAAAGAAAGAAGGAATCTGTATCACCAGCTACGATATTAATTTGGCAATTGAATTCTTCTCTATAACTCTGTAGTTCTTTATATTGAAACTGGTATATGTGAAGTTAAGGTAAATCAAGTACGGTTTGTCAAATATACATTGGTCTATCCAAACACACAATTTCTTTATAAAAATTAACCGCAATGAGATCATCCGCAATCTTGATGCTACGATGAAACATAGGATGGCTACATTTAATTGTTAAAGTGCTTCTTTCGATTGTCTTTCATTTCTAGATGGAGCAGTTTGCATTTAGCAAATATTATAGGCATAGCTTTCATTACAATTGATCCAATACCCTTTATCATCCAAACATTGGAGAGCTCGCTTTTCTGTCATGAAAGTATACAACTGATTATTAACACTTCCTATTATCTTTTGTGGGTTTGTCCAATATACATTGGTCTATCTAAACACACCATTTCCTTATCGAGTATAACAGCAATGAGATCATCTGCAATCTTGATGCTACGACGAAACATAGGATGGCTACTTATAATAATTAACTTATAATAATCTCGCTGAAATGAATCTGAACTAGCTGCTCTCATTTGGGTATTGTAATCAATATATCCTTTGAAAATAGCTACTTACTTAAAGTTAACAGCACGATTAACTTTTATGACTTTTGCGCCATAACTCAACCATTCCGTCAAAACTCTACTATTAATTATATAATTGGTCTTTGGTTCGTGTGTTAATAACAATTTTTCAACTTTACTACCAGGTGGATAACAAAGTTCAGGAGCTATAGGTAAATCATCTAGTTTATCTTGTATACTATCAGGAATGACGATGTCAACCTCCAAAACATATCTACGATCTCCACTAAACTCATCTCCATTCACACATCTTAAAATAATCCTATCCATTTCAACCTGATCTTCTAATCATCTGAACTTACCAACAGGAAGTTTTTGTGACAGAGCCCAACTATATAAATTATTATCCATCTAGGTATGACATTTGTGTTGTTTCATCAGCTTCAACGTTGTCTTTGTCGATAAATGTCATTCCACCACGAATACCAGCTTCAAATAAACGGTAAAGCTCTGGATCCTGAATAAGTTCTATCGGTTCGGGTAACTGTTTAATAGCTGATACCCAACTTAATCCAGGTGTTGGGCTGAGTCAAAAGCATAGCTAGGAAAATAGGATAAGTAAGAGGATAAATGAGAAAATAAACAAAAAATTTAAAATAAACTGGAATCAAGACACAAAAGAAATAATAAATTAAGATATAAGGGTTAAAACAAAAAATAAAAATAAGAAAAGGAAAATAAAATAACGAATAAAATGACGTAAAATTCAGTAAATAATGGGGAAGTTAGAGAAACAAATAAAAAATATAATAAAAATAAGGAAAATAAGGAAAAATAACCAAAAAACAGAAAAAGTAAATTAAATTAGAAAAACCAAGCGGTACTCAATTCTGATTGGTACGCTCACATGAAAAATTAATATATAAGTAAGCACCAAAATCATTAAAATCACCGTTAACTCAAAAAATTCTATAGGTAAGCAAATTTCGAAAATATAAACCACCGTTAACTCAAAAAATTCTATAGGTAAAACCAGAAACCAGCAGCGACATACAGACAACCGAAATTAGCCAAAGAATAACCAGTAATAGGAATCAACATTCAAGGAACAATCAGGATTTGAAATCAAGCAGACTATTTTCAAAGAAGTAACGATTTATTCCGACTCAGCCCACAAACCGATAAACAATAGTAAGGAGATCTTTTTATTTTTCGAAATTAAAGTAATCATGGATATTTGTTAAATAATTAAAATCTTCGTTTTATGTGAATTTCTCTTCATTTGATCCTTTTTAATAATTTTAATGAGGTTAATAATTTAAATGTTTAAATGTGATTTGTAATAATAAATGAATTATTCAGAAATTTTTATGATTTTGGTTCCATGACCTAATATTTTACGATTTTAATTTTTATGAGAAACGTGGAGTTGAGACGTTTCATGTCATGGTGTGAGGGGCCTTCGGGTGCTCAGCCGGTGGACATGAAACCTTTCAATCACGCAGTTGATTTGGGCCGAAATGTGGGGGCTTCCTCACGGGTCCGTCACTGAAGGTCACCTAAATTTAGTTAGAATAGTAGAATACCAGATGTATAATAAATTCTAAATCAAAAGAAAATAAATGTTCACGATTCACAGTGATTGAGGGAGCTACAATCTTTATACCTGCAATGACTCTACAGACCGTAAGCCTCATTCTTCGAAAAGTTCATGCGATTACCATCTATAAACCTGAATCTCTAATTTTGCATTGATAGCTCGATTAACACTCATTTCCAACGAAATACTCCAACATCTTAAAGTTGAGCTCTCATTTTATTTCGGAGAATAAGCCTGATTCAGAATTTTCACTCCTATGTCACGACAATGATGCCACAGAATGTAATAATAACATTTACGAAAAAATTAAATAACAAAACTATATGTATAACGATATTTTATTTAAATACATTTAATAACTAATTTTGAACTACCTGCGTAAATATTATCTATGCGACTCATGCCGAATATTCGTCACTGAAATGAAATTAATAGACATCTTTTAGACGGTTTAGAAAGATCCTCCATAGCTTAATATATCCAACTCGAGAGAAATTGCAAGTTATAACGACGAATTCCAACTTTTCAGGTTAGATGCGAATTAACCGAAGATATGATATCCGAAAATTTTGTCCAACTCAACATGTTAGGGCAACTAGAACTCCATCAAATGGAATACGTGCATATTGTAACTACTAGTAGCGATATCCATATGTGAGTGTGCGTGAGAAATGACACAATTAATGAGCAAACACTAACAGTGTGGAATTTCACCATATGACACACCCGGCGGAATTTTCATCTTTGTGAGTAGTAGATAACAACTGCCATGAGGCACGTCAACCAAGCCTGTAATTCTCAGATATTTTTTGATAAAGGTGTTGTGTCGCTAATCGAGATAATTTGAGTAATCAATAGACGACTACAGTAGGCGACTAAAGTCCTTAAAGTCCAAATTTTAGAAATTTCAAATTAAGTATTAGAAATAATAATTAAACTTAAATAGATCTATACATGTAATTTCTCAGATCCTCATGTACGTAAATCATCAAGTGAAAGAGGGGAAAGTTTTGGGGAAGTAACTAGCTCTGTCATCAAGTGAAAGAGGGGAAAGTTTTGGGGAAGTAACTAGCTCTGTATATTTTAAATTTTGAGTTAAAATGTGATCTAGTATTTTTAAGGGAAAATTTAGAAGTTGATAAATTCACTCAAATGCGGAATTTTCCTACTTAACGGTCATTTACTTGCCTTCATCGTGGCAATAGTATATGTTATTGATTGATTTTTAATACACAGAATAGTAACGATCAGTCGTCTGGGGGGGGAGGGAATTCCCTTACCCGTCTAACCGGTCCATCTTTTCTTGATGAACATCCAAGGCAGTAAATGGGTAGCAGCGCCCAATTTATGACTTTACAAATACCATATATTCGGTTTATCATAATCTCTTCTTTATAGCTATCCGACATGTTACCGAATACCAAACCTGTACTACGCCCTTGTTTCTCCTGTTCCGACAAAAATTCCATCATCGGGGATTTGCAGACCCAGATCGGTCGATACAAGAGAAAAATCGACGAACTGGAAGGCACATGGTTTAGTCCAGTGCAAATGAAGGAGGTACAGAAGAAACTGTACCGAAGCGAACACTGTCGCGACGCGCTAATCTCCGAGAGCCGTTCTCAACGGAGTTTAATAAAAGAGCAATCGGAAGCTCTTCACAAAGTGTACTTACAGGCGGCCACTACTCGAAAAATCGTCAGCATCCCCATCCACGAAGCGGACAACATCTTCCCAGTACATCATGATACTTCGTCCAAGTCATCACCTCCGACTAAGAAGTCCTGTCGGGAATGTGTAGAGGCCGACCTCTCGCCTAAGCATACGGGTGTAATCTTCGCTGGGATTAGTAAGGTGCCACCCACTCTTGCATCTACATCTGCAGCGCCCCCGAATATTCAGACGGCATCAAAACCTAAGCGACGGCAATTATCGAGGGCCGAACGCTAGAAAAAACAGCGGGAACGAGCGACTGCCAAGCAGGACAAACCATCAACGGGCAACCCGGTTAACGTCAGCAATCCCTCTGCAGTGATCGATTTAACAACAGGGATCCCAGGATGAATCATCTCCGCTGCTGGCGTAATCTGGGAGGAAAACGCCTCAGAATTCTTCAATTTAGACGAGCTATTAGCCGACACAGAGTGGGGAAAATGAGAACCCCGCTGTGGAGTGCTCCCATCGTTCGCAAACTTTCGGACTAAATTATCCATGTTTTCTTTCTCTTTCCTTTTCTCATCAAGGTATATCTGTTGTGTGTAAATTGTCTGTGTTGGTGTCATAATATTGAAATAAATCAATTTTTCGTTCTCATATATTTTCCTGTGTGAGGAGTTCGGTACAGGTTTTTCGTAAATATAGGCGAAAGCTTTCCCGGTTCGATGGAGTATTAACCAATTTGCATCTAACATAAATATAGTGAGAGGTTTGATAATATGAATAGACGTAAGTCCTTTTATCGGCAGTCGGGAGAAGGAAGTCGAGGCCTCAGTAAGGAGTAGTCCTAAGGCAGGGGCTCACCTGCTTACTGGCGTCTCGCCGGCATAGTACATTTCCAACGTGAAGCCATTCACGGGTACTATGTTGGAGTATAGGTTGTGCAGGGTTCTGCTCGGAGTTGACGAAGTAATGGCTAACATATGTGGAATGGACAATCATCTCTTAGACGAAAAGTTAAATTGGTTGAAGTCAACCGAGTAGCGCCCCAGCACAGGTATGGAAACAAACGACAGAGCCTAAAGTCCATCTTCGTCAAATGTTTTCTCTGAAATCTTCAAAAACATCGGCCAACAGAAATACATCCAACTTGAGATATATTAGCATGTAATCTAGCAGCGTCTCACAGTTGTATTGTTGCCAGATTCGATTTGCATGTATGTAATCTTCTTGACTAACTCCATCCCAAATCGGTGGTAATTTTGTTATTGACTGTAATACACACATCGATGTAGCAATATCATAAGGAAATATGCCTTTGCCAGTTATTAGATACGAATTCTAAATCTTTGAAATAAGTGGACTTGTAAATTTTTTTTTGATAAATTTGCCAAACTGCTATTTAAAAATTCCAATGAATCAATGAGTCTAATTCTTCTTCCTTTTGATGTTGCTGTAGGCGTAAGACACTTGTCTGTTGATTGAGGAATAATATTTAAATTCCCATCTGGAAATTTTCCAATTGCATATTTTAATATATGATGAACGTCATATCCACGAAGATTGTGAAAATTTGTTATGATTTTCAATGCAACCAAATTTCGGAAAATTTCGGAATAAACAAATCGAGCTGTAAATTTTAAAAGGTGAATTTAATTTTTGAATACATTTTAGTAAGCATGTCTTATCTTTATTCGATTATAATATAAGAATTATTAAGTTAAGAATCTCAAATAGTGAGACCTTAACAAACCTTTTGATCATAACATTAATATTATTGTAATAGAATTGTACCCGATTTAGCATGGAATTGAAGCTTGAGTATTTATTCAATTTAATATTAATAAATGTTTGGTTTTATTTTCTCTATTGACTGTTGTTTTTTCGTTATTTATTAATTTTTTTTCGGCTATAGTAAACTTATCGGGGGTACATAAATAAATAAATAAATATTTAAATAATTAAATAATCAAAACTATATATTGATAAAAAAAATATTAGTTAACCACTTAACTCTTTTTAAAAATGAAAATTTGTGGTAAAAAAAAACTATAATTTTTATATTGCATTTTCTGATAGATTATGATGCATATAGATGGAATATTTCCCAAAATGAAAAAACATGTTTATTTGAAAAATTATAACATATTTAATTTTTTTTTAAAAATCATCAGAGAATAGACGTAAATATACGCAACAGGCTGAAAATGAAAAAAAATAAACTTTCACATTTATTTTTAAAGAGCAAAAATGCATTTGAATGATAACATTTATCACATTTGATTATAAAAAACTTAATATGAAGCATTTATCACATTTGATTACAAAAAACTTAATATAAAGCATATCACATATTATTGTTGACTAGTACTAGTCTTTACACCTCAAGATCATAAAAAATACACATTTACTGGCATTTATAAAAAAAAGTACAAAATTGTATAAAAAAATTACAAAAACTTTTAAAATTACAGCTATATTATACTATATTATGTATATCTTATATGAAACTAAAAGGGTATATAGCCTATTTATCCTTTGGCAAAAAATAATGAGAAAAACTTTCATAACATTTATTCATAATTCCTGCAATATGATAGCAAAAAATATATATTTATACTGTAAGCTTATAAGTTGATTTGACGATCTGTATGGTATACTTTGAAACATCCAACAACACATAGAGAAACCTCACAGATGTCGCACATGTACCTTGTATCGCGACTTTCTTACCTGTCGCATCTGTCAATCGACTGCATAAAACACATCTTTTTTGCGAGTGCACCTTTGTCCCAGTAGAAGGAATGAGAATTGGATAATGTTTTCCTGTGAACCTTAGTGGAGTGAATGCACTTGCAGGTCGTCCAACTGCCTTAGAAGGCCCAGCAACATTAGAATGATATGTCTCGAGGATTGATGTGATAAGTGCAAGCCTATACTTCAATGAACTCATTTTACCTCCACGTTTCATATATAGTACCATAGAATTAAAAATAGCCAAGTCCAACAAATGAAAGAAAATTTTTCTATAATATTTCTTTCCCCTTTTTCGAGGAAGAGGGTAACTTGCGAGCATTTGATCGACACGATCAACTCCTCCCATCGTGTCATTGTAATCATGAACTACAGCTGGCTTCTCTTTTACTTTGTCACGTTTTGTAATCTGCAACATTTTAGCATTATGAATCGTTGAAAGAAGTGTTACGTCTTTTTTATCTTTCCAACGCAAGGTCATTACTTTTCCCCTCCTAAAAGCAACAACTTCTCCTTTTTTCAGTTTGGCATCTTTTATAGCAGGAGGCATCTCTTTTCTATTTAAACGAACGGTCCCATATATGTCTGTTTTATTTGCAACCAGTATATCTGCAAGTTGAGGCGACGTATAAAAATTGTCTGTCGTGAGAGTGTATCCTTTATTCAAAAGAGGCTTTACTAAAGTCATAACGACTTGCGATGAAATGGGTAGAGCCTTATACTCCTCATCAAGTAGAGTTTCTTTACCAGTATAAATTATAAAATTGTAAACATACCCGGTTGAAGATTCACACAGAAGATATGTTTTTATGCCGAACCTGGCTCTCTTCATTGGAATATACTGTATCCAACCTAATCTTCCCTTATAAAGAAGAAGACTCTCATCGATTGCAATATTCTTTTCAGGGGTATACACACTTTTGAATTTTTGCACTAAATTTTGGTAAATTGGCCACAATTTGTACAATTTTGGAGATGGATGAGTGGCAGCATCAAATTCTTCATTGTTTGAGAAATGTAAATATTGTTTTGAAAAACCGTTGCGAGGGCATTGTTTCCCGGAAAAATTAAGTATGTAAAATTTTATTTTTTGTCCAATACAATTTTTCATCTGGCTTACGGATTATACTTTGTGCTAAAATAATAGCAAAAAAAACTCTGATCTCATCACTAGTTGTATCGTGCCATTTTCTTTTTATCTCTGCAGATTTGCTGACTAAACACTGCTGAGCATAGCGGTTAGTTTCCACTGTAATTACAGTAACTAAATCATCATCAAAAAAAAAGTTAAAGTATTGTAAAATGCCTCGATCATCGTGGAATTGTTTGTTTATTGCTGATGTATTCAGAAATGGGAATGGAGGCGGGGGCGCAGCGAGTTGGGGTTCAAGGGGTTCAGAACACCATTCGCGAAAGGAACTAACTTCATCTTCCTCATCACTTTCTCCTAAAGAACCAGCATCACTAAGTTCACTCTCTGCATTACTGCTGTCATAATCACTACCTAACTCGTCAAAATGCATTTCATCTTCTGAACTAGATTGAAACACTTCTTCATCATTCATCATCGTAAAATATTTAAAATAAATCACGTATAAACAAGTTGAAATAACATACAAGAGAAGAACAGCAAATTACGTAATACTCCTCCCACAAGTAGCACCGAAGCGTGTCTAATTAGTCAAATTTAGATGAGAGATTTCATTCATATATAAACCGACAACCAATCCTTTTCTTCCACTAACTTTGATTGGTTGACGCACGATAATTAACGCCCACAACGTAAAACTACGTCAATTCGTTTATTAGACCCGCAGAGTTACGGTATTCCCCATTGACTCAATGGTATAAAGTGCGTAAAATTACGTCACAAATTCTATTTCAACCACATTTTTTTGACTTAATTTACGTCGATTCTCGTTAAGTGGTTAGTGGATATTTTAGAAATTTCGGAAAGTAGTAGAATGGTTTTTTTCAAAGAATTTAATCAGAAGAAACTTAACATATGAAAGATGTGGAGAAGACATGCGGCTTGAATGTACGAAGGATAAACAGATATTTATGGGTATGTCAAAAAAGACATGCTGCAAACCCACATAAAGTAAAAAAGGATTGTTAGTTAATTCATTTTTTTGAAAATTCGAGCATACCACTTAAAAAATTCTTTTCTTTATGTACTTCTGGTGCCATGATACTGCTGTAACTTCTACTTGTTCTTTAACAAATTTATCTAAAGTTACCGTTGTCCAGTGGTTTCAATATTTTAGAGATGTTTGTTCAAAATTACTCAGAAATCCAATAACTTTTGGCGGAATAAATCAAATAGTTCAACTTTATGAATCAAAATTTTTAAGGTTGAAGCATAATCGAGGTTACGCTTCTAAAAATCTGAGAAGGAAGATGTGGGTTTTTGGTATTTACGATACCGAAACAAAAAATATTCATATGCAGTCGATAAGAAACAGAAAACAAATTTTGTTTTCCATAATTAGTTCTCGTATATTACCTAATTCAGTGATTTGGACCGATATGTATACTGGAGGGCCAAATTATAATGGAGAGAGACTCCCTTAGCATTACTTGGCCCATATACTCATCAATATGTCAATCATTTTTTGAACTTGATACTAAAGAGACCCATCAACGGGAATTCATACGAATAACATCGAAGCTTATTGGAACGCCTGTAAAAAAAATTTTTTTAATGTTCGGCACGCTTGAAAGCTTTATACCAAGTTATATTGATGAATTCATCTGGAGAAAAGGGTATACTAGGAATAATGATGAAGCATTTTTACAGCTTATTAATGATATTAGTGAATTCCATTAAAAATTAAATGAGTATTATTTGTGCAAACTTTTGTAAATGAAATTTGTTTTTGTACAGAAAATTTTTTTTATTAATATATAGCAGGGGTGGGCACGCATGAGGTCCTAGAGAGCCACATGGCTCATCAAAGAGCCGCACTTGCCCACCCCTGGTATATAGTGTATTGAGACATGTATTATTTAAATATTGCTTATAAAAAGAATCAAACAAGGTAGAATGTAATAAGGAAATATTAAATTTTGATTCTAAATACCGCCATCGAATGACACTATAAATTTTAATTCTGTTTACACCTATTTTGTGACACAGGTAAAAATGAACTAACCATGAAAATACAATTGCAACAAAAAATTTTTTTTTAAAAATTCAGTTGAAAAAATTTCAAAATAAAAAAATCGAATTCAATTTTCAAATTCAATTATCAAAAATTCAATTATCAAAGAGCCGCAGTTTACTCAACGAAGAGCCGCATTTGCCCACCGTTGATATATAGTTTTGATCGGTGTATTATTGATTTATTATTGTATTATTATTCAAATATTTATTTAATTATTAATTTGTGTACCACTGAGAAGTTTACTATAACCATTTTTTCAACTTTCCATGTGAATCTCAAAGATCCAATAATTTTGAAAAAATCGATGTTATCGAGGTTTTCAAGTAATAATTTATATTTAATTAAGTTTTATTTTCAATAATGATTTTACTAGATTTAAAAAACAAACATTTTAGTCAATTTGAGTTTTTTTTCATGATATGATCATTTATATAATAAGTTCTGATGAACAATTTTGAAATTGTTGGTAAGTGATCCAACTGTAAGTTTAAAATGACATTTTATCTCCAAGAATATGATATATACTGTATTTGTTTGTGGTTACATTTATTTAAATTACCTCCATTTTGATGATTCTGCATTGGCCCTGCTTCGAGAAAAGAAGAGAATTAAAACATTTCTCCGTGATTCAAGTCAGTGAAAGAAGAACAAGCTGCCTTTGGCGAATGCGCGTGAATAGCCAAAAAAATTTTCGGTACATTTTCAATTAGATTTTTATCTATTTCCTTCTAATGAGACCATAAAAATCAATGTTTCAAAATTACTGAGTATATCTGAATTTTCCTTCTTCATTAACGAATTCTTTCTATATCATTTTTGAGAATATCCATTAATCAAAATTAAATTCATTGACGATTAATAAAACAAGTTTCAAAATATTTAATAATAAATTTTCAAATTATATAAAATGTTTACAGAATTAATTTATTATTTTAATTTAAAATTTTATTTTACCACAATCAAGGACATAAATCATTATAATTTGCATCTGAAATAATAAACATTTTACTTACTATATTTATATCTTCTAACTGATTTTTAATTCTGTTAGGTTAGTACTGTCAGCATTTGAAATTTTTTTACAACATCGAAAATTGATATTTATTAAAGTTTTATTTTCAATAATAATTTTCCTAGATATTAATCGAAAATAACCACAAAATGTTGCATTAAACCATATGACGACATACCAGTCAAATAAAGTAAACAACACGTTGAGAATCAGATAAAAAAGTATAATTAAAATGATTTGATGCTACAAATTGTAAGTGCGCATTTGAAACACGTTATCTCGGAAAAAGAATAATAAAAAAGGTAAAATAATAAAATGGAGTTATGACTATAGACATATTCTCGTTGATATGGTTACTAGTACACTTCTAATATCTAAATTCTCACTCTGGCTCCAACATTAATTGCCACAGTTTCAGTCAAAACAAAATATAACCAAACCACACCCCAACAAGGTGTGTTGAAACTATGCAGCTTGGATATTACCTGAAATAAAATTGAGAACTCTTTGTATCTGCTAAGTTTGGATGTGATCTTGCTGTACCAGGAATTATGTTTAATTCCCCAAAAGAAGCTTCTCCGTATCAATTAAAATAAATTATTGAGAGCTTCAGAATAATCGAAAGACCATTGCATGATGGTATGACGATCCCAAAATTTATTAAGAACTGTGAATTCGTGCACATAAGAAAAGATGTACGGAAATCATTAGAAGCTGCATATGCAGGTCCGTTTCCGTGTATTAAAAAAGCAGCCAAAATATTTCAAAGCTATCGAATGGGGAGAATGTATCAGTTGATCTTCTAAAACCAGTATGGCAATGAAATTAGGAGGGGAGAATTATTGTGATTAGAAAACCATTAATCACACAAAACCATTTTAACAGAAATATTAATTTTCTTTAAATAATTAAAAATTGTGATAAAATAAATTTTTGGTTATGTCAAAATCATCAAATCAAATCATAACCATTAAACGATCAGACTACCTATGGGTTTCCATGTTATTGCGATCAATTTCATATTATGGCGTCAAACTTCGACCAGTGAAGAAAGTTATCCTCGGTAATATTTCAGAAAGAATAGAACCATTGCTATCAACAAGCGTTTAGGTGAGTTTCGTTAAAAATATTTTTGATTTTATTACAGTTTTACCGTTTTGAACACATTTCGAAAAAATAGTCAATTAATTTTGACTCGAATATTGTTCCAAAATGATCTGGATGTCTAATTGTTTATTGAATGAGTTCTTTGTAGTCAGCCAATAGATTGACACAATTTATTATTTTGACACTATAAAAATATTCAATCGATTTTAATGAAAAAATTTGTTATTGATTATCTAAGTAACTAAATCGAGATTAGTTGTCAACATAATCTCAAACCTAATAGAGAAAACGTAAATTAATTTTTGTAAAGGCCATTAGTCAACTGACATTGAAATGAAATTTAGTTTCGATGAAATCGAATATTATTCGTAAATATCTAATTAATTCAATGATCGATATAATTTTATTCGATCAAATTTAACAACAGACAATTACGGAAAATAATGAGCTATGGAATAATCAATTGATTCCGTTGTTGCAGAACAAATCAAATTCATTTTATCTCAACCAATCAAAACCAAATAACAATTCAAAGTCAAACTTTCCAAAGTTTGATATTTTCCAGGACTATTAGAAATATCTCAGGTTTCCATGACCGATAAAAATTGTTTTAATCAGGTTGGAATTAATAGTTTTAATTAATAGTTTTTTTATTTTCGAATTTTATTTAAATGATTTTTTTATCTAAAGATTAAAATTTCTACTACCAAGCGATTATTATGTCCGGACTGTAAGAATTAATGGTAGTGAATGAACCTTTCATTATTACTAAATAGAATATTGGTCACTTGCAATGCATTTTACTGCTCCAGTAAAAGCAATATACCTTTAGAAAACATACTTTTTGACAAATTTTTATTAAAACAACTGAAATAAAGCAATATCAAACAATACAAAGTAATATGCATTGTTAAAAGATTTAATCTATTAATCTATTTATACATTGAATTCAATAAATATATTCAAAAAAATATTATTCAAACAAATTACTTTACAAATCATGTCTGTAGAGAATTCAAACTAAATCTAAATTAAATCCTAAATAATGTCATCATTCAAGTTCAACAAATATCTAAATATTTATAAATAGATCTTTTATACTTCATAATTTTAGCGGCAACTAAAATATGACCAGATGTCATTTTCAATCCGTCTATCGAGTTGATATTCTTTCAATGATAGCTCGTGGTTTCGACCTTAAAATGACCTTAAATCAAATTTGACCATAAATTGAAGACAACCCGAACAATTTGACCTTTAAATGACCTTGACCTATTATATGATAGTGATGTCATACATTGGATAGGGTAGTTTCAATGTGCTCAGTATTTGTTGTGTAGGTTTCAATCAAGTGACAAGTGAGACTAATTGGCTAGCCGTTCCATTTTTCGAGCTACCCGAAGTTTGTGTGATTGATTGTATCCCAGAATTGAATGCAGCGTTTTCTATAAGAAAATCAAGACGGAATCATATCCTCTACCCACGATAGAAACTATATTCGCACGCATGAAAAATGCAAAACGTTTTTGCCAAAGTAGACCTTTTCAAAGTAGAGGTATTCAGCTGGATAATAAGTTAGTAAGAAAATTACAAGACATCATCGTTCCTACGAATAGGAAAGAAGTAGAAAGCTTTATCGGTCTAACAAATTATTTTGGTATACTCATTCCAAAACACTAGAACGAAATTTCATCTTGGAACAACCTCAGAAAGAAAGATAGTATTTTTGTTTGGACGAAAATGCTTCGTCGATATTTCAAAGAATCATGGAGGAAATTTTATCAGATATAAAAGGTATCCTTATATACCAAGATGGCGTCCTGGTTTTTGGAGAGAATGATGTTTCGTTAAAAGACGGTTAGACATAGTCAAGCAATTCCTAAAAGAAAAGAAAATCACTGTAAACAAAGAAAAGTCGATTTAGCACGCCGATGAAATTACGTTTTTAGTGTTCAATATATCTAGTCGAGGTATTCAACCGGATAATAAGTTAGTTAGAAAATTACAAGACATCATTGTTCTTACGAATAGGAAAGTAGTAGAAAGTTTTATCGGACTAACAAATTATCTTGGTATACTCATTCCCAAATTCTCGAACAAAATTGCATCTTTGAACAACCTGAGAAAGAAAGATAGTATTTTTGTTTGGACGGAAAAATGTCAACTAATGAAAGAATTATCCGATTACCCGGTTGTGAAACTGTACTCCCTTGAAAAAAAAGTGACTCTGACGACATACGCATCCTTGAACGCTGTCGGAGCAGTTCTAACTCAAGAAGGTTACCCAGTGATTTATGTTTCCCGAACTCTGAGCCAAGCAGAACATAATTATTCAAAAATAGAAAGAGAAGCTTTAGCGGTTGTATGGTCTGTAATCAGGTTTAATTATTTCTTTCTAGGAAGAAAATTCCTAATTCAGACCGATCATTGTCCTTTGAAATATTTATTTTGAAGTGACAGGGC
Source organism: Schmidtea polychroa (assembly GCA_959609185.1). NCBI lineage: Eukaryota > Metazoa > Platyhelminthes > Tricladida > Dugesiidae > Schmidtea > Schmidtea polychroa. Next base: position 124,065 of record CAUHTR010007680.1, read on the forward strand.
CATTCCAGAACAAGTCTCAGCACGTGTAACAAAATGGGCAATACAACTGATGAAATACGACTATGATATAACATATATTTCGGGAGCACAGATCCCACACGCGGATGCCATGTCAAGACTTAAATTCAAAGATGCAGGTAAGGAAAGTGTTGATTTCGACATGATGAATGTGCCATAAATTTAAAACGTCACATTTTGTAATGTTTTAGATCCAAAAGAAATTATAAATGAACTTGAAATTGATGAACGGTTGAAAGGAATTATACATTAAATTCTTTTCTAACAGCAACAGTTTGTTGACACATTAAGCAAACTAACATATTCTTAGATTCAACAAAAAAATATTCTGGAGTCCACCGTTCATTAAATAAACGGCATTCACTGTCTACTTTCCTCTTTTTTATTGAGTTTATTCTTAGTGGTTGTAAATGTTATTAATTAATACTGAATACTTGATAACAATAGTACAATGTAATTTAATTTTTAATCAAGATAGAACAAGATTTTAACAATAAAGCCAATATTTCATACAAAAATAACCAGACAAGAAACATTGATTGGCTGCTTGCATACAGTTACAGAAAACCTACATGACATTGTGGCTCATATTAATCACTAATTGTAGGACTGTAGTTAAACATAAGGGGTGGTATTTGGCCCACATCAAATACTTACTACAGATACACTGCTGCAGGACAGTTCGCAAGCAAATACAAACCAGATATGATTTTGATGGCCTGACTAATCACAGCAAGACTTTTAATGATAATATTCTTGTTGGTCAACGAAGGGCCTGTTTACTGGCTATTCATTCTAGCTACCAAAGGGCCGGATAAAAACAGTTGGCGGGCCGTAAGTTGAGCATGCCTGCTTTAATATTACATTTATAAACAACTTACAAATCAAATGAAAAATAAAAGTTATTTGTTGTTTTATTTTCAAGTTTCTTTTTTTATTTTAAAGAATTCGACTGATCGCTATGGGATTCTTTGGAATATCTTTTAATTTTTTAATTTAAATAAAATACTTTATTTACTGTGTGGACATGACTATTAGGCCAAAATTCAATCACTAAGATAAATTTATTTAAAAATAACTTAATAATTAATATAGCAGTTCTAAAATCAATATTTGTTGAAAATGGATAAATTATGTTTCATTCGATAGAAAAAATTCAATTTTCAAATCCAATTAGAATTAAAATGTTGCGTTGTCAATGAAAATTAAGTTATTATAAAATTTTTTATTTTCCATGTTGATTAATTAAGTAATAAGAATTTATCAATGTAATAATTTTATTATAGCCTATGAAAAATGTACCACCGGTCGATGAATTATGGACTTTTTAAACGTTCTACTTGAAAGCTATTAGTTTTATAATAATTTCTAGTAGGATTATTTCAGAAAGTTGAATGAATAATATAATTAAGTTAAAATGTCTCTAGGGGAGAAAATTTTCCTGCGTTTCATTTCCATTACATAGAAAATAGTGTTCGCTGACTTTGCACTGTAAATATTGTATTTGGTATTGTTGACAAGATTATAAATATAATACTAATTAGTTATTCAGATATTTATTTAGACGAAGTCCAAGGAGAACTGGCAAACATTGGCAGCAGATCGGGATATATTAACAAAACCTAAGCCGCCCAATATAGAAAATTTATATAGAACGATTCATTCAAATTATATGAAAAAGTTATCAGAAATACCGAAACCAGAGAATGTTAAATATATCTCGATTACAAGACCTCTCATACCTATTCAAGGGTGCAAGTGTGCGATTAGAAAACCGATAGATCAGCCAGTGGAAAATAATAATTTTACGGCCGTAGGGCAAGGTTTGTGCATATCTTGTCTAAGGCGATGCACTGAAGATTATATTGGATCGTCGAGAAGTTTATTTATTCGAAAAATCATTGAACAGTCATCGTCTTGTGCAGAGATATTTTCAAGTGAACCCAGAAGAAGTCGCATTAAAACATCAAAATCTCATTCGAAAATTAAGCCACAAATTTTATTGAAACGCAGTAAAAGTGAACAGAAACTAAATTTGAATGTGTCAACTGGAATTGGTAGAGGAGATTCAAAATTAAAGTTAGAGATCCATTTACCTTCAACGTGGTATTGAAATCACTTATCACATGAAATGTAGTTATTACGTGGGATATGATTGGTAGTTGACATGTGTATTATCATATATAATATATACATTGTGTGACATCCCATACATTCTTAATGTAATCAGTTCAAGATCCAAAATCCTTTGATGACAAAATTACGATGTACAACGGGCACATCTTTGACTTAAATATTACATTTATATTTGTTGGGTTTTTATTTTAAAATGTCGGTTCTCTTTCTGACTCCTCGTATTCTTATTCAAGCAAATAAGTAGAAACCCAACACAGAATATCTTTATTCAATTTCAAAAAAATTAAAATTTGTCACTATTTGCACCTTTCCTTCACTCTAATTATCACTCGACAAGGTACATAACCCAAGGGGCAATCACCTTTTCTGGTACGAGTCTTAAACATTTTTCGAATTACTAGATTTCTTTTTCTGATCACTAATCGCCGGATTTTCCGAGCTTCACTTTTGTTTTATTCGACCAAATGGCGGCTTGTCTGTTTCTGAGCTTTCTTTTTATATTGTTATTGAGAGGGCAATTATCTACAGAATTTCAATTAATTATTTCCCGGGAATCCTTGGTAAACATTTGAGTGTTTCCAAATTATTTTAGTTTGTTTATCCTAGATTGGGGCTCGAAATATTCTCTCTCTTATCTGACCGATCAGGTCTCACTGCGCATTGGGTTTCCTTCAGTGCTCGGGTTTCCCATGAGCTCGGGCTTCCCGTTGGCTTGGGGTTTCCATTACCGATTAATTAATTATAATTAATTTGTTTTTTTCGCATTAACTTTCCCTGTGAACACCTTATCATATTTTCATTATAGTTACTGAACTCGTCCATCAATTTGGCGTTCAACCATACCCGATACCCCCATTCAATATTGATTTTTGATTTTTAACAAGTTTTAATTAATTTCGAACTTTTATTGATTTTACCAATAATTGTTATGCCTTCCTTTTATACATAATTTTTTTTAATTTTTATACTAACCCAAACATATTTATATTTTTCTCTTCAAACATTTATCTTCTTTTATGAATAAATTAGCTAATATAAATCTCATGGCACATGTTTTCATTTAACAACTTAAATTTAAACTATAAATATCTCGGTACAAACATTTTTATGACCAAATTTATCTATTGTAATTTCGTGACTTGTGATTTTATTTATTTTTGAAATGTATGACCACAAAAATCCTTGCCCAGTAATCCGACATCACTGAAATGATTGAACAACAATGACTCTCGTTTAGATACCGCGATATAAATGGACAGTGATGTTTTGTCCATAGTGATAATATTCTACATGTAATCCACATTCTACTCTTTCGTGCTGTTTCCGCAAAAAAATGTCCCCACCTAGATTCCATAATCTCCTGGTTTGATTTTAATTACCTTTTATCATTTTATTGTTTATTTATTAACGTTGGTTATTAAGTGTAGGTGATCCCACCCTTACCGTTTATAATTGCTGCTACCACAAATCAAACCTACCTTGGATCATCCGGACTACCCCTGAAATGTTATATTATAATAATTGAACAACACTATTGTCATTAAAGATAAATGAAGTGTTCAGGTTAATTTATCTATTGCCGTCGTACTGAATCTCGTGGCATTCCGCATTTCCACCGGGGTTCTTGAAGTGACCAATTCACTAGTTCTGGGAATTTGATAATCCGGTTGTTCATTTGAACTAGATCCTCAGCCCATTCTTCGTCATTGAACTGCAGGTGCGTGCAATGCAAGCTGGGTTGAGTATCGGTTTTCGTTTTATGATTATCATCCTGCGATCTTGATTCCCTGTCAGTTGGTTGAACTCCGCTACTGACCAGTAGATTTCATTTTATCGCGGGATTTTACTCATATATTGAGACATTCATTGGGTTATCCCAGTGGTGCCCAACCTAGTGCCCGCGGGCAAAAAAGTGCCCGTGGAGACTTTTTCAAATGCCCGTGGGTGTTTTTCTAAATACGGTTAAAGAAAATATCAATTTTTAACATTAAGATGTATAATGTTTCGATGAGAATTACAAGCGCATTTTTAATTTTCGAAATTAAAATTAATCAATCCCAACAATTAATTATTAAATGGGAATTCCAAGAAAATTAAATTTTTTCCTACTTTAAATTAAAATTAATTAACTCAAATATCGTTACATCGTTAGTTAAAAAACTCTATTTAAATCAGTCAACCAAAAACAATCTCTCAGTGTGGACAACAATTTATCCAAATAAAAAAAATAATTTTTGTTTTTACAAAAATGTCTCTCAGCAAAGGGATGTCTCAAAAAAGAAAACGTGAAGGTGAAAAATCTGCGCAACAAGTGTTAAGAAATAACTGGGAAGAACAATTTTTGTTCACACATTCACAATCATCAAGGCCAATTTGTCTGATTTGTAATGACACAGTTGCAGTCTATAAAAAATACAATGTGGAACGTCATTTTAATCAGATGCATTCAGAATTCAAAATCAAATACCCAATTGGATCTGCAGACAGAACTGACTTTATTTCAAAGAGAAAATCGAAACTTGCAGTTCAGCAAACATTTTTTACCAAAAGACAAGAAGAAATGCACGGTATGACAAAAGCTTCCTTTCAAATTTCCCTGCTGCTTGCCAGATTAAAAAAAAGTTAATCAGATGGTGAAATGGTAAAAGAGGCAATTTTCCATTTTTGCTGAAAACTCAGGTGACCCAAAAAACAAATTGCTGTCCAAAAACATAGCACTTTCAAGAAATACAGTTACTCGGAGAATTGAAGAAATGGCCAATGATGTCTCAAAACAAATTATTGTTGCTGCTTCACTTTCAAAATACTTTTCAATTGCAATTGATGAAAGCTGTGATGCAACTGACAGTGCTCAATTACTGGTTTATATAAGATGTGTCGATGAAAACTTCGATGTTGTTCAGGAACTTCTTGGCCTTTGTCAACTGAAAACCACAACAACTGGAGCCGATATCTTTGAAGCACTGAAAGATTGTGTGGAAAATTCAAGCATCAACGAGTATAAGCTCAACTGGAATCAACTGGAAAGTATCTGCACAGATGGAGCTCCTGCAATGGTTGGAAAAAACAACGGTTGTGTTTCCCTTCTAGAAAAATATCTAAAAAGAAAACTTTTTAAGTACCATTGCATTATTCATCAAGAAGTTCTTTGCTCAGAGGATATGGAATTCAAGCATGTTATTGACACAGCTGTGCACTGTATTAACAAGATTAGAGCACGATCTCTAAATAGAAGAGAGTTCCGATCCCTGTTTGAAGAGGAAACCGATGATTGTGGTGAACTTTTGCTCCATTGCTCTGTTCGCTGGTTGTCAAAGGGAAAAATGCTGTCAAGATTTTTCCAGTTAAGGACCCAAGTACTGCAATTTTTGGAAGAAAAAAAAGAGTTGTCTACCGAGTGTGATCTTTTGAAAAACAATTCCTGGTTGAGTGAATTGGCTTTTCTTGTTGATGTCACAAATTACCTGAACATCTTGAACACAGGATTGCAAGGTGAAAATAGTTTGTTCCCAACACTATTCAATCAAATCAATGCATTTAAGGCAAAATTAAAACTGTTTTATAACAGTCTTTCTCAAGGAAATCTGGATCTTTTCCCCACGCTTCAGAAATTTCAACTTGAAAGTTCAATCACTGTCAACTTGGACTATGAAAATACAAACTTGCCATTATGAATTTGTCTCATTCATTTTCTTCTCGATTTTCTGACTTTGAGGCAGAGAAGGATAACATTTTATTGTTCATTAATCCATTCTCTATATCAGAAAGTGAAATCAGCAAGTATTCTCCAAAAATACAGATGGAAATTACTGACATTCAAAACCACACAGGATTAAAGAGAAAGTTTCAAGAGCTTTGTGAATCACCTATTTCACCCGACTTAAAAGCATTCTGGAAGCTTGTTCCAAAAAATGACTATCCTGAACTTAACAACATGGCACTCCGGTTTGTGGTCAAATTTGGATCAACTTACATTTGTGAGAAGACATTTTCTTCAATGAACTACATAAAAAGCAAATTCAGATGTTCACTCACTGATGCTCACTTGGAAAACCTCATTCTATTATCAAATTCAAAAATCAATCCTGATATTGATCAACTTGTTAGCCAGACTCAAATTCAAAAGCCGCATTAAAATGATGTTATAAATAAATTTGTTTGTTTTGTTTCACATTATTATTTTTATTATTTTAAATTTTTAATACAAATGCATGTTTCCTAATAAAAAGATTGTTATAAGATCATTTTTCTATTAACTAATTTTTCAAAAATGTGCCCGCAAAGACTTTTTCATTTAAATAGTTGCCCACTTGATAAAAAGGTTGGGCACCACTGGGTTATCCTGTCGGCCTGAATATGTAAATTTATTCCAAAATTTAAGGTATTTTCCACAAAAATATGGAACCAAAATATCATTTACTCCCATGCCTAGAAAATAACTTGCCACTTAATGAAATCATTTTATAATATCAAATAAGGCTTTATTAGCATAAGTAGAAACATTCTGAAATAGGACTGGAAATGTTTATCAACAACTTCACCTCAGACACTCAATGCTTCAACCACAATCCAATATATTTATACCAGTGGTCGCAATTACTTGGCACGCGTGCCAAGATTGGCACGCTTCGAAATTTTGCTGGCACGCATGATAAAATTATGAAAAAATAAATTTTGTCGCAAAAATAGATTTTATTATTTATTTTTTTACTTTCAATCATATAATTTTTTGACATTTCAGTGAGTTGCATTTTTATTTACTGTTTTTTTTTGTTTGTTAAAAATATTTGTGCTTTACCTAGTCCTAGTGTTTTGTTTAAAAATACAATCTTTTTTTGATATTTGAATATTATCGAATTAAGAAAACGAAAACGTTCGAAAAAATTCGTTCAGAAAATTTTCAGAATATTTCACTGAATTACATTTGGTAAGTTTTTATTCTGTTTTTGTTAAGTTTTTATTTTAGTTTGGTTTTTATTATTAGCCGTTCAAAATGAATAAAACTTCAACAGATAATCATAAAGATTCATTTCAAGATTTTTGGAAATTTCTTTATAGGATGATTGAAAAGAATGGCATAGCACATTGTGTTTTATGTCTCACATCTGTAGTCTTTCGTATATCATCAGACAAACGTCATTTTGAATCCAGCCATTCATCGATTGTAAAATTAAGTTTGGAAGAAAGAAAACATTTTTTTCGAAAAAAAATGAGAATCTTCACTGCCAATCAAGTAATATGAACAAATTTGTAAAATTGACAAATAATATAACTGCCGCTAGTTGTAATATAGCAAACGAAATTGCTAAACACGGAAAACCATTTACTGATGGTGATTTTTTTAAAACTACTCTTTTGAATTGTGCTGAAAACTTTTTGAAGACTTCGATAATAAAGATAAAATAATCATGCGCATTAAAAACGTTCAACTGAGCCCAAATACAGTTAAAGATAGAATATTAAAACTGCGGGAAAATATTTTTTCCCAGTTAAAATCAGATATTTGCTCAGCTGAGGTATTCACTATCGGCGTTGATGAAAGTACGTATATCAACTTAGATGCAAGGCTAGCAATAACTGTACGATATGCTACAAAAGGAAAAATGCGTGGAGAATTATTAAAGTTGGAAACTTTGCCAGAGCGAACAAAAAAAACATTAATTGATTCGAATATTGATATTAAAAAAATATGCTCAATTTCTACTGATGTGTGCCCTAGTATGGTAGGTAAAGATTCAGGATTCCAAATATTACTACAAAATGAAATCGGTCACCCTGTTTTGGGTTTTCATTGTATCATTCATTTCGAAGCACAATGTGCCAAAGATGGAGTTTTTTTACTAAATCACGTGATGAATGTTGTGAGTAAGATAATTAATTATATTGTTGCCAATGATTTGTCCAAAAGACAGTTTAAAAAGTTAATGGCAGATTTAAATGTACCATATGAAACTCTTCTTATGTATAATCACGTTCGATGGCTTAGTCGTGCATTATCTTTAAAATGATTTTTTTTATGCTTGGATGAAATTTGTCTTTTTTACATGACAAAAAAAATATTTACAGGCCTTACCGATACTAGATTGTTACTAAAGTTAATGTTCTTAACTTATTTTACTATCCATTTGAATGAATTAAACAAGAAACTGCAGGGTTATGGAAAATCATTGGATATTTTATTTGAACACATTAATGTTTTTGAAATGAAACTAAAATTAATTGAAAATGACTTACAAAAAATAGAAACAAATTATGAAGAATTGAAATATTTTCCAAATTTAAAATTTTTTTTGAAAAATACTGACATAGAAGAAGAAAACCTACAAGATATTTTTGATGAATTTCGTAAAATTATATTAAGTACACAAGAATTATTTGAAAATCAATTCCAAAATATTAAAAAAAATCGAACATTTAATTAAGTTTATCCGATATCTTGACAAGTTTATTCCGGACAATAATTTCGGTGAATTTGGATGGCTAGACTTTGACGATTTCAATAGTGAACTGCTCGAATTCCAAGCCAGTTTGATTTGGCGTGAAAAATTTGAAGATTTAAGAATAATGGTCGAAAGTCAATTAAACGATGAAGTTTTAAAGTTGTGGCAAAGTGTTCCAAATCAGTTTTCATCATTAAAAAAGCTAGCAATAGCTATATTAACAGTATTTCCTTCAACTTACTTTTGCGAATTCTTATTTTCTCAAATGAATGTAATTTTAACCAAAACCAGAAACAGAATGGCTAGTGACAACTCCGAGGCTTGTGTTGCTTTAAAAGTAACCAATTACATACCAAATATAGACCACTTAGTGTCGCAATTTATACATAAAAGATCTGATACTGGACAACAGCAGAAATTTATTGTTTAATTTTTGATATTTTTTATTTTTCGTTGTTTAATTCTTATTATGTTTTATTTAATTTAATTTTTGATATTGAAGAATATATCTGATTTTTTGTTTTCTTTTGATTAAATATATTTAAGTTTTTTTATATTAATTTATATTTAAATATAAATAAAATCAAAGTATAAATGAAATAAATAAAAATTAATATAAAAACGAATAAGTACATATTAATTTCTTACATTTCAATACTATTTTATTTTATGGAATAGATTCGGCACGCCGAAATAATGGTTTGAGGAAAATCATCTTTCTTGGCACGATACCTAAAATCTAATTGCGACCATTGATTTATACGAACTAATACAGTCAACTACAGTCAAGCCCCAATCTTCAAAATCAAATAATGTTTTGCTCTATACTCTCATTAGCTAGACTATGAGTACACCAAACAAACAATTACGAGTTTAACGCTTGAGCCTTGACACAGCGTTCACAGGAATCAACCCAACAGCATTAGAAATCAGAAGGGTCAAGAATATCTCCCCTTATGCCCGAGTGGCCCCTTTGTAATATAAATAAAAATTTGATTTTTTTAAGTGCCTAAAAAGAGTAAAATGGGAAATATTATTATTAAACGATATTTATCAGCCTAGACTTGCCAGGATTTGATAACGGGATTATTGCCAATCCTGAATTGCTTAAAAGGAACGTTTGAGTCTACTTTTTGTTATGACGAGACATTTTAATATTTCAGCTTCAACTCTAGCAGCAAACCTTTTTGTTTTCTAATTGCTGATGTAAATTCAATACTGGTTATTAGCTTGTCAACTGTTAATGTTACTTACAAGGGTCAATTTTAAAGATAATTCTAGTGCGTCTAGTGCTCATCCTGCTATATCGAAGTTAAGTTGTAATATGGACCAACGTGTGAATTCTTGAGGCATTAAAATTTATTCTACCAATGTTAGAAATAGGACGCATGAAATTTAGTAAGTACCGAACTATTTTTAAAAGGAAGAACCAGTCAAACAATCATTTAAAGTTTGCTATACCTAGATGAACTGTCGCTCCTTTCAAACTAAATGGATCGTTTGATAAAGATAACACTCGTAACTATGAAAGACGACATTAATTATCATTTGTGTATATTTTGAATTATTAATCGTGCTCTTACAATAAACCACCGGGACTATGGCTAATCTCGTTTACCTAACGTTCAATAAATAAATCGGTATCAACGAAATCGTTGTGAACTTGAAAAGTTCGTAAGGTATGAATAAGACAAATTAAAAATATATTTCTTGGATTTAGTCTACGGAAGACCTCTTTGCTGCGCATTATGTTTTTTAAAGAGAAAATTCTACCCACAAAAATTGTCCTTTTAAAATTTCCCATCAAATTCGCTTGGGATCCTACCTACACTTTCCCCCTTTCTCTATCTGTCCTTACGATCTTATTTATTATTTATTATTTATTATGATTGTTATTTCGTTATTTATCGTGAATCCTTGTATTAGGGGAATTTGTAGAGCCCAGCAAGTCTCCTTTAAAAATTATTGTTTCGGGACAGCTGCGATATTTGTATGTTAATTTTTATGAGAACAATAATTAAAATGGATATTGAATTAACATAAAATGTAAAAATAACTATTACAACTAATACAAACTTTAATCAAAGAACAACAAATATAAACCGTAGAATCTAGGAAATTGTGGATTTCAGTTCTGTTTAAAATAAAAAAATGCTTTTTTTGATTTGTGTTAAATTTCAAGGTTTCCCCGAAATCAAACTGAAAGAAAATTTCCTTTAATATCCTATTATAGCTAAATGGATAGCAGTTGAGGGTAAGCCGTCTTTAGATCGTTATTTTATATTCTGGAATTCTTGACTTTTTCTTTAAAGTAAATTTGCGATTTTCTTTTCCAATTATTTCTTTTCGTTTTTAAATTTTCGTAATTTTTGATTTATTTATACATTCAAGAATAGTTGGTTTCTCGACTTTGTGAATGTAAACAATTTGCAATCCAGTTGGATGAATCAACTGATGTAGCTGGTCAAGCTCAATTGATGGCATATGGCATATGACATATGTAATTATTATTATTATTATTATTATTATTATTATTATTATTATTATTATTATTATTATTATTATTATTATTATTATTATTATTATTATTATTATTATTATTATTATTATTATTATTATTATTATTATTATTATTATTATTATTATTATTATCATTAATATTATTATTATTATTATTATTATTATTATTATTATTATTATTATTATTATTATTATTATTATTATTATTATTATTATTATTATTATTATTATTATTATTATTATTATTATTATTATTATTTATTATTATTATTATTATTAATATTATTTTAACTAATTTTGTTTTCAGTGTGACAAATAGAAGTTGATGTGGCAAGTACAGGAGATATGCGCCCATTGTAAAGGTATGACAGAGATGAGATTGAATGGTGCATATCAGATTTATTACCATAGCAATGCCATTTGAATTCTCGAAATCTCATAGTCAAGGAAATAATAATAAAATGTTAATTATTTTAAATGAAAAATCAAATCCAAAACTAAACATTTTAACAAAAAAATTTTATTAAAATGTCAGAAAATTGATTGATAGATTAAAGTGGAAATAAGAATTGCTTGTGAAATTAATGAAACATAATTTAATAGGTATAATAATAATAATAATAATAATAATAATAATAATAATAATAATAATAATAATAATAATAATAATAATAATAATAATAATAATAATAATAATAATAATAATAATAATAATAATAATAATAATAATAATAATAATAATAATAATAGCTTGCATTCATTCTAAACTGAAATTTAACTGAAGTAACAGTTCACATTTGTTCATTTTATCAAATAATAGAAATCTAGTAATTAAAATAAAAATTCAATTCAAACTCTATTTATTTTATTACAATTTTCAAGGTGACCTGTCAAAAGGGCCCGGGACAAAGCGAACCCGTCAAGAAGGCCCCGATATTACGGTCCTGGCAAAATGGCCCCGACAAAAAGACCCGTCAAGAGGCCCCTTGTCAAAATGGCCCCGGGGAAAAAGGCATCTGACAAAGGGACCCTTGGCAAAATAGCCTCGACATAAAGGCCACCGACAAAAGGACCTCTGATATAAGGGCACTTGGCTAAAAGGACCCCTGTCAAAAGGGTTCCCGCCAATAGAAAAAGACACTGTTTCCGGAAATTTCACACCCCATCAACAACTATACACTTATTCCAAATCGCTCTGGAAAACCCTAAATTCAATTTTACACCGCACCACCATATATTCTCTTCCTGACCAGCCGGATACATCCACTCTTACTAAAACATTCCGTGAATTCTTCATTGACAAGATTGATCGAATTCATGTCAAATTTACTATTCCGGCTTCTCCTGGTCTATATGAAATTTTAACTACTCCCCCGCCAAAACCATTCCATGGTACTATATGCATGTGTAATAACAAACGTATAGAACCTATTTAAAACAGTCCAAATTGTTTGTAGCCAGAGATATGTAGGTATTCTTTTGGCATTTACCAGTTGACACTTAAAATGTCACGAATGACGTTATCATAGCAACGTCACAATACAAATGATTGATAAACGTTTTTAAAATATCTTTTCCCGTTGTTTTACCATGCATAGATTCGAGACAACATAATTCCTCACGCATTTCAGTATCACTGTGTCTAGTTACAATTGCCAAACGTGGTATCCCGTTTATATCAACACTCTCATCAAGTGCCACATTCAGGGCGCTAGCATTTCTTAACGCATCAGTGTGCTGTTCTTTTATATTCTGACCCATTTCTGTAATGCGTCTCTCAACCGTCCTAGCAGAAGTAGGCATTTCTTTTATCCTTGAAATAATTATGTTTTTATTGGGAAAATCATCAAACAGCACTTCAGAGCACTTGAGGAAAATCTCTTTAATATAATCACCGTCTGACTTTCCGAAATTTGCAATACACTGTGAGATTTTGTAGCTAGCTTCAGTTGCTTGATTTTTTCTACCGATCATGTTAACAAAAACGTTTGTTTGCTTCTCATAGCGAGCCACAGCATTTTTAATAGATTCATTTTTTTCTGCCTCACACTTGAAGGATCCTTTGTGTTTTGTTTCAAAGTGGCGCTTTACGCTTGACGTTCTGGTTACAACAGTTTCCAAACATAAGGCACAAATAGTACGATCATTTTTTAAAATAAACCCGTAATCTGTTGTCCAAAAAGACTGAAATTGGCGAATATCAAACTTCATTTTTTTGGAACACGTCATAATGGGTATTTAAATAATAGAACAAATTTAATATTTGAGTAAATAATATGGCAGTAAAAATGAAATTAACCAGTGTGATTGTGAGCTGAATTATTTTTATTGACCACTCTGCTATCATCAGTTGTTATTGTAGCCTTACAATCAAACTTTGGATAAAACTTACATCTCCACTGAATAGTACCATCTTTGTTGCTTCTGTGCTTATTATATTCAAAATTTAATAAAATTATATTTATTAATTAAAAATATATGAAGTTATAAGTTGTCGCGTGATAAAATGTCAACATAATAAAATGTCGTGTGATAAATTGTCTGTACACAGGTTTTTATATAGGTCATGAAATACAGGTAAATATTAATTACCCTCCTCTACAGACTCCTTCATTTCGTATATCGAATTAGGTATACCTATTTTTACAGCTATTTTTACCCGTAAATCTAGTGTTAAAAATATTTATAATAAATAAAAAAAAATAAATCATTTAATTATATAGAATTTAAATATTAAAAGTTACCGTTAATATTAAAATTGACAGGCCGCAATTGACTGGATTTTATTTAATCTCCATTTAGCTATTACAATTGTTTGTAAAATGCTATAAAACCCATTGAAATTTAAATATATATGTAAGTTTGGCTTTAATCCCCACCTATTTTAGGTCTCTCCGAAGAATGTCAGGTTCCAAAACAATCATCTTTTGTTATTTTCAGCTCCATATACTATGGGTTTCGAGAAATTTTCTCTTGAACATAGAAAGTTGAAATTATTATATTTATATAAAATAATTTTTATTATCATTCGATAGACAAAATCAATTTTCAGATAAAATTGAAAAATAAATCGATGTTTATAAAAAGTTAAAATTTTAATTTTTTATTAATTATTTAATGATTCACGAACAAAACGCACAAATTTTATTATTATTAATATAGGAAATATCACCTGGCAAACGAAAATTATTCTCGGTCCACATAGAAATAACGCTAACCAATAAAATCGGTGGGATGTAACAAACTGAATTCTAAAAATTGTGAAGCATGAGATGGCATGAGATCCATAAATTATGCATTCTAGCATTCATAGACATATTTGCTAGAATGTGACTAACGAAACCTGCACATTGCAAGCTAGAATTTATATTATTTATTTATTTATTCTACGGAGAAAAGTTTTCAAAAGTTTAATTTCACAGCTGGAGACCAAAATAAATTGCGATGAGCAAGTAGATTTGTTCTGTCGACAAATTTTGACGCGCAACCGGATCGAGAATGAATGAAATATTTTCTGCTTTCTGTTGACATTTACATTTTCCAGCAATAAACTCTGGAATCTGTTTATTCTCCCTGATGCCAATGAAATTTACTGCTTCAGGAAATATATTTATTTGCGTTTCATTTTATTAATGGCATTTCATATTCTTCCTAGAATAATTTTAATAGGAAAATATAATAATTCGTAACATGTTGACTATTAGAACTCTTTTATTATTATTTTTAGACATGGTGAAAAGTATTGCATGTAATATACAACGGCAATGTTTATTGTATGGTCAGTAGTCCATATACAGAGGCGAAATGTTGCCAAGATGGGGAACAGCCACATCAAATATGAAGGAATATATCTAAATCATCAATATAACACTACTGCAAAATGGCGATCATGCGAATGGCACATAATAAAATAGTATATAAATTTTAGCAGAAAACACTAAATTTCAAATACCTTAAGTAAAACAAATGTTAAGTCCAAAAAATTCTCCCGTCGTAGTTCTCTGTGCATATGTGCAATCAAAACTGTCAAGTAAAACTGATTTAATTGACAATGTGGGTAGATTTGTGAAGGGGTCGATGACCTGAGAAATAGTTCCCGATCACTTCCATTGTGCTAATAATCTTTCGCATTTGGACAAGACATTTGAATTTGAATGATTGACATTTAATTTAAATGATTGAAAACAGTTTTTTGTAAATTTCTTATTTTTAATAAAATTTCTTAATGCTTTGATCTTACACGTGAAGTTTGATATCACCTTGATAATGCAAAGGGTTTTTGGTAACCTGGAAAAATAAGTTCTTAAAAACATTCATGCCAACACATTCACAGCTTATTTATCGATTTCTGATATTAAGAGATAAGTATTTTAGGAAGGGGTAAACGGAACCTAAACTCTTTTGTAGTTATTGTTTTGTTCTTTTTCACCACATTAACTCGAATCCTAGCATATTTTGATAAATCGAAACATATATAATTATTTTGACTCTTTTGTTTAGAGAAACCAGTTAATTACCCTGACCATGGTTGCATTTTCCTATACCTTGTTTAATTAAGTTTATATATAAACAACTAAGATAACAACTGTTAGTTTTAATACTTTGAAATTATAATAATAACACAGAAAATCAATTTAAATGTACAAACTGATTATTATTATGAAATTATAATATTTCCTAAAAAACAATTGAAAGTAAAAAGTACAGTACCGTTAAATTTTGCGTATTCAGTTAAAACACCTCGATAACAATTTTGTAGTGTGTGTTGGATTGATACACACTGCATGCCTAAAATCTATAAGTTTAAGGCAGTTGTGCGATTCTAATAATTTTACAGCCACTTCGCTACGAAAAAATGTGGTTGGTAGACTGTTATTAAAATTTTTTTATAGCTTTCTAAATTAAAAAAGAATTTATTTATTGTACAGGAAAGTAAATTTTATAAAAAAAACGATAAACTTATAATTTCAAATATTTCCATATAGCCTTTTGATTTTCATCTTCTGAAATTTGTTTTTTTAATCCTTGTATCATCGGCTGAATGATTAATTGTCAACCACTTCTTTACAATGGGGGCGGAATCCCATTAGATAAGTGGTAGGCCGATTAGACAAATAGTCATTACGTTGGAAATTTTTTCACGGTTAAACGGTTCCGTTTATCTGAACATATTTGGTTTATTTTTGAAAATCCCCTTTCTGCTTCTGCGGAACTTTCAGCAATGGTTCTTAAAATATTTTTTGCTTTTTTAATACTTTCCCGGACCATATAGTTCTGCGTATCTTTTAAGAAATTTCCTACAAAATCTCTATAATCATTTGTATCAATTTTATAATTAAAAATGTCGTTAAAAGTGTCTAATTGTTCTTCATCTGCCTTACACGGAACAATTATTTCTTCAATATTCCACTTAGATGGTTCTAATATATTAAGAAATTCTAATTTACAGCTGCCTTGGGCACAATTTGATTTTATATGGTCGCAATCCATTAGCCTTTTCTTTAAATTAAGTACTATATTATAAGTTTAGAGCGTGGTAGTCCAATAAATCTACTATTTTCTATAAATTTGATTGTTTTAAAAGCTTCTGAGATAATTAAACTTTCGATTTCGTTTTTGTATACACCCTTTTCCTTTTGGAGTATTTCAAAAAAATTAATTGACCTTAGAACAAGTTTTTTCCATATGTCCATATTTCTAGCTTGTAGCGCATTTGACAGAATAGAAATTTCATTTAAAATGTCAATCATTAAAGATAAATCATTTAAAAAGAATTTATTTTCCAGTACCCATGTATTTTTCATTTGATGAAAAATAATTATGTAAAGCAGGATAGGCAGGTCAAACAGCTATGGTTGATCTTAAACTGCATGCTGCACACCTTGATCCGAAAACTCTTCCAATCTTTATAATATCGATTTCTAGTTCCTTTGATATTTCAGAAAGCTCGATTTGATTTTTATTGGATTGATGAAAAATAGTGTATATTTTGCCAATAAAAATTTTAAAATGGTTTACTTGCTTTATTTCATTTATAGAATCATCCAAAACAAGTTGGAGGCGATGGTTTAAACAATGTCATATTAATACATATGGAAATTCATTTGAAATTCTCGTACTGATTCCAGATTTTCTCCCTAGCATGACACTTGTTTCATCTGAACAAAATCCAACTAAATTTTTTTCAAATAATTATAAGTAAATCCATTGTTATTTAAAGCTTTCATCAAAGAATGATATATAGTTTCTGCCTCTTGTTTGTTTAATTCAAGTAGAGTTAAGAAAATTGTTGTTGTAACAGAATCTTAAACTTTTAAAAAAGTTATAATAAGTTTGGAGGATGTTGTTGAAGTTTCGTCAATAATCAAACATATTTTCAAGTTATTTGCAATTATTTTCTCAAATACTTCATTTCTAATATAATTTGCAATAAAATCAACTATTTTTACTGCGGTTTTACGAGAATGCAATGCTAATCCCATATCTAATCCATTTTTAACCCTACACTGCATGACTTTTTATATTGTTGTCTAAGTACTTTGTACACCAGGGGTGCCCATAAGGTCGATCGCGATCTACCGGTAGATCGCGAAGGATTTTTTAGTAGATCTTCATAAAAAAAATATGTTTTATATAANCGCGAAGGATTTTTTAGTAGATCTTCATAAAAAAAATATTTTTTATATAAATTTAGATTTTATATAAAATTTCTGTTTTATGCTTAAATTTTTTGCCAATTTTCATGTTCTGTGTTCCATTTCTATGGTAATACTAAATAACATTTTTTAATTTTGATTTCACCATTTCCAAAATGTTATTTAGTTTAATTTAGTTTAATTTAATTTTGTTTATTTAGTTTAATTTAATTTTGGTTGGTGTAACAAAGTGAAAAATTTTCTTAAGCTTTTTTGTTAAATTAATTTTGTTTAAAAATGCTAAATAAAAAAATGCTAAATAAAAAAGCCAAGACTTATCATTATAGCGAAGAAATGGAGAAGGAGTACTTTTTTGTAATGATTAAAGGTAAATGTTGTTGCTTAATTTGTAAAGCTACTATTTCATTACCAAAAAGAGGGAATTTGGAAAGGCATTTCAAGACAATTCATAAGACTTTTGCAGTTGATTATCCACTTGACAGTGAACTACGCAAGTCTAAAATCATGGAACTGAAAACATGCATTTCTTTTCAACAGTCATTTTTTACGAAGCTAACATCCAAATCAAAGTCAGCTACAGCTGCATCTTTCCGAGTAAGCTACATTCTGGCAAAAAATAAGAAATCTTTTAGTGATGGAGTAATTGTAAAAGAAGCATTTTTAGAAGCGGCAGAATCATTATTTTGTGATTTTAAAAATAAATCAGATATAATTTCTGCTATTACTGATATGCAATTGTCCCGTAATACAGTTACACGGAGAGTCCAAGAAATAAGTTCCAATTTAAAAAATCAGTTAATGTTAGACATAGGAAATTGTACCGCATTTTCATTGCAAGCAGACGAATCAACTGATGCGGCTGATATTTCGCAGCTTATAATTTTTATTCGAATGGTCTTTAAAGATTTTTCTACGAAGGAAGAATTATTAACAATTATACCACTCAAAAGTAAAACTCGAGGTGAGGATATATTTCAGAATTTTAAAGCTTATGCCAACAGCATTCAGCTCCAAATTTGTAAGCTTGTATCAATAACAACAGATGGCGCACCAGCTATGACAGGGCGTCACAACGGATTTATAGCATATTGTAGGAATGATTGTGAATTCCCAGATTTTCTTTCCTACCACTGTATTATTCATCAACAAGCCTTGTGTGCTAAAATTCTGAATATGAGAGATATTATGGAAATAACATTCAAAATTGCTAACTCGATTCGTGCAAGAAGTCTTCAGAGACGACTTTTCAAATTACAAATTGAAGAAAGTAATAGCGAAGGTCCTACTGAATTACTGATGCATTCAGATGTAAGGTGGCTAAGTAGAGGAAAATTCTTACAAAGATTTAGAGATTTGCTTTCTGAGATTAAGTTGTTCCTTGCCGCAAGAGGTGATGAGTTCAAGCAATTGGAAGATGATGTTTGGCTCTTGGATTTGGCATTTTTAGTAGATATTACTGCAATTCTGAATGAATTAAATCTCGACTTACAAGGTAAGGATAAATTGATATTCGATATGATAAGTTCAATCAATGCATTTATACAGAAGCTTCATTTACTTATTACCAAAATAGAAGACAAAAATTTAAGTTATTTTCCAAATATGTTGTCACAATTAAAAGAATCTGAAAATGTCAACTTTAATATTACGAGATATGCGGAACAGATCAAAATTTTGGTTTTAGAGTTCGAGAGACGTTTTCAAGACTTCAAGAAACTTGAAATTGTGGCTGCATTTATGTCCTTTCCGTTTAATCCAAAAATAAAACCAGAAATTGTTGCAGATTCAATTTCAACTTTGTTTAAAATGGATATCCCTATACTTGAAATGGAAATAATCACACTTCAAAATGATATCTTCATTAAATCAAGATCTTCCGAACCAAATGTATGGAAATATCTATCAGAGGATAAATATTCAAACTTGAAAAAATGCTTCGAAAATTTAGTATCATGTTTTGGTTCAACTTATTTATGTGAGTCTGCTTTTTCACATATGAAAATTATAAAGTCAAAGTACCGAGCAACATTAACAGATGACCATTTGGAATCCAGCCTAAGAAGTTGTCTTAGCACTTATATCCCAAACTACAAAAATCTAGTGGATTCAACCCAATGTAGAGCATCAACATCGAAAAGTTCTATATAAAAATAATTTTCATTAAATTTGATTTCCTAAATTACATTTTTTTATAATAAATAGTTATATACTTTAATTTTCCATATTTTGACATATATTTGTTTTATTGTGATGAATTTATTGCATTGTAGGTAAATATTATGTAAGTATTAAAAAAGTAGATCGCATACACATTTTGGATGTGAATGTAGCTCTCCTAGAAAAATTAGTGGGCACCCCTGTTGTACACTTTCACTTAAACTGTAAGACGTTTTAAAAATTGATTTGGTAATACAAAACTATTGAGAATTACATTACGGGTATTATATTGCAAATATAGCCAATACAATGTAATATGAGAGAACATTTACCGAGAACAAGAGCGAGACAGTTTTTATTCTAATAAGATAATTGTGTATCACCAGTGATACAATATGCAGTGTAGGGTTAATCTGTAATTCTACTTCATCTTCGATATTTGAAAATGGTTTATTTCTTTTGGTTAGAATGTAAACTGTGTTAAATATTCTACAAGTAGACATCAAATATTTTTCATTCATTGTATCAATTAATGCAGGCATACAATTCTATTTCAGTTGATTAAAGCTTTCCACACAAATATTGTGAGCCCTCGATGAAAATGTTCTTTCATTTTTTCACTAAGCGAATCTTGTTGGATTTCTTTATTTCTACCAGGTGCTTTAATTTGTATGTTTTTCCATTCCTTTAAGGCATGAGCATTTTTATGATTTGTAAAATCATATTTCGCACAATATTCACAGCCTAACATTTTATTTAAAACTTTTAAACCATCATATTTTTCTTTAAAGCTTGTAAATTGTTGCTAAACCGGCTGAATCCCACCACTGGTTTCAGGCCATTTTACATTGTAATTTTATTTAATTTAAAGTAATTTTGATGTATACATTTTACGTATTAATTTTATGCAATTAATCAATTATTTTTAATAAAAATTTTAATATTAATGAAAGTTCTTTATATATGATTCAATATATAAATATGAATTAACCCTATTATTACCAGTTTGATATACTTACGTAAAACGCCGGAATTGAGCTCATCGATTGTTAAATTTTCACCATTATTTTTAAATTTTTCTGCGAAGAATTTATAAATGATAGAATACATTGTTATCATTTAGAAACATCAATGTATTTATGTATAATATCTAGTAATTAAAACAAAATGTGATTCAAAGTCACAACCTAGTGTTAATAGGGTTAAGTAGGTTAATTATTTATTAGTAAATGAAAATACAATAATAATAATAATTAAAAGAATTTTTCAATAAAAAATCTTATTTGTGTGCTATCGAACCCTAGGAATTTTGTGATGAGAGAAAATTTATTTCTCTGAAAAATGAAAATCCTATAATAAAAGTTATCCAGCGCGATAAAATATTCAACACACAAGATTTATTTATTTTTTTAATTATATAAAATCTGGTCCAGTGGAACCGGGTGTAAAAAATTTGAAAATTACCACAGTGATTTTAATTCCCTATGAGTCTAACTCGCTTAAAAAGATTTGGCAATGTCGGCCTTATGTATTTTAATTATAACCCACTATCATTGCATCATGTTATGCTATCAATTGATAGTAGTGCTTGGGATTTTGTAATGGAATATTGCAATGATGATGATATTTACCTTCTCATGACACTTTAAATAACTTTTAATTCCCTTTTTATATTTCTTTAGATTCTTTTTTAAATATTCTTTAATTTCCTTTTTAATAGTTTTTGGAATAATCTCTTTTCATAATATCTTAACTGGGTCTAAATTCCACAATTAGATTTTCTTTATTTATAATCAATAAACTTCGACGATTCAATCTTGATCCGATTATCTATTATATATCTGGTTCATTGTATGGATTCTAATTCCATTTATTCCATCTTCTTATTCCATTCTTTAATTATTTCAGCCACTTTTTAATGACCACAACCTCCTTATGAGGAATGATTCCAGTTGCTAAATCCATCGTCAGAAGCAAATGCAGAATTTTAATTTGTCTTGAATAGTCGAAGAGTAAAGCAAAATATACTTCCAGTTGATGGTGAATAAAGCAGCCATGAACGTTAAGTTTATTCACAAGATACAAGTTTTCTATAAAAATGATATCGTGAAAATTTTCACTTTCTAACATCCGGATAAATTCTCTCTGAAGCTACGAAATCATCATCATAATGTTAATCATTTGAACCTTTTCTAATCTAAAATTCACGAATATTATCAGAAATATTAGTCCATAATGCACAGTCATTGCTAAATTCAACCTTTGTAAAGCCACGAGTATCCTGTGAAGATTCTTCAATATTCAATAATGTGTTTTGATTTTCGACTTCAGTCGCTTCAGCCACTTGACTAACTTAAGGTTGAATTAAATGAATTTCACCACTATTATCTTTTTCATGAATACCTTCAGAGTTAAATAACAATTCAGCTTTTTCGGAAGCTACGTTCAACTTTTGAGAATCTGAACAAAGCACGTCAGTTTCTAAGATGTTCATATCCGATTCCGACTGATAGTTAACAGTGATCGTTGTAAATCCCAATTTAAACAAATTTTTGTTTTGACTGTTAACTAATTTTTTTTCTTTCTTTTCAACTTTTCGTTTACGTTTGAGCGCTCGACTTAGATAAAAACGTTTGTCTGACATTTTTTATTTCCGATTGATCGTTAAATATTTTTAAAGAAATATTTTTTTAATATTAATCTGATTTATTTATTTAATTAATATTTTCTCTTACTAATAACAACAGTGGGGATATATCCCTCACGACCACAGGCCTCCCACTGTTTTCATGTTTTATGGCTATTTTACCCCAAAAAACGTACAAAAAAACACTAAAAACCCTTAAAAACGCACATTTTTTATTTTGCTCTATTTCGCAAAATTTAAAAAATATGGATTTAAGTCTACAAAACGGAGAAAAATGCCGATAAAGCTATGAAAAACGTATATCGGCCTGCGGTCGTGAGGGATATATCCCCACTACTCGGAGGAACTATAGGTCTTGGTGAATACAATACTGGTGAATACAATACTGGTGAATGCGGTCTTGGTGAATACAATACTGGTGAATGCGGTCTTGGTAATAAAAAAATAAATAAAATAAAAAATAAATAAAATAAAAAAATAAAAATATAAAAATAGAAAACATAGGATCCAATAAAAAAATTTATTCTAAAAATGAACTGTAATATTTGCAATAAAGTTTTTAAAAATAAAACAGGATTAGTTTCCCACTGTAAGTCGAAGGCTCACTTACTAAAAGAAAATAATCTTAATGACACAAATTCAAAACTCTGTCCTAAATGTAAAGGAAGATATCTACATTCAGGATATAATAAACATTTTGAAAATTGTATATGGAGACTTAGAGAAGTATTTACATGCCCTCATTGCAACTTTTCAACAAAAATAAATTTCTACTATTTAAAACATTTAAAAGAACATATAAAAGAAAATCCCGAGGATGAGGAATGTTATTCAGAAGGAGAACCTGATCATGTTGAAAGAGAAAAATACAACTGGGATAATTTTAATCATATAGATGAATTTAAATTAAAAATTAATGGACCTGCAACCCCTGGAGAATATATAAAGAGAAATAAAAAAAATATAAAAGATTCTTTCTGTGAAGCTTTAAAAAATTATAAACCAACAAGGTATAATGTTATAAAATATAAAATCACAATAAAAGCAAAATACTGGAGAGGACCGCAAGGCCAAGAAGGACCGCAAGCCCAAGAAGACACAATTCCTTTAGATGTTGAAATCTCAATGCCTTTTAAATATTTATTTTCAACTAGAGGATTTAATAAAAGCATCAAAGAAATAATTCAAGCAGTAGAAGCAAAACAAGAAGAGATTGAAATGAATTAGGAGATTCAAACTTAGTATTTCAATCCTTCCAATCTTTAGTGATTGATTATTGGAGGGGATTACCACCTAATCCTAAATCTTATATTCCTACACCCTTTAAATCTAAAAATGTTATAAATGTGCAGAATAAGGATAACAAATGTTTCATGTGGTCAATACTTGCACATTTACATCCTCAAGCTGAAAACCCTCAAAGAGTTTCAAAATACAAAGAATATGAAAATGAATTAATATTCCCTGGGGGACCGGAAGGACCGGAAGGCCAAGGAGGCCAAGGAGGCTTCATGCATCCAATGAAACTAGAAGACATTCCAGAATTTGAAAAACTAAATAATCTTAAACTTAATATTTATGAACATGTTAAAGGATGGGGACATGGATGCAGAGATATTATTCCAATTTATATTTCTGATTATGAAGTACAGGGTAATGAAGTACAAGGAAGCGATAGGGAGATATATCTTTTAATCTTGGAACATGAAAATAATCAACATTATATTTTAATAAAAAACTTTCAAGCTTTTACATCATTAGAGAATCCAACTTGTGGAGGAGGAACATGTAAAAGATGTCTTCATTATTCAACAACTGAAAACTCCATGATTAAGCATGCAAGATTTTGTGAAAAGGATTCACCAGCTTTAATTAGAATGCCTACAGATCCCAGGATGTATTTTAAAAACTTTTCAAATTTATTACAAACATTAGGAGTAATTTACGGAGACTTTGAATCTATAAATCATAAACAAGATCTAGTCAAGCAATATTTAAAAATAATAGAAAAATATAAACTCATGGATGAATGGAAAGCCTCTAAACAGAAGGAGAAACCAACAAGGTTGAAGGCCTTTCTAAGAAAAAATAATAAACCTAATAGTGTTAAAAAAACTAAACAATTACCATCTGCTTATAAATTATTATTTAAAAGTAATTATCCTGAACTCATAGAATCTAGAGAATATGCATTTCAAGGAACTTCAGAAGATGTTTTAAATCATTTTACTAAAAGTATAAATGATCTAGAACATGAAATATTTAAAGCATTAAAAACAAAGTATCCTCAAAATATTTCAGATCAACAATTAGAAGAATATAAAAATACTTTCAACTGTTGGATGTGCAAACAAGAGTTTGGAGAATCCAATCCTAAGGTTATAGATCACGATCATTTAAAAAGTGAAATAATTATCGAGGAGCAGCCCATAGAGATTGTAATCTTAATTGTCATACTCCTAAATTTGTACCAGTTATATTTCATAATCTTTTTGGTTATGACGTACATCTATTTATAAAGCATCTAGCAGCAAATGCTAAAAACTCTTTCAAGGTTATCGGCTTAACAAAGGAAAAATATAAATCAGTTGAATATGGAAAATTAAAATTTATAGATTCCTTAAACTTCCTACAAATGTCTTTAGATGGCATAGCAAAAACATTAAAGCTAGAAGATTTAAAATCACTCGAGAGTTCTTGGAAAAAAATAATATACCAGCAGAAGAATATCCTACATGCTTAGCAAAAGGAATATATCCCTATGACTATGTTGATTCATTTGAAAAATATAAGGAAACAAGTCTACCCCCAATAGAAACCTTCTATTCACTACTTTCAAAATCTGGGATTACAAATCAAGAATATTCTCGAGCAAATAAAATGTGGGAATTATTTGACTGTAAAACTTTAGGAGAATATACAAGTATGTACTTATCCCTGGATGTTTACATCCTAGCAGATTGCTTTGAAGAATTTACAAAGTCTTTTGTTCTTAAACCTTACAATTATATAACAGCTCCTTCTTTAGCTTGGGATACTATGTTATATACCATTTGGACTTCAGATCTTCCAGAATCTGATAAAATTATAGATCTTTTAACCGAGCAAGACATGTTTAATTTAATTAAAACAAACATTAGAGGAGGAGTATCCTCAGTAATGGGGAATAGAGAAATAAAAGCTAGAAATGCAATAACTACTAGCCGAAGACTCTCTAAACACCCTAATGATCCTTATATAAAACTTAACAATGAGGAACTAAAAGAAGTATTAGAAGGAATGAAAAATCCTCTATTTATACTTTATATAGATGCAACAGCTTTATATTCAGGAATTATGACTCAATATTTACCAATGAGTGACTTTCATGAAATATACTCCTCTGAACACGGTTCCTCTGAAGAAGAAGAATCTATCTTAAAAGACCTTATAAAAGAAATACGTGCAACTCCTAAAGATTCTCCAATAGGATACTTTATAGAATGTGACCTCGAATATCCTCAGGATATAAAATCAGGAACAAGACATTTCCCTTTAGCCCCTATAAGAAGAAAGATTAATGTCCAAGAACTTTCACTCTGGCAAATCTCACAAGATAAACCTCCAACAATGAAACTTCTTTGTGATCAAACAGATCGAACTTATTATCTTTGTCACTATAGACTCCTGCAGTTTTATCTTTCACAAGGAATGAAATTAAAAAAAGTTCATACTGTTATAAGATTTAAACAAGCAGCATTCATGAAGCCCTTTATAGAGGAGAACATTCGTTGTAGAAACATTGCAAAAAGAGAAGGTAACCTTTTAAAAGACAATGGTTATAAACTTTTAAACAATTCAGTCTTTGGCAAGACCATGGAGAATGTGGACAAGTATACTAATATAGAACTCTTGACAAATAGTGAAAAAGATGTAGCCCGTTATAATCGTATGCTAGGAAAGCCTACATTTAAAAACGCACAAGTATTTTCTGAAAGTCTTTCTGCAATAGAACTACAGAATTTTGAGAAAACATATAATAAACCAATATTTATTGGCTTTGCAATTTTAGAACTTTCAAAATTACAAATGTATGAAACATATTATAATGTCTTACATCCCATATACGGAGCAAATATAGCAATGCATGCAATGGATACAGATTCAATGTTTTTAACAATAAGAACTGAGGATTTAGAAAGTGACATCTCCGAGAATCCTATACTTTCAAATTTAATAAATTCATCTGGAGAATTATTTTCGTTTAAAGATGAAAAACCTTTTACTCCTATAGAAAATGGAATATTTATTCGTGCTAAACAATATTCATACGAAACATTTACAAAACCTAAATTTGAAGAGCATACATTTATATTTAAAACCCCAGAAACAGAAGAAAGCATTACACATAGATATCCTATATTCCCTAAAGAAGAGAAACCTGTAAAGGATAACAGATGTAAAGGAATTCAGAGATGTGTAGCAAAGAATCTTTCTCATCAAGATTATATAGATACATTGAATCCAAATCATAAAGATAAAATTGATGAAATACATCAACTTAAAAGTGAAAAGCATGATATTTACTTGATAGAATCCCAAAAAGTATCATTATCAAATTATGATGATAAAAGATTCATACTAAGTGATTTAAAGACAACTCTTCCTATAGGAAATAATTTAATACCGATAATAAAAAATCTTGATAGATTGAATCAGTTATATGGTACAAAGATTACTGATCTTGATATTTATAATGTTGAAATCATTTATCCTGAGAGAATTGAGAAACCTTTATATTCTCAAGTTTTTAATCCTATATGTTTAGAACTTAAATATTTTAATACTGATCCTGAATATATAAAAGGTCTAAGTGATAAAGAATTTAAAGATCATAAGGAGGTTCTAAAAACTAATTTCGAAAAGTTAACATCAGATTCTATCAAATGATTTTTTTCTTTTAAAAATGTCAACAATTAATTTAAGAGTGACAACATCAACCTTTTGAAGGGCAATAAATTTTTTTATGTATGATTCTTTAGCCACTTCTCTCGTTTAATTTTTTTAGAATATTCATTAGTTATAACATTAGCACTTTTTAATCTATTAATATTATTTTTAATATCTTGTATTATTTGATTTGATTTCATTATTTCATCATCAGTTAAGATTCCATCTTCCAAAGCTTTTAATTGAAATAAAAAATAATTTAGAGATTCCTAATTCTATTGATAAACAAACTTCACGATATAAACTTTTCTTTTTAGAAGTATAAGATAATGAAACTATTTCAGTCAAGAAACCATCAGCTACAGAAATACTTCCAAGTATTACAGGTGCTATTGTTAAAACTGGTAAAGTTATAGGTAAAATAACTGTTAATATTGCAGATGTAAATCCTAAAGAATAACCTATAATTTTTAAAACTGTATTCCCTTTATTCCATCTATTTTTAACCTTTTTATATGCTTTAATAAATCTTGTAAATGTAAGGTTTCTGATTTAAATTCTTTTACTCTCATAATTTCAAGTTCTGTGGGAGCCGAGGCCTTGGAAGAATAATATCCTGATGATAATTCTGGATATATTTTTTCTTCTCTTACTTCCATTTTAATAATTAAAAAAATAAGACTTTATTCTTCTGAGCACCATCTGGTACCAATACTCGGATATCAAAAGAAACTCTTGTTGAGAGGATATCTTTATACAATTCCATCAATGCTTTACGAACTTCATCAACATCAACCTTTTTTTCATAAAATATTAAATCTATATAATCCACAAGTGTGCTTTTAAAAATAATATTCTTACTTTTAACTTTATGTAGTCCATGTGAATGAGTATTAACATACCAATCTCCGTGTGGTAAATCATAACTAGTCATTATAACATCACCCTTTTCAAGCTTACTATTATAATCACATTTCACAAACCATTTCATTCTTTCATTATCATCATCAAACAAAAAGAAATAAGGATCAATAATCTTTACAACCATAAAAACACCCCATTCTTTACTGTTTGTTGTTATTAAACTTGGTTCTATAAAATGTTTATATGTATGGGGTAATAATGTTTTATTCTGTTCTAATTCAGCAGCTCTTTTTCTAATACTATGTGTGGTGTTAATGTGTGTTGTATGAGATTCTAATTTGACAAGTCTTTTATTAAATGATGTAATCATCTCATTTATTATATTATATATTGTATTAAATTTAGTATTCATAATTTGTTTATCTTTAGAATTTAATATGCTAGTATTTAACTTTACAACTTGTTCAGTTAACAGACTTTGTAACTTGTCAAATTTATCATTAAATCGTTGTTCGATATTATTAAGCTTTGATTCCATTGAATCCATTTTTGTTGTTAATGAACTTTCAATTCGTGTTGTTGTTAAATCAGTATAATTTTTAACACCATCAACATATTTCTTATTAACTGCATCAGCTTCATCAGTTGGAAAAGATAATTCTTTTATCTTGTGTCCATTTAAAATTAAATCACCCTTCATTGAATCACCTCTTTCATTAATATATTTATTTTCTGTTAAAGTTAATATTTCTTCTGTATTAAACCCTGTTTTTATTGTTCCACCACCTCTATTACATGGAATATAAGAACTCATTTATTAATAATTTAAAATGACATGTGGAACTTCGTATTCAAACCTGTTTCAAATGTAAATACATTGAAATCTCTTCTCCATTAAAATCAATCAATTCTCCTTCTTGATTAAGAATTTTAAAATTAATATCCATTATATATTTTCTACATAAAGGTAAATAATTTGGAGGATTCATTCTTTCAACTATTTTATATCCCATAGGAACTGTGTTTGAGGGAAAGGAATATAAAACATTTGTTTGTTTACCATTATTATAAGAACCTGTTATACAATCACAATGAATATTTATTGTGTTTGTATTTATTATTTTTATAATATTTTCTGATATTATAATAGATTCTTTCTCAACTTTAGGTATGTTATAATGACTCTGTGTAAATCCTAAAATTGTTCTAAAGAAACTATTATTTTGAAACCTAATTCCTATATTCTTTAAAGTCATTATACATTTTGAAGTTGGTAAATCTATTTTAATTTCAATAGCTCCATTTGTTTTTTTAGAAAGTATATTATTTAAATCTTTTATCTCATAAGCCCCGGGTTCTATTATTATTATAATGTTATCCTCGAATTTTGGGGGGCTTACATAACTAAATGTGTTATTATCTTTAGTTATATTAAAAATAGTATTATAAGCACAAAACCATAATAGTCCTAATTCATAATTTAAATTTTGATCTAATTTAATTGAATCTTGAAAGTTTATAGTAAAGTCTGATTCTTTTGAATTTATAGATAAAGTTCTTGAATATTTATCTGACATTATGTTTACCATTTTTTTTAAATTATCTTCCGGAAGGTTGCGAAGCTCCATTTTCATAGTATAGATTTTAAATCATTATAAATTTCTTGGATTAAGGAAGTGAAACCTTCTCCTTTGGATTTATTCAATCTATACAAAACATATAAGCTTAAAATACCACATATTTTAGTATTATTAGGTTGAACTTGTAAAGAATTAAAAGTGTAGTCCGAGAGATAGTCTTCAACTTCTTTAGTGGGTTTAATCCCAAAAGAATCAAAGTATATAGATTTATTATATATACAAACCCAATGAGATCCTTTTTCATTTGAATTTTGATAATTTATAATGATATTCTTTGGAGTGTCTTCTTTCAGACTCGACAATTCATCATTCATTAATATTTTTATTTTTAAATTTAAATAATCTGCATAATCTTTTAAATCAAAATTTTTTTTGTATTTATTCCAAATGTTTTTAAAAAATCTAATATTGAAGGAGTCATTTTATATTTTATAACTTCGTATTTATAACTTCGTATACTTATTAAATTTATCTTTTGAAATTATTCCTTGTTTTAATAATTCTTTAGAAATCTTTAAAATATCAGAATCTAAATTATTATGTCCTGCTTTTTTAGCTGCTAATAGTTTTCTTAATTCAATAAAAAGATTTATAAGGTTGAGGCCTTCTCCTTCAATGATTTGAATTTGAGGGCCTGTTTTATCTCTATCTTTATATTTCTTTAAATCTTGAATATGTTTTGCTTTAGGGCTACCATTTATTAATTTTATTAAGTTTAAATATTTATCAATTTCTTCATTCTTGACACCATCTGGAATATATCCAGAAATTAATCCATGAAAATCATCTGAAAGTTCAATGTCAACACGCTCTCTATTCATAAAAGTATTTGTTGAAATAATCGATGGATTATTTTCTGAATTTAAATATATATAAAATTTTTGATTATTAATTGTTATTGTTTGAAAACCTCTAGGATCATAACCTATAGTAGGTATAATTGATGGAGCTAGTGATGTATTAATTTTAAAATTAATTGGAGTCTTATGAGGTGTTAATCTTGAAAGAAATTCATCTTCTTCTAAATCAATATTATTTCTACGTTTTTTTCCTACTAATCTTAGTAATTCCTTTTTAGGGGCTTCTATAGCTTTATGTTCGGGGGTTAGAGGAGCTTCTATAGTTTTAAGTCTATAGCTTTAATTGTTGGTCCTTGTTGTTGTTGGATTACCTCATTTAATATTATAGATTCAGCGTGTTGAGTTGTATCTTTTTTATTATATTTATCTTGTTCTGATTGTAATTTTTTTAAAAGTGCTAATCTTTCTTCATATACCATTTTAATGGTATTAAAAATGGTATCATTTTGGTAAAGGATCCGTTGGAAAGGGTTTCAAGTATAAACCTTTGCCCTGGACCTTCCCATTTTTAATTTTACAAAGACATCCATTTTTTAAAGATTTACATATTTTTTTAAATCATCTTTATCTTTTGAAGATAAAGATTCAGATGTAGAAATTTGATTTTTTAAAAAATCATTTAAACCACGACCTTTATAAGGATCAAGATAAAGACCTTTCCCTCCCTTCATTTTCTCGATTTCAGTTTGTAGTTTTTCTTTTTCTAGGTCTGTCTTTTGAGATTCTTTAGCTTTTTGAACTGTAGTTGCAATTCCTCCAGCTATTCCAGCAGCACCTGATAGTCCGGCAATGATTGCAGGTATTAAAGCCGCCAGAGGAAGAATGCCTCCGGATTTAGTCGAAGACTCCATCTTCTCTTTAACTTGTTCTTTTACATGTTTTCCAATAAAATATTTTTTTACCAGAGATTACTACTGATTTATTTTTATTTGAATTTATTAATTCTTGCAAAGATTCCTCTGTAGGGTTTTGTGTTATCATTTTATAATAAATAAAAATGGATACTTGGAAACCAATTTTAAATAGACATAAATCTAAATTTAATAATAAAGTATTTCCTGATAATTTTAGATGCTTAATTATTGGATCTTCTGGATGTGGAAAGAATGTTCTTCTTATGAGAATGTTATTAGAAGATGGTTTTTTGGATTATAATAATTTAATCTTTTATTCTACAACCATTAACCAACCGGAATTACAACTTTTGAAATGTGGATTTGAAAATAAATTAACTAAAAAAGCTATAATTGATATTTTTAAAAATCAACATACATATCCCGAAGAGGTTTTTCATCCTTGTAATATGGTTGATTGGTACAAGGAAAAGATTTTAGAATCAGATATTAGTAATAAAAATGATTATATAGGGGATGGAATCCAGATCTTATTCTCTAATAAACCTGAAGATGTTTTACATTGTGATTTACTTCCTAAAGATAAAAAGAATCTAGTTATATTTGATGATGTTGTTAACATGAAAAATCAAGAGATTCAAAAGAGTTACTTTACACGAGGTAGACATAATAATTGTAATGTTATTTATATATCTCAAACATATTATGCTTTAGATAAAAACTCTATAAGAAATAATTCTAATTGTTTTATATTTTTTAAATTAGACAAGCGTGATAAGAATATGATTTATAATGATTTATTTTCAAATGTTGAACCTGATAAGAATATGTTTGATATGTTTGTTGATAATCATTGGAGAGAAAAATATAATTATATTTATTTGGATAGAGAAGAAGCTGAAATATGGAAAAGTTTGTTTTAGGGCTTGTCGACTTAAAAATCTGTTTTCTGTAACTCATTATTATAAAATCTACCTAATATTTTTTCATTATTTAAATCGATGATACCATATGTTATTGGAGTTGTATAATGTATTTTATTTATAATAAAAATTTCATTTGTCCATTTTGCTGTGAATCCTTTTTCAAATTTATTTTTATATTTAAATATTCTTACTCGGTCACCAATTTTAAATTTTGGTTTTATAGGGGTTGTATCAACAATAACATCATTTTCAATATTTACCACTTTAACTGTTTCAGGATTCAAGGAAGCATTTAAAGGTGTTGATTTTATAGAACTATGTACATCATTATTATATTCATTTACAATCTTTTGTAACAATTCATTGTTCCATTTTTGTTTTCCAATAGCAGTAAAATATTTCCACATTTTATTTTTTAATGTTCTATTTAATCTTTCAACCACAACTGCTTTTCCTTCGTTTTCTGTTGAATATAATTTAATATCATTTTCATTTAAAAACTTTGTAAAAACTTTGTTATAAAATTCTGTTCCTTTATCACACCATAAATATTTTGGAATTCTTTGATATTCTTCAAATATATTTTCAAATGCTTCTGTAATTGAATATCCTGTTTTATTTTCTAAACACCTTGCAAAAGCAAATCTTGTATATAAATCTATTACTGTTAAAATTATTTTATATTTTTCAGGGTCTGATGATTTGGGCATAAAGACTAAATCAGCAGACCATGTTTGATCTTTTCATGTACTTGAACTTTTAAATATTTTTTATTTTTTCTAAATTCATGGTGTAATTCGTTGGCATATTTTATTTCTGATTCTGTTGGGGTTTGTAAGGGTTTATTCTCAAAGAGTTGATTCTCAAGGGATCTTTCAACGTCTGCTTGTTCAATAATCCTTTTATTAGCAACATCTTTTGCTTTTCTAGGAAGTCCTGCTCCTATGAAAATCTTACCTTTCATTGCTAATTTAACTAGAGCTCTTTGAATCTTTTCCTTGCTTGATGGATTTTGTATATTATTTAAATCATGTATTAAATTCACATCAGCAACATGTCTATCTCTAAGATCTTCAGAGTTGTAAGCAATGTCATGTTTTAAAGCTGCTTGATCAATTCTATTTATTGGTTCTTCTCCTTGTTTAGGATTATTATTTTCATCTAATCTAATATCTAATCTTGTTCCTGGTCCAGTATAATTGTGACGGAATAAATGTCTTTCACCTGGATATTTTTCTGTAGTAAAAGGTTTTAATATTGTAGATGTTGTTTTTGAAGATTGTAGGTCGCCTCCTGTAATATCAACTCTCGTATGTTTTTTAGTTTTGAGATGACTTGCTTTGTGATGTCTTGTAACTTGACAATTACAACTTTCACATGTCCAATATTTACTCATTTTAAAAGTTTTTTTATGGGGAATCTACTTATGAAGAATCTCCCCTAACATTTTCAATAATTGAAATCTTTCCACCATATAATTTTCATTTCTATTTTCTTTTCTTCTAATATTAATGTATATACTTTAGCTTTAAAATTAGAATCCTTTGTTATATGAAGTGTAACATCAACATTATTTATGGCTAGGCGATCATCTTGGTCTGAAACATTTATACAAAATATAGAATATAATTTTTGAAATCTTCTAAACTTAATTGCGGTTCAACTTTGAAATCATAACATGTTTCAATATAATTTAGATATGGGAATATGTTTTCATTATTTTCAATATTAAATTCATTCTATTTATTGGATAATAAGAACTATTTAATTGAATTTGGATTGTTTTTAAATTATCATTTCCAATCTTTTGAATAAACAAGTTGTTATTTTTTTGAAATGGTGGATCTGTTTCTTTGAATCCAATCAAGATATATCTTGGTCGGTATGCTAAATTTGCCACCTTTATAGAATATGTTGAACCCTCTGTCATACTAAATTCACTACAGATTCTATTTAAATAATTTACATTTATAGACTTGTTGGAATTTAATCTTTCAAGGAGTTTGATTTCAGAATGTGGATTTAATGTCCATTCAGGTATATGCAATTCAAGTGTTGATAATTTTAATTTAGCTTTTGTATCTGCAGCTCCATAGAACAATCTTTTATCACCTTCTAGTCTATTACAGATGAGTTCTATAAAAACATTATGGAGCACGCGGTTATAGTTTTGAAGAAATCCGAACAAGTGTTTTAATTCAAAATAACCTTCAAATTTTTTCAACTTATAAAGTTCAGCTCTTTTATAGTAAGCATAATTTATATCTAAACCATCTTTATCTAAATCTCCTTTATTAACATCAGGAATCCAACCTGTTAATTCACCATATTCATTTTTATAATCACATCCAGTCAAAATAAAATTTAACATTGTAGAATATACTCCTGGATGTAAAACAGTTTCAATTTCTGATGATCCTAGTTTTAATCTCATGTTGGAGAATAAATTTGGAAAGAAATTGTTTTCTAGGGTTATATCTTTGTTTGCTTCAATTTCTAATTCAATTTTATAATATAATTTGGCATTACAAATATCTATTGGGTTTGATGTTTGAAGAGATTGAAAAACTATATCACCCCTACGATTTAAGTTTTGCAATAGATCCTGAAGTTGGCGAAATTTTTAAAATATCATTTTTCTTGATTTCATGAGTAAATTCTTCATTATAATCAAGATTTAATTTATGTTTTTCTTGAATTTTAAGATTTAATATTATTCATTTTTATAATAAAATTTAAAAAATGATAAAAATTCGAACTCCGATAGCGCAGTGGGCTAGACTGGCACAGTGGTTCAAATGGATAGCGGTTCAAATCCTAACTACGGTTAGTTTTTTTTTTAACATAAAATAATATTAAAAATTTGAAATAATATTGAAAATGGTGTGGGTATCTTAGATTTATATTTTATTTTATTTATTTTTATTTTATTTTATTTATTTTATTTATTTTTTTATTAATTAAAAATTTAAAAAATGACAAAAAAAAATTTGAAAATAATATTGAAAATAATTTTGAAAATAAATATTAAAAAAATATATTAGTGTGGGTATCTTAGGAAATAAATCTTGTTTATTTTATTTATTTATTAATTAATTAATTTTTAAACATAAATATGAAAAAAAAAATATTGAAACGGGTGATGGTGGCGAACCGGTAATTATCGCCACCAGTCTTTTCGAACACCCCCGGATCGATTCTATAATGTGCACATTTATTTCTTGGTTGTTTTCGGACCTCTTTCGGATTCGCTTTCGAATTCATTTGTACTTTCGAGCAGCACACTTAAAACGCCGATGAAATCGACTTCGTGAGCGAGAAGCGAATAATAAGGTGTGCTGCTATTATCGAATTGATTTTGATATATAAGTCTGGCCAGCTTGTATATTGGAAGAGATTTGATAAACGAAAGAGGTTGAAATAAAAAAAAAAAAAAATGATCCGGATCAAAAAAACTGTTGAGAGGACAGTGAAAAAAAAAAAAAAAAAATACCACTGTCCTCTCAGAGCAGTTTTACTATTTTCATAAAATTTTTTATTCTTCAAGATTAAGATTTATAAAATTATAAATTAGTCAAATAGCAACTTGCTAGTTGACATCCTCAAGTAGTGTGTTTATATCCCTAAAGACCGCAAGCCGACAAACGTTTTTTCATAGTTTTATCAGTATTTTTTTCCCCGTTTTATTAATATTTTTGTTGTTTTTTTAATATTTTTGTTGTTTTTTTTTAAGTCTTTATTTTGAAACCAAAATTGTCTTCAGAATAAAGAAATTAAAAGATATAGGTTTTTAGGGGTTTTTAAAGTGTTTTTTTTTACGTTTATGGGGGAAAAATAGGTATAAAACATGAAAACAGTGGGAGGCTTGTGGTCGTTAGGGATATATCCCCACTACTAACAACTGGTGATGTTGACATGACGTATTTATTTTTTAAATAAAAAAATCCCATACGAAGTCGGATAAGGAAAAATCGGAAATACGTGTTTTATTTTTATTTTTTTTTACATTTTCGGGGCCGAGCCCCAGGAGCCCTGTGCACAATGAATAATCCGGCCTTGCCCTATTATTATCAGTTTCAGCATTTTAAGTATTAGTATCATTTGTCACAAGTGATTTGTGTCATTATTACTAATTTTTATTCTCATTATTGCTGTTTAAATATCATTATTGTTACTAATCTTAAGTTTGTTTTCCTTGTTAACTCTCTCAGTAGTATTAGTATCATTATCCTCATTACCAATTCCCTCTTAAGTCGGTTATTACCACAGTTAATATGATCATTATGTGCCGTTGGGTTTTCGGACCTCCTAAAATTTCCTAAATTTGCTCTGATTTTCCCTTTCTTATATACTCCTCGAAATCGGGATGACAAATGGTTATTGCCGAGCCAATCTCTCACTTGACATTCGCTTCCATGTATCTGCTTCGGCTGTCACCCATAATGGTCCAACGAACCAAGATAATTAATGGCCCTTCCGGCCTTTCTACACGCACTATCTTCTCCTTGCTCTTTTCCAATTAATCATTGTATCAAGCTAATGGGCCCAAATCTTCCTTCTGTTTACTTTTCTTCTTGTTTACCCAGCTCGGGCTTTCATCTCTCGGGTTCTCCATTGGCTCGGGTTTCCCATTAACTCGGGTTTTCTATTAGCCAATTAATTAATTAATTAACATTTTCTGTTTTTACACATTTGAATGCTTTTCGACCCTTCCTAACCATTTTCTGATAAATCCCTAATCATCATCTTGTTGACCATTAGCTAATCTATACCTGTCCCGTTTTCCCCATTCGATTTCGATGATTTTACCATTTATTGATTTTTCTCGGATTTCCGGATTCTTGCCTTTCGTAATTGCTTTTGGCATTTTCTAATACTGCTTCCATCACACTTTCCTTTACTATCAATTCTGTGCATGACCCCGCTTTTATTTGTCTTTTCTCTTCACTTATTAACCTAAATTTCATTTTAATTTACAGACCTCAACAAATTAATTAATTAAAAAAACATTTTCGTTACGAAATGTATTTACCATTCGATTGGTAGTTTAAATATAATTTATACATTTTTTAGGGTTTGGGATTTTTGTTATGCAATGCCGCTAATTTCAATCGCACTGGGGCGAAAAGTACTAGTTCCGGGTTTCGTACTCGCGATACTCATTTCTCCCAGGTTTGGTTGTCATAAGCAGCAGGATCTTCGTTTATGCTTCCTCGCAAGGAGAATAGCGACCTGTTAGCGGATAATAACAGGACTTAGGACGAAAGATCATATCAATCACGGTAATAATAATCATACTAATAATAATGGTCCTCATAATAATAATTATGATGATAATAACAACGACACAAATGATGATAATAATAATTATAATTATTAGAAGCTGCTAACACATCTTCTAAATTATTTTTTAAATCCGGTTCAAAAGTTAACGTCATAATTCCAAGTATTTATTTAATGAAATATTGTATAATTTTCAAACAAATTTTCAGCGT
The DNA here is from genome assembly GCA_959609185.1 of Schmidtea polychroa. Lineage (NCBI taxonomy): Eukaryota > Metazoa > Platyhelminthes > Tricladida > Dugesiidae > Schmidtea > Schmidtea polychroa. The sequence continues at coordinate 162,207 of CAUHTR010007680.1, forward strand.
TGAATAAAATATTTTCAAAAACATTTATTAAAATTTCTATATTTAAAATATATTTATTTAAAAATGATTTACTAATAAAAAGCTTGTTTAATTTTTCAATTTTCCAATTTAAAAATTTCAATTTAAAAAATTCAGTTTAAAAATTATTTTAAAAGTTATTTTAATAGTCAATTATTCATCATTTAAAATTATCTTAATAAATCATTGAAATATTTAATTCTCAGCTGAAAACACCTCACAATAATAATAGTCATAATAAGAATAATGAAGATGACAATATTAATCGTTATAAGAATAATAACCATCGTATTAACAGTAATAATAAAGTCGTATATATCATTATAGTCTATCAGGAGTGGGTTAGGATTGGTGTGATATTTGTAAAAATTCTCATTGTAGCATTACTATTAAATTACAATTAACATTATATTAAGTTCATTTTGTAGGTTTAGAGTAGGATCAGATGTTTAAGGTGGCTATATTGGTGATTATTATGATAACAATAAGAGTGGTAAATGCATAAAATTTTATTACTTGAATGTTAATAATAAAATACTATCATGCTTAATAACCACAATTATAATAATAAGCGATACGATGACAATAGAATTTTGCTGGACGTGGTAACTGACTCGCTAGGAGTTCGTTCAAAAACTCCTTATAGATTTAGTATAAAACGTCGAATTATACAGTAACAAGATTTTGAATAGTGGGTAATGGGATTCTAACAGACTGTTGACTAATGATTATTTCTAAGCATTTGAGGTCTAGTCTAGGCCTTATAGTCTATTCCGAAAATTCGGGCAAGGATTTCCTTGTTATTCGATTCCTGTAACTAGGTTTGGTTTGATGGTATCATCAACGATCTGCTTCCTAGCTAAATGTTTGATATTAGTAAATAATTTGTAAATAAAAAGTCTTGATTTTTAATGTTACACTTGGGAATTGGAATCTCGTGTTATAAATTGATAACAAGAAAAATCTCGGACAATCGTACGTTTCTATTCAAATGAGAAAAAAACATCAATGGCATATACCTATAATCAATAAAAACTTCCTTACTCTGTTGTAGTCTTACAAAATATTTTCTGCGACAAAAGTTTTGGCATAAAGAGAGTAAATTGTGACTGAAATGCGTCGGTAAATTTACCCTATTTTTTGTGTGCAAGTATGTGTGCGTGCATTGATTTGGTAAAACAAATTCGAATTATTTTAATTCTAGTTAATTTCGAATCTTAATTTTTATCGATTTTGATGGCGATTTTTAATTTTAAAATTTTATTTTTGAATTATTCTTTATTAAATTGGCCTCCATGATGGATATGGGCATTTCCGGACTAATTCTAATTTAAATACTTTTTCATTAATTCTTTTTATGGTTTTTATTATTTTCAAACTTAAATATTTATTTTGATAAACTTTATTAGGTCGTTTGACGGCCATGAAGGATTTCGCCGTTTCGATGGGTTATTCTGGGTTTTTATTTGTTTTCTAGCATAATTTAATCTCTAAAATATTTTCTTTTCTAATTTTTTGAAAATTTCGCTGATTTCCGTTCTTATTTTGCTTTATCGACTTTATTCGAATTTGTGTATCGTTGTTATTTGTTCTAGTTGTGTTTGAGTAAGTTTTGCGCAATACTTCTTGCTCGTGTTTAATTTCTTTTTAATTGAATGTTTTACTTTTGTGTATTGCGCTTTTCTATTATATGTGTTTATTTGGTGTTTAATACGTTTTGTGTTTGCTCTATTTGATGCTGGGTATGCGTGTTGTGTACCGACACATTTCGTCACCATCATAACTTTGGGTTTAAAAATCAGTTTTAACCCAACACTATTATTGGTTTTGTGACCTAAATAAGATGATCGCGGTAAGGCATAAGATCCTCGTCATTATCATTGAACCTGATAACCCCCTCCGGTAAAGTTTTGCTTTTGATATATCTCCATGGGTTAATAATTCGTTGGTAAATCCTTTAGATCTTCATAGAACTTAATCACGACAATTTAATTCATGTTTTTCTAATTTGCAGAAATAATGACCAGCAAATCAAACGTCATCAAACCTTGCATTTCCTGTGCCGATAAGAACGCACAGAAGTCGGAGTAATTGATCGGACTATGAACTAACTGTCGAAGCTTACCACCATGGAGAGAAAGTGATTTGTGGACGTAAGACCTCCTAACGAAACATCATAAGTCATGGGCGTTTGGGTAACGAGCCAACAACGAGCCGTTTTCTTTTATGAGTTCCAATAGATCGTCCCGTTTGTCATGGCGATCTTCCCCCAGGTAATTTTAATTTATTTCTTTATAAATTGTTATTTAGATATCCTCAACATAATTAATTGATGACCTGATTATTGGTGCTATTTTGTGTCTTTTTAAGGCGATTTCTATGGGTTTTTGTTTTTAATGTGTCTCATATGCAATTTCTTGTCGGTTTTACTTTTTATTGAATTGTCTTTTTGTTCTTTATTCTTGTATTATTTGGAGGGTTCTCATTTTTTGCTTTATGACCTAGTCTCAATTGACTAGAAACTAATTAAGGATTGTTATTCATAGTAATTACTTTTGGTTTGTTTTCTCTTAATTCTTTTGAATCTATTCGACTGAATCCAACATTAAAAAACCAATTAATTTTTCAAAAATGTTGATAATTCCCGACCAGCCAGACACAGTGGTAGTCTATTAGATAGAGGCTTAATTAAAAACTTAGAATATTTTTAGAGCTCCCAAATTTTTTATATTAGATTAACAATTACAGCTTACGAGAACTGGTGCTTTGCGAAATGATCGGTAATTTACGTTCAAATGGCTTATAAAACAAATAGTATAAAAACAGATGTCACAATAGACCAGAGGAGAAAAATATCGAGACTAACTAAAGATAAACTGTAGAGACGCCAGAAAATGATAGGAGCCCAAAGCATGAACCGTTCGAAGTAATTTACTCTTTGAAAACTTAAGTGTGAACAGTGATTGATCCAGTGAATTTGTTATATAAAAGAAAATAAATTTTACTATTCGATCTAAGAGACACGTTGAGTCAGGAAACCAAACTACCGGAACATTTATTAATAACCCAAAATATTGGGTAAAGGCTCAAATTCAAGAACGTGGTGAACGCCCGAAATAACTTAGATTGAATATGTAAAAATTTACTTATTTAAAAATCGTTAATTTGAATAAATTAACTTTTATTAAAATAATTGTTGCGTAATTAATGACTAGAATTCATTTCCCATGGATTACATAACTTAATAAACGAATGTTACAACAAATTGATAATACATTTCATTATTGAATAACTTTTTAACCGACCAATTAAAAAAATTCTATTCTTTAGAATTTCACTAAAATGTAGATCGTTTTCTTGTCAAAAAATCCTAGAGACCAAAAACATTTAAAATCACCCGAAGATTACAATAAATTATAAAGTATTCATATTGTAGTGTTTGGTTGTATTAACAGTGTAGTTTAAAACTTTTGAATATTCCAAACAAAAATAAATAAAATCATAAAAAAATCAACTAACAAAATAACATTTATTGTCTATTATATGATTAAATGCCTTTGAACAAATGATCTTAACATAATGCATAATTAATTTGATTTTTTACACGGTGAATTGTCTACTTCCCCATTATCAACTTTACGCTTTACTGCTCTTCTTTCTCCAGCAACCCCAGCTGGGCTTAAAACTGTATCTGGTTCCATATCCTCATCAGAATAATCTGATTCATCCGATTCTTCTTGTTCGTGATCATTAGGTACATAAGGTTCTTCGTCATCAAGAAAATCATTAGTATGATCAGCTTTTAAGAGGTCAGCCATACCAAAGCTTTCTTCCTCTTCGTCGTTCGACTCTTCGTATTCGGAGTCTTCATCGTAGTCATATTCTTTCCCTTCTCTGTTCTCACCATCAAGAAATTCCAACTTAGGTAATAATTTAAATACTTCTTCCCTGTAATTTTCTATTTGACTAATATCGCAACTTATAAATTCCAAAAATTTCAGATTTTCAAATTCAGTTAACACTTTAATTTGGTCCAATGTTTTAAATTTATTTCCACTGAGCAATATTTGCTTTAAATTCGAGCATCCTTTCAAATGTTCTAATCCGTCTCCAATTTTATTATCACTTAAATCCAACTTTTCTAAGGATTTTATTTCTGGAAACCCTTCAAGTGAACTTAAACCAGCATTAACAATGCTCAAAATTTTTCAAGTTTGGAAATGCTTTAATGTCAGCAACAGTTGAATTTTTACAGTCATCTAGTATTAAGATAAATACCTAAATAACATTAAGAATTAATTAGATATTTAAAATCTATAACCTCAGATTCATCAGTTGATGATAATACTTCTTCTATTCTTTCTTTAAAACTCGACATTTGTAAAAAATGGTGCAGACTTTTGAAATGATTAACTACTTAAACAAGTGAATTCTAATTAATATTAGCTTATGTGTGAAAAAAGTAATTATAAATGGAAAAATAAATTATTAATTTGATATTTTTAACATATTTTTCATATTGTTTTAGTTATTTTTTATATATATTATTTAAAAATAAAAAATTTCAAAGTTAATTTCAATAAATAAAATATAATAGTCTGACCAAACTAAAAGNCCCCCCCCCTTAGTTACGCCACTGGATTTAATGATATGTGAAATGTTTAGCCAATTTTTATTAGATTATTATTTTATATTTGCATGTATAATTTAATGTTAAAATCTTAATTTATTTTATTAAAAATTAAAACAAATTTGTTAAATTCAAGCTTTTTGATTGGTTTATTTTAGTGTAATTTTTCTTTTCTTTAAAGACCGTCAGTTGTACAAATACATTTATCTCCATTTTCACATTTTTCTGTTTGAAAGCTTTTCAGGATGAAGGGGATGTTTTGATGCTTCAACAATTTACAATGAAACAAGATAACCAGGCTCTTAAACGAGAATTATCTCATGCTCTTTATCAATATGATGCTTCTTGTATACTTGTCACTAGATTAACTAAAGAAGTTACTGCAGCAAGAGAAGCTTTATGTACTCTTAAACCATAAGCTGAAATTATCTTCTATGAAGACTGCCAAAAAGGTAGACAATAATATTTCTACGGTTAAAGCTGACTATGTTTTGGAAAATAAAATTGGAAAAGTCTTCAGTATCTTGAACATGGACTATAAATACTTTTTTTTAAGAAAGAAGAATGTTATTTTTTGAAATTAATATATTAATTTGATTTGTTTTATTTATTTTTTTTTGAATGTTCATTCTTTCTTTACATTTTACAAAAAGGTTTTAATCTATGTTGTTATTATTTCCAAATACACATAGCCCTAATGTTTGCCAAGTGGCAACTATTAATTTTGCTTCATCTATAAATTCTATTAATATATATATTTGATTAGACATGATGTTCGATCATTTTCCGAGGCTGTCCAGGGTAGCCAATCTGCGGTCTTAGAAGTTGGTCGTACTTCATTGTACTACTCGCACAATAATATGAATAAATTATAATAACAATAATAATCTTTGTTTCCTTACTATAATAATAATATTAATAATAATTTTATTGCTGCAGTATACTAAAGGTTTTTTTATTGATGCTGTGTGTTAAAGGGTATTTTTCCAAAACCCCACTATAGTATTGGGTGTCTTAGGTCCCAGGATTTTTTTTACAATAAATCCGGCTCTCGTTTAAAATGAACTAGGGTACCGGGATCGAGTTTTTATAAGAAATTAGGGTAATAGTTTATAAAATACCTTATATACTCGACTATAAGTCGATTCAAGTATAAGTCGAAAATAGTGTCTAAAATCAATGACTCGAATATAAGTCGAAACATAAAATCGAACTTATTAAATAAAAGATTAATATCTACTTTTAATAAAAAATTACCAACATGTTAATACAACTTAATAACTTCCGTTCATAACTTCCGGTTTGTATAGCACAAAAATAGTAAGTAAGGGAAGTATATTCAAATAAATTCAATTAAAATATAATTTAAAATCCTAAAAACTCATATATAGTCGAGTATATACGGTAATTAAAAAATACTGTATAATTAAAAAATTAAGGGTTGTTTAGGGTAAATTAAAATTAAATTATTTTACATAAGTAATAATTTTAAAATAAGTAAATTAAACTAAATTAGGGTAATATTTAAAAATAAACAATAGATTTTTAATTTATTTTAAGGTATTTTGAAAAATCGACAGTCACTGGGAATTTTAAAAAAAGTAAAGAAATTTTAAACATGAATGGTCTTCCTCCAAGTCTTCGTCAACTGGAAGGTGGATTCAGGGTAGATTGTGCTGATAATTTAGGACGAGGGCAGGTTTGAGGCTGCTGAAGCTTTTAATGTGTAGTGTACAGTCGATATATAGCAGTGTTTTTGAAAAGCTTGATCACCGGGAAGCTCCTCCATAACGAGGTTTCATGTTTGAGGTATCGACGAATTTTAACCAGGCCTGCGTAGCTGAGAGGAGTGACTCTAGGATGTAAGGTTTGTACAATGTTGAGTATGTGAAGGTAGGGTTGGAATCTGAGGATAAGAAGTGGTTGTGGGCATGATTTGTCTGTTGTAACGAGGAGTCTGAATCGGTCCCTATTAGTTCCGATTGCATGTGTGTATTCGTGCTAAACAGTAATTGCGCTGGGGATACCACACTAAAACAATTAGGTGTATTGTGCATCCAAGTAGTACGAAATTTAGTGATTTGTTCCATCCTGAGGAAATAGAGAGAATGTGAAGTGATGCTTTGATAGTGCGATGAGCGCATTCCACGAGGCCGTTGGTTTGAGGACGGTAGGATGAAGTGCCTATGTGTTTGATGCCGAGGGAATTTGTCATGTAATTGAACAGTTCTGCTTCAAATTGAATCAAGTAGTGGAGAGGAAATCTGCAACTGTTTGGCCTGTAATATTTGGAATAGCACCAATGTTTTTTTCGGTCTATCATAGTCAGAACATAGGGAAAACCGTCGTCTGGTGGCAGTGTTCCTACCAGGTCGGTAAAATTGAATTATAGGTGATGAGAAAAGATAGGAATGGAAAAATATTTCTACAAAATAACATCAGAAAATGAAGTAGGAATAAAGTATTTACAGTAAAAAAGAATAGAAAACTAAAATATTATATAAACTTGGTGAAATCCATCATAGCGGTCATAACTAATGAAAATTAATTAAAAGAAAAAAAAAGAATTAAACTAACAGAAATAACATAAGAATTAAAATAAATAGGAATTAGTTTATAAAATCTCTATAACAACATAGAATATTCTAGAAAACACCCATATCCACCATGGCGGCGAAATTAATAAAAAATAAATAAAATATAAAAATTAGAAAACAAAATAATTTATAAATTACAAAAAATCGCCATCAAAATTGATAAAAAGTTTGTTCTTCACATATTTTTGTGGTATCAGTGTTCTCAGTTGAGATAAGGGAAATATAAGTTCGTATTTATAATTTAAAAAGAAAGACCAAACCATTGTTTTGGACCAATATTGAGTTTAATTAGTGAAAATATTTCCTATGCACAGATTTTACATTTAGTTATAGCAGCTTGGTTACTTTTGCCAATCAATACTCAATCAATACTCATCATTCTTCATCGATTCAGTCAATTATAACCCAATATATCTTTCAAACTAAATCACAAATTCCAGTATATTTTACATTAATTTCCATGTAAATATATCATCATGGTAAAATTAGCAGGTTTCAACTTTAGATTTTCAATATTTAAAAGTTCATCAATGTGTAAATATTCTTAGAAAATATATGAAAAAAAAATTATTTTGTCAAATTGAATATCATCAAAATTTATCCTGTCACTTGATTACTTGATTAATTATTAACATGTCATTAAAAATAATTTAAATTTAAATTTAAATTTAAAAACGTCAATAAAATACATCAAAATATCAAGAAATTGATTAAATTTNCATGTAAATATATCATCATGGTAAAATTAGCAGGTTTCAACTTTAGATTTTCAATATTTAAAAGTTCATCAATGTGTAAATATTCTTAGAAAATATATGAAAAAAAAATTATTTTGTCAAATTGAATATCATCAAAATTTATCCTGTCACTTGATTACTTGATTAATTATTAACATGTCATTAAAAATAATTTAAATTTAAATTTAAATTTAAAAACGTCAATAAAATACATCAAAATATCAAGAAATTGATTAAATTTATCAATTAAATTTATTAGAATCACCATTGAAACCTTAAATTTTAAATATTCTTTCAGTCAACATGAAATTCACAAAAATGTTAAATATTTCCTAAAACCATCAACTCTAAAAAATAATTCTAGACAACTAAATTTCATTTCTCAATTTAACTGCTCAATTAACAAGCATAGCTGCAGATAAACTATCAAGAATTGAAACCGAAATAAATGCAATCAAATTCGAACACATTCGAGAAGAAATTCGAGAAAGAACAAAAAAATAAACAAGCAGAAACATTAAAATAACTGCCAGTCTAACATAGCCTCAGACACGAGATAATCGATGAAATATTGTACGATGTAACTAATGAGTATAACAAAAGAATGCTGTTAGCAAAAGAATACATAATATTAACCACCCAGGAAATAAAGCCACGTAAGAGTTGGCCAAAAATGAAAAAGGACTTAAGGAATTTTGTCAAAACATGCCTAAACTGACAAATAAATAAAATTTCAGAGTAAATTAAAACAACAAAAATATATTACCCAAAAAATCTACCATTCAAAGAATTTGGAAAATGGATTTGGAATTCGGATTTACTTTTCATGCTTTACCTTAAAATTAGTTAGATCATTTATTAATTTTCCGGGCTTCCCTTACTGCTCGGCTCTCTATACGTCGCGGGTTTTTCATATTGCTCCGGTTTCTCATTGACTCGAGCTTCTCATAGCGGCTTAATTAATTTTAATTAGTCTGTTATTTCATTATAACTTTTTCTAGGGACTCCAACTAAATTATTATTAATATTATTGGACTCGTCTCATGATTTTGCGTTCAACCATACTCGTTTTCACCGATCAATATTAATTTTCAAATTTTATAAATTTTCAATTAATTTTTGCACTTTTATTAATTTGTTTTTATTGATTTTAACAGTGCTCCTGTTTTATTTCTGTTTTATAATTCAATTCCCCGTGTTCTCGATCAGAATAACAAACTCAGCATAATAAATTTTATTATTTGTAAAGAAAATACCTGGCTGAATGTCACTGCTCTAGTTTTTGTTCTTTCGTTTAATTTTTTTCTACTATTGTAGCTGATTGCTTATGTTTTTTATAGAGTTTTTTATTGCTTTTTATAGAGTTCTACTGCATCAATTTATTAGTGAAACATAACTCTAATTTGTTTCTGTCCACCTGGTGAACTTTCTAGAAAATTTAAATATTCTAATTTTAAGCCTGACAGGCCAAATCTGACAGCAGTCTATCAATCTCGAGGACTTTATTTTTAAAATTTGACACGAACCCAATATAACTAATGTTAGACCTCAATTTAAAACAATCATGTGACGTTGACATTGTGGTTTCTGTTGGTAGTTCCTGATGTTCTTGATCCTCGGTAGAGAGCAGAGATACATCCAGTTCACCGAGAGCATCGATTTGACCAGTGTTAGTTACAGTTTGATATTCAGTTCATCAGGTTGATATTCTAGATTTTTAAAATCATCATCAAAATCAGATTCATCGTCGGTTTCCACTGAATTCGTTAATTCTTCAATTTGTTTGTCAGTCATTAAAGACAAATTGTACTTTTTATTTTTATCAAATCCTGACATTTTCTGAAATAAAAAAAAATATATAAAAATATATACAAAATAACAGTAAAACTATATAAAAATATATAAAAATAAAATTTCACAATGGTGAAATATAAAGAATTTTTTTGCCCTAACCACTAACACCGTCTGGAGACGGTGTTTACAAAATTTTCATTTTGAACACAAAAGAAAATAAAAAAACACAAACTAAAAATATATTATAAAAAAATAAGAACACAAAACTTACCACAAAAGTTATCAAGTCGATAGAGTGATGGAATTATTATATTTTTCAATTTTAATTTGCGTGCAATTGTGAAATAATTTTTCAACCGCTCACTAGCAAATATTCAACAAAACTGACCTGTCATGAGCAAACCACGCGACCGAATGTGTTCAAACCTGTTTCTTGTGGTGGGGAGTATCACAGACGAAAGACGGTCTTAGTTGTTAGAGCGCAAAAAATTTTCAATTTAAACTGAATGATGATTTTATGATGACCGTCTGTAGACGGTTTTAGTGGTTAAAGGGTTAATTATTTTGTTATATTATAGACAGTTTTAACCGACTGTGACTAGTTGTGCATTTACATGCGACAAGGGGCTTCAAACAAATGTAATTAAACAAATTAATTATAAAAAATAACAATTTTTTTTGTTTATTTGGACTAAAATTTAATTTTCATACAAAATATCATTGAACTTGTTAGCTTCAACGATCGTCTGCTGCAGCTAATGAGTTGAAAGTTTTTGTTTGATGATTCTGTTATTTTTAGTGCTAAAACTTGGGAAGCGTACACCATAAGTCTCAAACTCAGACTACATGTTTATAAGAGCCCAGAAATGTTTGCTCCTAGGGCCCAGTTTTCTGTAAACGAACCACTGGCTGTGATAGCGTGCTACGTGATTTTGTTATATAGAGTCTAAAAAATCAACACCAAAGCAAGATTGTGTGTTTTTTATATTATAAGATTATTGAATATTTACATTATTTTCAATTATAATAAATAATATTAATAAATAAAATAAATATTAATCGATATTTTAAAAACTTTTAAATGAATGAAATAATTCCGCCCGCCAGAAACAGTTTAACATCCGTTGGCAATACATCCGTGAAGTTTAGCGGAGAAAAAACAAAAAGAAAGAAGAACAAATATCTATACAAATTAGAGCCGTCAAAGAAAGAATTGTTTGCATACCATTTATGTTCGATTAAAAGTATCATAAATGAGGAAGGGTTTAGTTTTCTTGATAAAAATGGCAACATTTCCGAGACTGTTACAGATTCCATGGTTGACATAATGAATCGGATCAAGCGTATCCAAAAGAAATATTTTCCTCGTTTCAAAATTTGTCTATTATTTTTCACTGGGGATGTCATAAACGATCAGCAGGACATGCAAATCTCTACCCAGTGCCTATGGAATCCAAATAATATGACCGATAGTTTTGTTGAAGCAAATATTATACGGAATGAAAAGTACGTATGTATTATATGTTTTGGAATATACAAAGAATAGAGACTTCTGAAATTTCGGTCAACTATTTATTCATTGTACTTATGATAAAAGATGTCATATCAAGTAAAAGATATATTCAATAAATAGAACTGATTTTCTTTATTTATATATATATATATATATATATATATACAAGGCCGGATTGACCATTAAGCTCAAAAAGGCAAAGCTTGTAGCCTCAGATTTCAAGAGGCTTCAAAGTTTAGATAAAAATTGATTAGAAATGAATTTTTAATGCCACCCTTTAAAACTCGATTGACATTAACCTCCACAGATTTCAAAGATTACCAACATGGCAGCCAGATTTCATAGTTACATTTTTAATCGGTTGAAAGTGACAAGGACATTTTGACCACTTACTAACGAGCTATGGGTATATGAAACGCCTTTTCCATAAAATAAATTAATTTTCTGAATTCCAGTTTCAGAGAAACCAAATTCAATCTTTTCAATGAATGCAAATGTATAGACAGGGGCTAAAAATGCCAATCTTTTACCTGCAACAATGACTCTCATTGTTCTGTACAATGCCAATAAAATTGCAATAAAATAATTTTTTTTCATTACATTTATGGTTTACTGACACGCACCCGTACTCATTGCAATTGGATTGTTGCAGAATCGCACCTCTCAAGTCTCTTATAAATCGGAAACTCGAGCTTAAAATAATTATAATTTTATTTTATAATGTTCTACTGGAATCTCTTTTTGATTTCATTAATGTTAACCAAGCCATCAAATGGTAACGAGATATATTTGAAATTGAATGTTCCTAGCTGCCTTCTGGCATTCATGGCCAACATAACAAAACTGATAAGAGGTATCAGCGGTATCGAATGCGCCATTTGGTGCACAGAACAAGGCAATTTATGCTCTGGATACTCGGTTAGAGCAAAGACCTGCTTGAGTTATGTCAATGAGATTAGTACAACAATTGTCGACAATTGCACCAGTAGTTTTGAACCGTTTTACAAGAAAAGATTTAAAAATAATCTAGAAGATTACTTAGCGGTGAAATCCTATAAAATATTGTATTATGGATCTTATAAATATACAGATGCGATAGCGTACTGCGGGAACTTAAATTACGTTATGGGTGAATTAACAAGTCCGAATTATTTTAGCAAAGGAATGTTATGGGCAAATACATACGGGGGGCCAATATGGGTTGGAGCTTCTTGTTCATCTGTCCCGACTAGTTCAAAAGACTGCTATATTTGGAACACATCTAAAAAACCACTTAATTCTTCATTGTGGATTCCAGGTAAACCTAGCAATGTGGTCGCTCCTGCATATGTAATAGTTACATCATCAGGTTATACCATGGGAGTCGCCTCTGATATTGCAAATTCTTTACTTTGTGAAAAAAGTTTGTCAGCTCCTTATTTTTAATTTTATTAATTGTGAATGTAAAACATTTATTGGTTTCATTTGAAACTTTATGTTCATGAACGGTTAAAGAATCTTTGAAAAAATAATTCTTTATCATTTCGTTTTTTAAATTTGTTTAAAAATGTTTAAAAATGTCTAGCAGTAGAATGGAGAGGATTTTCTTCAATGTGAACTGGGATTTGAAGATGCATTTGAAAGTCACATATTTTCCTAATATAATTCTTAGAAACCTTCAGTCAAAAATTAATTGAACAATAAAGCGATTAACATTTCTTTTCATTAGTAAAAAGTCTTTCCTCTAAGAATTATTGAAATTGCAACAATTATTAAACTTCAAAAATATAAATAAAATTTTGGCTTTTACAGGAATTGCAATTTTGGTGTCCGTACTAGAATTGTAATTATTATTATTAATTTCATTGGTTTTAATGAATTTCAGAAATAAAAATCAATTTTCTTTAAATAATATTACAATTGATTAAAACAAAATATTAAATAAAAAATTTAATTTTTCTTGGTAATACATTTACGTAGGTGTTTAATCTTTAGCAGCATCTGGGCCACATGGTGCTGCTAAAAGTCAACCACATTTAAAAGTTTAGTTTCATTATGAAAATGAAAAATACTTTGTATATAATATATATGAAAAATGCAAGAAGTTGAGCATAAGAAAAAAATATTCGCTAAAAATATATATATATATAAATGGAGTTATGTAAATGTATTTATAGGAGTAGTACTTATGTGAAATAAAAAAATTTAATTGTAAAATTGCATATAAACCTTATGAGCAGTTTTAGTATTTTATATTTTATAAGTTACATACAGTTCTTTGTAAAATTAAAATCATTTGGCGCGCCGCGAGCTGGTCAGTGCTGCATTTATAGATGAATTTATTTACTTATTATCTAATACTAATCAAAGAGAAATGTCAAAAAAATGATTTAAAAGACAAAATTTATTGGATTAAATGAAATTATTATTTAACAAATTTAGTTGTCAATATTTGTTGAGATTTATAAAAATAAAAATTAATCGTTTGTTTTTGAAACAGAATTTTTTTAAAATTAATTAATTTTCTTAATTTTGTAGTCAGACGTAGCAATTTGCAATGGAGATTGTTAAGAATCGAATGAGTTATAAATCTTTGAAATACATACAGGAGATTTATAAGAATACAAATTAAATGTTTGTGTTTTTTAATATATTTTTGTGGATTTGAATCTAGTAAATGGTTACTAGGGGAATAGTAGAGGAGGTTATTGGGAATCAAATGAGCAATAAATCTTTGAAATCAGACGAGAATATTTAAGAAAATTTAAAATACTTTTCTAGTAAATGAATAGAATCAATTTGTGAAGGAAGTTGTTACAAATCGAAAGTTTTGTAATTTTTGAAATCCGATGAAACATTTATAAGAAATCAAAAAATGATTTTTCTAGTAAGTCGATGAAATCAATTTTTAGAAGAGGTTGTTGCAAATCAAATGAGCTATAGATCTTTGAAGTCAATCTAGAAGATTCATGAGAAACATTGGGGAGAGGGCTGGTAAAAGTTTTTAGTAGGGGTCCTCGCCTTTAGTGTCACGGACTCACACCATAATACTGAAGCAGCCGGGTAAATTTAAGTATAGGATTGTGTCTAATTGGAGATAGTTTCCGATACTATTTGTACTCAATTGAGAAATTTATTTGATTCTCCAATGAATGAAAAACAATATAAAAACTTACATTTCTAGTTATAGTAATTGACTGGTTTATAAATATAAATTACAGATTTGTACTGAATTAAGAAAACTCTACTACAAAACTAGGCACGTCCTTCCACGAGGGTTGAACGAAGTAAACAATAGTGGAATGAGAATAAAACCGTTCAAAATTAAAGCTTCCTGATGATGTTCCACGCATCCTATTCCAATTATACATGGAGATAAAACAAAGAAATTGGAACTACGCATAGAAATGAAGAACTTCTAGGATATTGAAACGCGATTGAACGGAATGTGAAAGTCTATTTTCAAATGAAATAATAAGGTGCTAAAATGTGTTACTGATTAAGTAGAGAGCGAACTTTTCCAGGTACAATCAATACAATTTTCTTAATTTTTTGTCATTTTTAACCTCTTCACGCCAGGCTATTTTTCTATTATTTTTTATTTCCTAAAACAAAGATGAATATTAGAATATATGATAAGCCTAAACGAGTCAAACATATCTAGCGCTTAACACTGCAGTGTACGCTATTCATCATTTAAATATAAAGAAATTGGATAAATATGGTCTACGACTGTTGGTCAATACTTTTTCGCGGGGAAATATATGGTCAACATCGTGAAAGGGTTAACAAAAGAATAAAAGGTTATTTTTATAAAATATTATTCCAATTTCTGTTTAGATTTTGCGAGTCCTGCCGAATTATTATAATTGTAAGTTACGAACTTGGTAAATAGCAATGTTGTCCAATCGTCCAAATTATGTTTTCTTGAGGCTGAAATTCTTTACCTGTTCTTAAAATTAATATCGGTACATGCTTCTACTTAGAAATCATTGCATTATTTATTCTTGCGCATCACAGTTGCAGAAACTCTAGAAACAGGCCTGGTTACAATGGTCAATTTGAATGTCTCGTTCAGCTATTTGTATATTAAATGATATCTATAAATTATACTGCTGTTTTAGTTGGTCAAAGATTTTTTCTTGAAAGAGTTTTGAGGAAATTTTCGTTAATTACAAGTTACCTAATTAGCAATTGGATATTGAGAACCACGAAGACCTTCATTATCAATAACCTACCGATTACTATACGTATAGTTTCACTAAATTTTACGTAAATGCAAGTCTATTACATAAATATTTGGAATAATTTATTAATAATAAAGCATCAGTGAGTCATTATCAGTGCTCTACGTTCCCAAAGATCCCTTTATTTTTCCTTAATATCTTTATCGCTTTCAATCATATAACTGATAAGGTCAATTCTCGTTACAATCCCGTAGATCATTTCCTTCAATTCCTCAGTACCGTTAGAAGTAACTGAAATTACATGAATGTATTATTACATAAATGACACAATAGAAATATAAATATCAAAACATTCAACTAATAAGGGGTTTGCACGACACAGTCCATCACTTCACGATATTTATTGAACGACATATATTAGATAACATCAGTACATCAGTGATTCCCAAATGGGGTTCCGCGAGATTTCGAGCTCTGACACTAGATATTATCAGAAATTTTAGGAATTTATTAAAATAAGAGTATTAACAAAAAGTAAAGACATTTTCGGTTAATTTAAACTTTTATATTTAATGGCTTTTGATAAGTGAAAAAGATTGCTGATGGTTGACCAAGAAATGAGAGTCTGCTTGTCAACTATTGAATCAAGAATTGAAAAAATTTGCTGTGAAAGTCAATGTCAAGCCGCTCATTAAAACTACAAAAACAAGATTATATTTTAAATTCTAATTTTTTACCTTTTTAACTGTTGGGGTTCCGCCAACAAAAAAAGTTTGGGAATTACTGTTGTCATCATTAGACAATTAACCTAATTAATCTAACCGTTTAATGTTTTCTCCCCATTACTAAATTTGCCATCGTGAGTCGATATGGACCCTTGTAATGATTTTTTCAAAATTAAAAGTGTAAGTATTTTCATTTGAGAATTATATTGTTAAAATCAGAAATGTATTTTGGAGTTTTTAAATGTGTAATTTTACAGTGTTTAGTAATAAATTAAAAAATATATTTTATAATTTAAAAGGAGTTTTGTTAATTTAAAAATTTTAAATATTTAATTCTTTTGATAATTTTTTTGAAAAATATCTAGTTCAAAACTGAAATTTTTTTTGTAAAAGTTTATTTAAAAATTAAACATTATTGTGGTTTTAATAAATTATTGGATTATGACTTTACGTCAAGTTTATCAACTGAAAACAACCTAGTAGATATTCTAACATCTAAAAAATATAACGTCAATTTTTTTTGTACAACTAAAATAGAGATATTATTTTAAAAATAATAAAAAAGACCATCATTAATTCAATAAACTCAAAACAAGACATAAAATTAGCATAAATATAAAAATAGATTATGACAGCAACATATTGTATATTCACATATGTAAATATGTAATAAAATTGTAAATATAAAAAAACGCGAATTATGTATTTTATATGAAAAATATAAAAAATGGATTTCTAACAAATTGTTATATATATCATCACTTTTGTCAAATTTCACCACTGACATTGTATTTATTAAAAAGCTTGACTACGAATCAGTAAATATATCGATGTTTTTGATATTCACGAATTTTCGGCACTGTCTTTTTAAAGTGAATTTTGCCTTTACATGTCATTCTTATCTTAAGAATAAGGGAGTATATTCTGCTGTTATGTGTTTTTTATCGTCGATTTATTCTTTGTTTTATTGCTTTTCATAATGTTTTTGGTGTGCAAACTTCTTGCTTTCTCTAATTTTATTATTTTTGTTTAACTTATTTTTGCTTTTGTTATGTTTTTATTTTTGTTTTATTTACTGTTTCATAATAATTTAAATATTCTTTGTGCGGATTACACGTTTTGTGAGTAGTGTCAGTTGATCATTTACCTATTTTTCGTTAATTAAAACAAGAAAAATGGAAATGATGAGCTGTTTGAATCTTAGTCCAACACTATGCAGTTCATTAAAATTATTACAAATCAATCCTTGATTTTCGAAATAATATGGACAAAATAATACAAATTAATATAATGAGGCTAGTTAATAGATAAAATAACATCCAGTGCTAGGCAGGAAATCAGTACATTTATACAAAATAAATATTTTTTCAGAAAATTTTAATGAAATTTAACTGAAATTATAGTTATAATAAATAAAATAGTGAACCTATCGTTTCAGTTTAGTTTTCACTTGGACTTTGGAATAGGGCAAACCTTTTCTATCCATATAAATTAGAAATTTGAATAAACTCATTTCCTACCAAATTTAATTTTAACTTTATTCCAAATAATTTTAATTACTTGAATTTTTACAATAATTAAAATTATTAATAATTATTAACCAACGAAATAATTTAAACACAAATCTGCTAACAGGGCTAATTGAGTACTTATTATGTTTTATAACTGATATAATAATTTATTAATAAAGTTATTACATAACTTTATATATACATTTCTGTGTTGTCAGTGTTCACCTCCAATGTTCACGTCAAAGTTCACCTATTATTATTATTATTATTATTATTATTATTATTATTATTATTATTATTATTATTATTATTATTATTATTATTATTATTATTATTATTATTATTATTATTAATACTATCATTATTATAAAGTGATGATTTCTTGTAGCAGGATTAATTATATTCGAAAATTAATTTTTGTTGAATATATATTTTGCAGCAAAAGACATATATTATAATTTGCTTGTTTAATATTATTATTATATTTATTATAATAATAATAATTATATATAAAAACTTGACTATGATTCATATGATTCACATATGATTTAAATAATTCACAATGTTAATTGAAAAGAAATCAGCGGTGAAAATTGAAAAAAAATTCTTATAATATAATAACAATAATAATTACTATTGGGATTACATGAAAATGCACATAAATTTAAAAGTGCAAAATTTCAAATACCTAAAGCAGGTAAAACTCCAAAATTTAAATTAAGACTAAAGTTAATTAAAAATTAATCAAGATTCAAAAATCAATATTTTTCGCGCCAAAAAGGTATGAAAGTTAAATACAAATTTATTAATTAAAATTCGAGGAGGGTACTCAGACAAAATTATTACAACTATAAAAACTAATTAACTAATTAAATAATTACTTATTCAAAAAATAGTTGTTGTTAATTCTGAAAGCGACAGACGCAGTTAGAAGTTCAATAGTGGTTAATTAGATTTCCGTTGGGAGAAATTCCCTAATTCAAATAAATAATTATTGTTTTTGGAAACCGCTGGTTGGAAGATGATGAATTAATTTAGATAATTAAATATTGGGATTAAGACAACAATTGGCTTATCTACCAAAGGATCTAAAAGCAGATTGACCAGTAGACCGAAAGAGAAAATTACCTTGAGGAAATTAGCGAGAAACTAAAATTTGAGAGAAGTTAGAAATTGAAGAGAAACTATATAGAAGCCTCGTACGAAAAGTCATTGGCTTACCAATAACATTAACCATTTGATTTTTTAGCGGAAATTTTAACGGATCATTTAATAATAAACTCAACAGTTATAAGATTAAATAGTCACGTTGAGGTTACACAGACATCAAGGTGTCTAATTAAAAAGTAAATTTAAAAATATTGGCGTTGAGCTTAAAGTTACCTATTTCTATATCAATATCAGTGGGCCTAAAGGATAGTCAATGAAACATATGAGTAAATAAACAGACATATGTGTTCATGACAGTTCTTAGGCTTATACATGGCCTTTAATTCGACAAAACCAGAATTAAACTAAGCTTCTTCTGTTATATTTTATCCTACACAAACCTTGCGCCCGTCCCCAAATAGAACAACAGATTAATAAGAAATAATAATTAACAAAATATAATTTGGCTATATATAAAAATCTAGTGATCTATTTTTAATCTAACAATAAAAATATAATATAAAAAATAATATTTTTATTTATTTTGTATTATAAACCAATCAGATTTCAATTAATGATCAATTAATTTTCAAATAATACTATTTTAATCAACATTCAATATAAAATTAAAGTTAAATTAAAGTGATGCAAATAGAAAATAAAATGAATGAAATATTTTGTGCTGTCTCTCAAAAGCGTAAATTCAGTCCAACAGATGACAATGAAGGGTGGCAAACAAAACCAAAAAAGAGTAGATTGGAGAGAAAATTTCTCCTTCCTAAGTCCTTGAGATCCAAAAAGCCACAGAGAGAGAAATCTCCAATCATGGCAAATGTGCCAGCAACCAATTTACCAGTCGATGAAATGGCAAACAAATTATCAGCTGCTAACAATAACATCCTTAAAGAATCCTCAAGAACTATTCTCAAAGCAAATCTAATGAAGAATAAAGGGTTCAAGAAAAGATCGCATAGTAAAAGATCTCCATCAGAATTTGTACGACACAAAAGAATGGCGGAACAGCTCGACAGATCAGCAAATAAACTAATGAAATTGGATCTCACAGAATCTAGCAAGCCATTCAATAAATCTCATAAATTATGTAGGAAACCTAAAGTTGAGGATAAAAAGAATATAGAAAATAAGAAGTTAAAGGAAATGAATGAGTTGAGATTGAATGGCAATCTTGCATTGAAAAATCAAGATTATGAACTCGCTATCCAGCTCTATACAAAAGGATTCTCCATTGAACCGAAATTCCAAAAATATAATTCATTATTGCATTCAAATGCCGGCTATGCCCATATGCTATTGAATAATCATCTTGAGGCTATTGGATGCTTTGAAATGGCCATCTCACTTGATGGAAACTAATGCCAAAGCTAAACGGCGCAAAATCTTATGTTTGATTAAAACAGAAAGATTTGATGAGGCAGAGAAAGAAATAAAAGAATTATTGCTAACAAATAATTGTGAAGAAGATAGAAACCTGATGAAGCAAGTTCTGAATGAAAAGGCAGAATATTACAAAGAGGATGGCGATCAAAACAAAAGTGAAATTGCTTACTTGAAAGCTTTGGAAAGTCTCACAAATCTGATTGAAAGCAATGAAACTGAAGGATTGCTGATCAAAAGAGCAGAAGTGTTCATGCAGCTCAACAGGTACACTGAAGCTTTGATAGATGTAGAAAAGGCAATGAAGAATGAACAGTCAGAACACAATATTAAATTAGTGAAGGATATTTATGTAAGAAAAGGCTTGGCTCACATGGAACAATGCGAATATCAAGAAGCGATGGAAAGCTATAATAACGCGATCAAATACGTACCTCATGACGTGAGCCTTTATGAAATGCGAGCAAGAATTGCAGAACAAATGAATGATTGGTTAACAATAATCATTGATACGTCACGAGCTATTGAAATGGGATCTACCAATACAAACAATTGGGTTCTCAGATCGAAATGTTTATTGAAAGAAGAACTTTACAAAGAAGCTTATGAAGACGCTTCATTGGCTTACAGTCAGCAGTCGGTGTCCAGAAACATCAATGTTAGTTCGTGAAGCTCAAGAAGGAATATTAAAGAATTCAACGGAAACATTTTATGGAGTGCTTGGAGTGAAATTTGGTGCCAGTAATAAAGATGTGAGGAAAAGGTATTTGAAATTATCGCTAAGATATCATCCGGATAAATGGTCGAGAGTTAATGAGTATTTCAGAAATGCTGCTCAGGAGAGATTCAAGAAAATATTGGAAAGCTACAAAACTTTAACAGATCCCACATTGAAAATGGTTTATGATATGAGCATTCCTCGGCAGTCGAGGCGCTTCTGAAAGGTTTCTGAGGTTTTTAATTATTTTAAAATTAACACTTTTTATCTGTTTTTAACATTTGTCATAATTTAATTTTCTACAAAAACGCTGATCTAAATCTAAATGGAAATAACTGAAATGAAATAACATTAATTATTTAATATTTTTTTATTACTATTTAAAATTTTAAATGTTATAAAATGTTAGTCATATGTAGTACATATGTAGGCACTAGTTCTCATTAGCATAATTCAGTAACAAGAATAGACTAATAGAATAATAATTTACAATATTGTGTAGGTTTTATCCATACATTGTTAATACGCGGTGTTTGCAAAAAACTCAGTAGAAAATGTTTCAGTTACCTATCACACTTGTTGTACCTGCGGATAGGATCGGTACTTTTATATTCTGAATTGGATTAAGAATATTCTTACAAAATTATAGATCTCATCCTCAATTTGACAAAATAACTATAAATTTTACAAAAGTTTTTTTCCCTAATAATAATAATAATAATAATAATAATAATAATAATAATAATAATAATAATAATAATAATAATAATAATAATAATAATAATAATAATAATAATAATAATAATAATAATAATAATAATAATAATAATAAATGCAAATAACCAACTCTGCCTCTGCTGGTGGACCACCAAAACGAAATGGTCAATGTCCAGCAATCTCGACAGCTGCTGAATTGTTGAATTCAAATTTACCTAATTTACGGATTAGAAAGGTTTCGACAAAATGTTCATACTTTCTTAAAGTTCTTATAAATGGCTTTCGAAACAGGATCAGTGAGGATGAGGGTCTTCTTCATAAGCATTGACATTATCAACCCGACAGTAGCCATTCCGATGATGCATCTATCAGTGATGATCAAAGCTACCAATCAGACAGTATATACGTACCCGTTGCTTTCAACGACAGGAACTTGGTCAAATCCTTCCTTCTTCAGTAACTCCAGTGTTTGTTGAACAGTTACAGATGGTTGCACAGTCATTGGTGCATTGAGATTCAGTGAGGAGATCTTTCTCTCAAATTCGACATAATTTCTGTTATATTTAGGTTTCGTTAATTATTGTTAAAATTAAGTTTTTTTATTATTATATTAACATTATATTAATAAATAATTAGAATAAAAATAACTACTATAATAATAATTATAACAAATAAAATAATAATAATAATAATAATAATAATAATAATAATAATAATAATAATAATAATAATAATAATAATAATAATAATAATAATAATAATAATAATAATAATTGTTTCAGCCGATCTACAAGTCCAATTGTAAGTCAAACTTATGATAGTTTTGTGTGCGCATCAAGCTTGGGGATGTGACTGTTGTTTAATAAAATATGACGATAGTGAGTGGGAAATCCAGTGGCGTAGAGTGGGTTACCAGCGCCCGTAACTTGTGTATATATAGCAGTCACTTCATGGCTTGCGTGGACAAGAATTTTAGTGTAGTATTGGACCCCTTACAACTAGTTACTAGTCACTCCTATTTACAGAAATTACTAAGTTATTTATTAAATTTTTACAGTTATTTAAGTAGTTCAGATTCAAAGCTGTAAGCATTAAATTTTTTTAAATCGCATGGCTTTAATCTGTGGAAATTTCTCTAGAACAATATTGAAATCTACAGTGAAATCTCTCTCTATTGAAAGTATTGCTAGGTTATTCACTTTTTCCTGGCTCATTGTAGATTTGTGAAATGTTTTTATTAATTTAAGCTTTGAGATACTTCTTTCACGACTGGCAGTTAGTTAACAAGTTCTCAACGTCACAACCAAATTAAACAAACTCTCTTGCAACTTCCACTTGTAAATCCATCGAAGCAAATCTGTTCATCTGCGTTATTTTCCTTATATATGGTTGCGGCATTTAACAAGAGTGCTGAATTTTTTCAAAGATAAAGTCTTCTTTGTCAGTATCCAACAATATTTGGATTTGCAGGAACGCAAATCGTTCGTATAGCCTGTGCTGTCCGTTTTGTAATTTCAACGTAAAGTCGATCAATTGTTTCTAGTTGTTCTCTGCAAATTGCTTGTACTAAGGTCAAACCGGTATCACAACTAAACTCGCCAGAACTCTTTTTACGCCTTCCAACTCTTCTCTCTGTCGAAATTTCGTAAGTTTGGCATATTTGCAGAGCTTTCTCCGTTGCCTCTGACACTAAATAATCTCGTTGTTTCTCGCAAAATTGAGTCAATGCTTTCAGTTTTTATATATATTGATACATATTGATCCCTGTTGTTGCAGGTAGATCTGAGCATCATTCACTTCGGTTAGTATTGAACTCCAAAACGAGAAAAAGGATAAGTCATGATACAAAGTATCAGACTCCTGCATCATCCTTGGTTTCAGGGGTTTCCTTTGGCCCATCTCAACACTTCTAATGATTCTATTATTTCCTCGGTGTGCTCAGCAAGTACGTACACTTGGAAATAGAGACAAAATTCAAAAAATTATTAATAACATTTTCAACAAATTTTCAGCTTTGAACGAGATATTTTTCAACAAAATTATTATTTTATTATTATTTTTCAAAATATTATTATTTTATTATTATTTTTTTTAATATTTGAAATTTTAATATTAAATTAAAAAAACATTTTAAATTATAATATATCATATTTATATTTTGGTTGCACCTTTGATCTTATTTAAATTTAATAATTTTCATGTCAATATTTGCAAGACTATAGATCAAAACACTATACAAGGTACACAATATTTCAGCACAACTTTCATCAAGTGTACATTTTTTATATATTTTTAATTTATTATTAAATACTGTAAAATGATATATACTCCAAAATTCTAAAATTTATAATCATTTTTGATTTAACAATTTAATTATTTACTATTTCAATTTATTTTTAACTTTTAACAAAATATAGAAAAAATATTCAATGTTCAATTGAAAACACTTTACAATGGTAATAAATAATAGTAATTAATATAGCATTCAGAACAATAGCAATAACTCCCATCAAAGATCCCTGCCATAATAAAAATATGTATATCTCAATATAAATCCAAATATAATGAAATAATATTGATAAAAGTCCTGATAAAAATCACATAATGGTTGGATAACACGTGCCACGTAGTATCTTACTAATGAGATGTTAAAAGGTCATTCGAATCAAACCCTGATAAGATAGAGGTACTTCATGAGAGATAAATAAATTGAAATTAATAATAAATATTTTCATTACTGACCGATCATTAGATTGGTTTGTCATAGGTTTGTCCATGAAATTCCGATCATACATCCAGTCGTCACTGAGGAACTTTGTCCTAGTCGATTATTACATTCATTAAGTGATGTAGATATAAACGGTTTACATGTAATTTCTCACTGAATCCGGAAGCACGACGACGGCTCGAGCCGTTTGTGGTAAATTGTAATCCTTTACAGCTTGCACAGCAGCATAAACTGCCGATCCACTGCTGCCCCCTGGATAATAATATAATCTTGTGACCGTGAACTTTTCAATTATTCAAATGATTGTACAAATCGTCATCTATAAATTAGAACTAAAATATGAGGGAGGGGAGCGGTCAGAATTCCTCAGCGTATTTTACAGAATGAAAGACAATTTCCAGCGTGTATAAATTTACATCTCATCGTCTGTACTAAAGATCTATTTCGATGTTTCAAAAAATCTTCACATTTTGAGAAAATCCGTAAATATTGAGACACACACACACACACAATATTTTCCGATTTATTTATCTTCATTTGGTCTTTGATTATAGATCAACGTTTTTTATTTTCGTTCTTTGAAAAATCCAATGATAATAAATTTAAAATCAATTAATTGAAAACATTGATCTATAGCCGAAAAGTAAATGAAAATAAATGAAAACAGTTCAAAGGTTAAAAACAGATAAATGATTTAAATGTCATTTTAAATTCGACGAGCATTAACTTTATTTGAAGCTTAATTAATTAATCAACAATTAAATCCCATAACGAAATAATTTCTCAAATTTTGTTACCGTTCCCGTTATTGTTAAACAGAAATTCAAAAACTTGTTTAAATTTAAAACAAGTTACTAATATTTAACAAAGCGTGACAGTTTTAAAAGACATAGTTGATTAAATTGAAAAGTTATGATTCATTCGAAGGAAAATATTTGAGTTTAAACTAACATTAACTGCACTGCTATTAGTATCTCTAGTATCCATAATTAAAAGTTCTTAATATTCTAATTTTTAAACTCTATATTAACTTCACTTTGTATGTATATTTGAATGTCTGTATGAGCCATGCAAATATTGCGAAGGCAAATAACCCAGTACCAGATATAATTTAGATAGAATTGTCGTCGAGAAAAATGCATTCTTTCAAAATTTCAGATTGATCGAAGGTACTAAAATTAACTTTTTTGAAAATTTCTTTCAAAATATAAATAAAATGTTCATTTCAAAGTAATTTCTTAACTAGGTGATTTTGCGTAATATTAAATATTTCATAGCGTTGAGCACGCATATTGTAATTTTAATTTCGAGAATGTAAGAGAGTTTTAAAAACTATGTTTCTACGGTTAGTTTTTATAAATTCAAAATTTTATTCTCTGTTTGATCAATTAAACAAATCTGCCAAAGACATTCTTTCAAAGTAGTTAATGTATAAATATTGAATTCAACCAACAACATATATCAGCCATATACACTCACGCTATCTTCAATTAAATTGTTAATCATTTTAATTAATTGAATTAACTTAAAATAAGTATTATAAGAACTTATTTTTTTCCAATTTCACCACTGATTATATTTTCCATCGAATTTATTAAAAAGAGAGTTTGAAGACTATAAATCAGTAATATATCGATGTTTGTTGATACTCACGAATTTTCGGCACTGCCTTTTACAAGTGAATTTTCAAACTCTCTTTTTAATAAATTTAAAATAAGTGACAGTTAAATTTCCACAATGAAATAAAAATACTAATAAAAATTAAATTTTTTGTAATTTCTCTGATCGTATAAATATGGGGAAAATTACTAAAATCGAATTTTTTGTCTTTCATGACAAAAATAGAACACTTTTTTAATAAATTACAAAAATAGAATATTTTTTAAATAAATTACAAAAATAGAATATTTTTTAAATAAATTCTAAGTTTGGGATTAAATATTTAGAATCAACAGTGTCTGGTTAAAAATGTCATTTCCCAGCTAAATGTCAAAAATTTAACACCAAAAAGTATAATTGAAAAAATGCACACTGAACATAGGTGCCATATTTCTTATCACTCAGCTTGATCTGCACTAACTTCTACCAAAATGAGAACTGGGCTAATTTTATCTATGATTTGCTTCCTCTATAGCCAGAAGATCACGTGGAAGACCACGAATTTGAAGAATTCCAGCTCCATTTGAAACTCAATAAAAGGATCTTAATCATATTGTTTTGTATATTATCAGTTGTTTTTTATAAATGTTCTATTTTTGTAATTTATTCAAAAAGTGTTCTATTTTTGTAATAAACGACAAAAAAAATTCTATTTTTGTAAATGCCCCATAAATATGTCAACGTATTATATATTTCAGGATGCGTTTCGGAAAACATTTAATAATTGATTTCTCAATTGTCTAAATATCTTGATTAGAATTACTCATTTTCTTTACATAAAAGAAAAACCACAGTCAACTAGTGCTTGTATTATTTGTAAATAAATATTTTAACTCTTCAAGTGATGTTAAACTCAACAGAAAAATGCTTTGTGATAATCATTAAATTATTATCAGTTTTAATTTTAGAACTCACATTTCCGAGTTAATATGATTTTTTATTATTTTGTTTCTTATTTGTAATAACAAAATCCTAAAATTAATTTCTGTATCAAATGACATGAAAGAATTTGAGATTAGAACAAATTTATATTTCCACACATTTAAAATTTTAGGTTCTGAAACATTTTCATATAACCCTTAAAATTAAGGATTGTATGTTGGTTTTATTCTAAGTCTTCTTCTATATCTTCTGGATTGCGAGTTGTTTTTCGCTGAATATCTAACATCGGAAATAGTAACTGTAAGATGTATTTATAAATAACTAAATATTTGTGGTATGTTGGAATTGAATGCCAACATTGCTCAGAATATTATTTATTGTTTTAGTAATACCGTTGGTACGAAATCGTAGCCAATATTATGTATTTTTAAGAGATTTACCTATTCACATAAATTCGACCATAATAATTAAGGTGACCATATTTTTAGATGGGCAAAGCGGGACAACTTTGAAGGAGGGAGTTATCAACAAAAATTTTCATATAGAATAAAAATAATATGGTAATATTTTTTGATTTTTAACATAAGTACAATTTATATATATATATATATATATATATATATATATATATATATATATATATATATATATATATATATATATATATATATATATATATATATATATATATATATATATATATATATATATATATATATATATATATATATATATATATATATATATATATGTAAATTCAGAATTTCTCTAGAAACATATCCAAATTATATAACTATATGCCAAAAAATGTGATCTACCTTTATCAATGAATAAAATTATTAATCCGATTATGATTCCACATAGGATATTGAAAACCAATACACAAATAAATATAAACTAACCACATAATAATCCTTCTTCTCTAATAAGTCGCCTAGACATGTTGAAGCTCTCTTTATCTCCAACCTTATACCATTTATCAACAAAACTACGATCAAGTACCGTTGGTACGAAATCGTAGCCAATTCCTTCAATTTCGTAGAATGTTACATTTGATTTATTAATTGATTCCGGTTGAGCAAGAATAGATCCAAACGGATCAACTCCAATCACCTAATAGATAAATGTGAATTAACTAAAGATTTTATGAGTGGCAAGTTGAAATAATATAGAAAATCTCCATTGTATGGTAATTAAGACAATAATTTACACTTGCACCCATTGATTTACCCTCATTCCATGTCAATATATAATATGTACAATATATAATTGCACAAATTCTGAGTAAATATATCAATAATGTAACCCGTTAGGACAATAGATGTTTAAAATATTTAGAATCTTCACTACATTCCCAATTTCAAGAAATGATTACGTCAAGAAACATGGAGACGTAATCACCGAAAGTCACATAGTCTCCCTCTCAAGGCATACACAAAAGTGGGGAAACAATGTCAATGATTGAGAAAAATGTATTCATTCTCTTAGATCACTTTCCCTACAGTCCGTATATTGCGTCCACCAACTTTTAACCATCCAGGCACATGAAGAAACATTTGCTAAAGAAAATGTACCAAAATGCTGCAAATTTGCAACAGGATGTACAACCTTTTGATTTAATTTTTCCCAATTTCCTTCAAAATTGTCTTTTGAATCTTTTGTATCATAAGATGATAAAGAAATGATTATAGACATAAAAATGAATTTGATCAATACTTTGGGTTATATATTAATATATGTATTGGGTTATATATTAATATATATATATATATATATATATATATATATATATATATATATATATATATATATATATATATATATATATATATATATATATATATATATATATATATATATATATATATATATATATATATATATATATATATATATTACAATCAACATATGGAGTGCGTGAGAACAATCTAAACGGGTGTATAAGTTTGCAGATAATAGATAATGTTTTTATTTTACGTGACTTTTGTTTTAATTGATTTTATAATTCTAATTTTTTTATTAAAAGTTCAGTGCAGCATTAAAATATACCAAACAGTTTGGACATTTTTGTTTGATTTTCCTCGCGATTCCGGTCAAGGTTCCGCCTGTTCCAGCACCCATAACTACCATGTCAACTTTGTTGTCACAGTTCCTTAATATCTCCTCCGCTGTCCCATCGTAATGCGCAAGAGGATTGCTGGGATTTGTGTATTGGTTGAGAATATGAGAATTGGGTACTTCTAGTTTTAATCTATGAGCTACACTGATATTGGATTCTGGAGAATCATACGATGCCGATGTCGGCGTGCGCACTATCTCCGCACCAAGTGCTCGCAAAACATCGACCTGTTAATACTGAATTATAACTACATTTCATGGAACAACTGCACTTTTTCAATACTCATTTTCTCAGGCATAACAATTATGCATCGATAACCTTTCACGGCAGCAGCTAATGCCAACCCAATACCCGTATTTCCCGACGTGGGTTCAATAAGCGTATCCCCTGGTTTGATTTTACCACTTGCTTCAGCATCCTCAATCATTCTTAAAGCTATTCTATCTTTAACACTTCCACCGGGATTGAGATACTCACATTTGACCACTAAAATATTATGTATTTTTAAGAGATTTACCTAATCACATAAATTCGACCATAATAATTAAGGTGACCATATTTTTAGATGGGCAAAGCGGGACAACTTTGAAGGATGGGGTTATCAACAAAAATTTTCATATAGAATAAAAATAATATGGTAATATTTTTTGATTTTTAACATAAGTACAATTTATAAATATAAAAAATTGTATATTTTATTCCTTGACATATTTTTTATTTGAGCGAATTTGTTTCAGTAGATTGTTGTCATTTTTTAAAATATTGTAAACATCTTCACAGGAATTTGTCAAATTATACCCGACACTTAAAATGGCTTTCAAAGTTTATAAATAAAATAAATAAATTACTTACCTTAATTTTCTATGGTAAGTTTTACAGATTTGTAATATTTATTTATTTAAGTAGATTCCTAGCACGCAGTACGAACACGAACGCCTTGATTTTATTCTTTAAATTATGTCTCCATATATCTGAATTGCCATCGACAACTTGTTTCGCTAACTCAGATAACATTATAAATCGTAAATTAAATATTACAAACGACGATAAATCATGTAATGCCAAATGACTAATTGACTATTATATTTGAAAGTATAAATGAACTAAAGGTTATTTCACGAATATATATAAATTAGAGAATGTAAAGAATAAGAATAATTGATAAATTCACAAAACTTTATTTAAGAAATTGTGGTACTATTTATAGTACCCGGTGTGTCGACACCAACACAATCAGCCATAGCTTTTTGGGAAATAATAATCAGTGACATAATTTGAGGACCCAGACAATCAAAAATAAAAAATCACACATGCAGGCATTACATAATATAGGGTAAAGGTTAGGGAAATCAAACATCCCATTATAATTACATCACAGAGAATATGTATTATAAAAAATATAAATATTAATGTTACATTTATGTCCTGGTCTGCATATTAGAAACAAGTGAATGCGCGACCTTTTTTATAACTTTTAAAAATGAATGATTTATACAAATGATGATCTACTGAAAATATATGGAAAATGCTTTGAAAAAAAGGACCCAAAATAATAACCTTAATGAACAGTAATTAAATCACAATTCCCCACAATTAATACTAAATCAGCGACGAATTTATTGAGACTAAATAATTAAGTCATTAACACTTTATTACATGATTTATTTTAAATATTTAAAATTTCTTTTTCATTTTGTATTTGCCAACTGGGCGTGAGTGATGTTTTCCCACGAATCATAAACTGTACTAGCGCTTATGTGATGGAAAGAGAACTGTTCCAAAGATCAATGGCATGCATGTAGTTGCTTAACATATTATAATAGTATAAATACGAAACCAAATAGTATTTCTCTAACAATTTGCAATAAAGGGTTAAACATAGCCATTAATCCGTTATTGATTTCCGTATATAAGATTTTGACAGCAATTAAGATAGCATATTTGGCGACGCTCTGATATGGGTCACCCGATTTTCAAAAAAATATTTAATTAAATATTAATAATTAAATTAATAATTTAATTAAATATTGGTGGGGAAATATTAAGGTGGACATGCGGAAACGGAGAGGGATGTCTCTCGAACAAAAAATCAATTATCTGGATTTTCGATTATGGTTATCTCGTCAGGATTATGAAAATACTAATATCCTTTCAATCTATTGGGGATTAATTAGTAGATACTATCCTCCTAAATAAACGGCAATTTAATTTTGTTTGTATGTATATAAATATAGTTGTAATTTGGTTATGTTGTTAGTATTATAATAGTTTCATTTTAATTTAATTTTAATTAAATATTTTTTTGACAATCGGGTGACCCATATCAGAGCGTCGCCGCATATTTGATGAGAATTATTTAATTGAAATATATTTCGATTATTTGTCCATTTCATTTATTTATAA